>JACEII010000043.1:4682707-4782526 GCA_014332785.1 Antheraea mylitta
GTACTGTGCTTACCATCAGGCATAGTGCAGGCATTTTGCCGTGCTACGATAAAAAAAAGAAACAATTTTTTCGCGTGATAACCAATTTGGTGCAAACGAAGTTGCACGGGTCAGCTAGTCTTGTAATATAGGTGGTATTTAACGTTATACAGTGTGGTTATGTTTGTTTTATGGTTATGTATGTTTTTATAAACATGTCAATGATATCTGGCTGCATGGTCTAGATACCTTCGCCTTTTCCTTGTGATGGAAAAAATAGAAATAACATAATTTTTTGGCGGGATCTTTGTGTAAGTAGTGGATTTCATATTTTATTTATAATATGTTATTTGACTCTATATTTTGTAATATCGGTGGTGTTTTACGTAATACAGTTTAGTCATTGTGCACGAGTGAAGTGGATGAGAAATAATACCGCGGAGCATGAATTCTTACTTGCCACAAAACAGTCTGCGAGCGCGCTGAGGTTATACATAAGCACTAAAAAAAAATGAAACCTCAGTAAATTCTTTACAAAAATACTGCTGCTATAATTCTGATGCTTCAATATGTTACATACTTACATGTAGATTGTAGAAACAACTGAAGTATCTCGTTTGAGAAACTGAGTTGGACGATATTTACATAGAAGTTTCAGCAAAGTTAATAATAACTAGCGGTCGCGGCAGACATAGTTTCGACCTGATTATAAAACAAAATCCTTGACAATTTATATAGCAAAACCTTCCTCATAAATAACTTTATCCACTGGTGAAATCCGTATGAAAATCCATTCAGTAGTTTCTGAGTTTATTGCGAACAGACGGACAGACGCGTTAAGGTACTTTGTTTTATACTATGTAATGATTACGCTTTTCCGTAAAGCTAAGAAATAATTTTAAATTTTAAGACAAAATTTAAAAGAGGTTATAAGGGATCAAGTACTAACTATGATAAAGTATACAGCCACTATCCATCAAATTACGGCATTTGTACTATTATAGAACATATTTACGGATACAAACTAGCATATTTAGCATAAGCTAACACATGAAAGTGGAAGGGTTTTAATTCTTTCCCTTATCGAACTAAGATAGTTTAGAAAATTATCCGATACGATATATATATATAAAAGTTGTTGAGATAGGTATGCTTGGTTCACATATATGTTTCAACAACTCATATATGTATACATGAATAGTTAGCTTAGGTCAGATAGGTAGCGAATTCAATGTATCAAGCAACAGCCCAAGCCGAGGTGTGCCGTGCACCCTTGAGCTAGTTATTAAATAAAATCGGCTGAGTGCCTTAAGCGCTCGCCTTAGTAGTCCGGTGAAGCTGTTAAGAGCTTGCTAGGTCAATAGCGTAGGTAGATCGAAAAAAAAAAATAGCATAACACAACCAATGTGTGTAGTCAGTCCGGTGAAGCTGTAAAGGCCTTGTTAGGCCAATAGCGTAGTCAGTTCGAGAAAAAAAAAACAACTAATGTGTATATAAATGGTATATTTAAAACAATTTTGATACAATTTTTTATATATACCAAATTTAAAATAAATTAGTGTAAATTACTAACATACTGTATGTACATATATTTTATACTCATGCAATTACCCAGGATTATCAAGATACGTTAACATAAATAGAACTTTAAAACATATATATGTGAAACAAATTTATGTTTATAATATTTAAAATTCTATGACTCTGCACAGTCTTTCAGGGTATACATATTGTTTTATGTGATTATTACTAAACTAAAATATAAATTAAAGATACAGCTGCTAACGAAGATGTACAATGGAGTACAGAGTACACATTACACCTAAAAGATAGACTCATAATTTAGTGACCAATCTTCAGCTTTTTAGCAAAATCAACACTAAAATTCACAATCCCATCACATTTTCTTACATTAAAACAACCAACAACTTGGGTATTACTTTTCAATATGTCATGGTGACCGTGGCTCTAATTTTACCATGGTATCTATTACTTCGACAGGTTCAGTCTTTACATCATTAGTAGTACTCTCTGGTTCCATCAGCTCATGTAAAGATCCAAAACCAAAGTAAGACGCCTCTTCTTCACTCATTTCCGCTGTACACAACTCGCTCAAAATCATTTTACTTTTACTACTCTCACTATTCTGCAATTTATACCGTTGGATTGAATATTCTAGAGAATTATATGAACTCCCACAAGTTTCACATTTAAATATAAAGGAATCTCGAGAATGCTTCACCTTCAGATATGTGTTATAGTGGAGTTCATCCTTGAATTTCTTGATGCATTGGTCACATTCGACGTTAAACGTTCGTCTTCTTGACCCAAAGTTTGCCAGCTCGTCTACATCGAAACAATCATGAAATTTCTTTATATGTCGTTTGAGAGTTTTACGTGTACTAAAATCTTTTATGCACAGTATGCAACGAGGTAGCACTTTTTGCTTTATATTTGGTAGTAAATTCACATGACATTGCCCGTTATGCTGTTCAAAGGTCTCCTGCCCTTTGAATACTAGATTACATTCCTCACATTTATATATTTCATCCTCCGCCAAATGTTTAGTCTGGAGGTGGATTGTAAGAGCTTCATTCGAACTGAACGATATGGGGCATAGATCGCAGGGATGAGTGTTCATGTTGAAAGAATGCAAAAGCTTCAAATGGATCTTACAAGATTTGGCTGATTCAAATCTTTTATGGCATATGTGACATTCAGGAAACAATGCTGAATTGGGGTGTTTCGTACGGACGTGCTTCCTTAAACTGCGTTTCTCCTTAAATAGAGTCGCACACTCGACGCATTTGTATCTTTGCATTCCCAAATGGGTGTATTCAATGTGTCTGCGTATATTTCTTTTAGATTTGAACTGTTTGTCGCAATAATCACATTTGGACCAAGTATGATTATTATGCACTATCTTCACATGTGATGCCAAATAGTATTTATTACTGCAGATTTTTCCGCAGTAACGACACTCCATGGCCTCATCTGTAGTGTGTTTTAATTTAATATGATGCTTCAGAGATCTATCACTATAATAAACCCTATCACAGTGGTGGCATTTGTATGAACCACCGTCAGCATCATCAGTATTAGTTGAAGTTATATTAGAATCAGCTATTTGAGATTGTGGGTGGAATATTCTAATATGAAACTCCAGACTTGATATATCAGTAAATAACTTATCACAGTTATTACAAGAGTTAACATTGTCTGGCGGTAGACACTGCATTTTATGGACCAAAATCGAATCTTTACTATAAAATCTGTTAAAACATACATTACAAGTAGACATTGAGTACTCCTTGTCGTGGTTCACTTTCATATGATTCTTCAACTCGTAAACACTGTTAAAGGAGTTGGTACAATATTCGCAACAAAAGAATGTTTGCTTCTTGCACTCTGACATTTGTTTTAAAAGAGATCTCTTGCAATATCTATAGAAGCTTTTAAATGAATGGTTGTTTTTCACGTGTTGCCGTAATTGAGGTTCTTCATCGAAACTCTCATTACACTTTAGACATACAATATCGTTCACTTTTGGATTGTAATCATTCCCATCGTTGGTGCTACAGTTCTCTTGGCCGTTATGAAAGAATTGTACGTGACTTTCGAGATTCTCCCTACCAAATATTAATTTACAACAGAAATCACATTTCAGAGGCTCTCGATCATCTGAATTGTGAGTAGTACGTAAATGTCTTTTAAGGCTCTGATTCGAAGTATACACTTTAGGGCAAAGATCGCATCTAAACTCTCCCTTTTCTCCATGAAACATCTCGATATGCCGCTTAAGGTTTCGATTATTCGTATACACTCTCTCACACAAGTTGCACTGAATCACTCCACGTTCAGTATTGTGCATACTCTGAATATGAGCCAATAGCGATTGCTTCCCTTTAAAGATCTTATTACATTCATCACATGTAGGATACTCCACATCTGGGTTATGGAGTTGATTGATATGCCGTTTTAGGTTTCTCTCAGTTGTAAAAGTTTTTAAACACAGTCTGCAACGTATCTCCGGACCCACGCCTTGCAGATGCACAGTGATCATATGCGACATAATGTTTTGTTTCCTTGTAAAAATGCGGCCGCAAATGTCGCATTCTGGGAAAGGTTGGGAATACCTATTATGCCCGCGTGATAAATGAAGCTGCAATCCAGCAGGACTGCCAAAGGTTTGATCACATATCTCACAAAAGCATGAGGAGTTTATATGACAGTTTTCAATATGCGTCTGCAGGTTGTATTTCCTAGTGAATGACCTGCTACAATAGTCACATACGTAATCTAATTGATTATGATACATTTTGATACAATTTCTAAATCATCTCTTCACAGGATACTTCTTTATTGTGATGCCTTGATTAATATCATCTGAAAAACGGAAAATTGTTTATCAAATTTATTGTCTTTAATCATGAATTTGGGATAATAGGAAGATTAACATAAACATAAAACATGCAAAAGGTCAAATAACTAGAAGGATCAATAAATATTATTATTTTAGTTTGGTTACCATATCTATTCCCTGCTTTTCTAGATGAAGCATCGATAGTAAATTAATGGAGGGATGATTTTAAAGTAATTCACTTAATGCCTCCAAGTCCTATAAAGCATACTTACTGATAAGTAGCATTTAGCAATTCGGGGAGCATTATCTGATACATTTCAGTGTAGTGATTATTTTACTCAGAAACTATGTCATTCACATAAATTTTACAAATTTTTGAGTTACTAAAACTCGGATTTAAAAAAAAAGTTGTATGTAGTTGACACGCAGTAGAAATGAATCTTAACATTTTGATTAATTTTTAAGAGGATTAGTCACCACAATCCAACAAAAAATAAAGTGTGCTATAGATTTCAAAGTTTCTCCCTCTGTTTTAAGAATATACTATCTTATTCTCTCTCAGCCTAAAATCTATACATACATTTCATCATCATCATTGGCCTTTGCATCTGTAACAGATGATTTAAGTAGCATTCTGGCGGCACTTTCGTGAATGACTAACAAGGCCGATCCGCGAACGAATCACTCGGCCGCAAATTCGGCAAGTATGTACTTCTGCACCCCGAGGTGGACGGGGGTAGGAGGCCTGCTCGTGACGCCTCATGCGTTTTTCTTCCAATTGCCGATACCAGGTCGTGTCGTGCTTTGATTGGCCTTCGTGAATTAGGCGACACCATTTAGCACGGTCCATAGCGAGCTCCTCCCATTGGCTGCTTGGGATGTTGAATGCAGCCATGTCACGTTTAGTGCAATCCTTAAAACGAAGCATAGGACGGCCAACAGACCTCCTTGCATGTGCAACCTCTCCAAGCAGAATTTGTCTTGGCAAACGAGTACCTTCCATTCGATGCACGTGCCCTAACCAACGCAACTACATTTATAGCTAGGTTTTTAGTTAAACATTTTCCTTTCATAAATTCCAATTCACACCAAATCCAATCAACCAATTAATCCGAAAAGAAGTTTCACTTAAAAACCAAAACACCATGAAAATTATTTCATTTATTAAAAAAGTAAACACAATCAAACACTGCATGCAAAATTTTTGCAATACTACCCTTACAATATTACCCTTTATTTCATAAATTTAAAATAAATAATACAGATGCAATGACAAGTTACATCTTATCATCAACCAAAAAGGTTTAGCCATGAAAAGAGAAGTTAACTTGTCTTTACTTAAAAATGGGTGCAAAAAAAGGTGCTCTGTTCTTTATGTTTCGAAATTAAGGAGACCTCTAATAATTACAATTTTATGCCCAAAACCGTTTTTCTAAAATCATATAGGCCATCAAGAGAAAATTGAATCAATTAAATAATCTGGTCATAAAATATACAATATTTTAGAAGTTAGACCATTATACACACATCAAAAAAGTCTAAGCAACATGCGTGATATTACAAATTTTAACATTTATATTAATTAATTTCTAAGTATTTACTCAAACAAAGTACGTAGGTAAGTAAACTTTTTGTTATTGATGACATACTGGCTGGTTGTAAAAAAAAATTTGATTATGTTTTGTTTTTTCATAAAATTCAAATGACTGCGAATTTGTTTGCATTTAAGTGTCTTTTAATTGCTGCGTTTAGTCTTGATTTTATAATTTTACCAACCATTTAAATAAAATTAGCGACAAAATTGAATTGTTAGATATTCTTTACCTCATGAAGCGACGTCATTTGATGGCAGATGAAATGCAAAGAGCTGTAGGGATGTTGCAAGCGGGAAGTAATCAATCTCAGGTATCTCGACATTTTGGCATTCATAGAAGTGTTATTTGTCGTCTTTGGCAGCGCTATAATAATACAGGAGAATCCGTTGAACAGCATCCAGGCCGTAAAAGGAGTACAACCACTCGGCAAGACCGATACATACAACTGACTGCAAGACGCCACTCGATGTTAACCGCTCGAGAGATAAGTTTGAGGCTACAAATTTTAAGTGGTGTTGATGTAAGTCCTAAAACTGTGCGAAATCGACTGCCTGAGTACGGCCTACGAGCTCGACGCCCAATCAGGTGCCCACCGATACGTCACGTGAAATCGCGCTCGTGGATATGAATGGTGTAGAGAACGCATAACATGGACCCAGGAACAATGGGATAAAATTATGTTTTCCGATGAGTCGCGATTCGGGTTTAAGCCTGATACAAGAAGGGTGCGAGTGTATCGTCGGCCCGGAAGTACTGAAAGGCTCAGGTGCGTTCAAGAAGTTCATCCATACAGCGGCTCAACAATTATGTTATGGGCGGGTATTATGAAGAACAGGCGAACTGAGCTCGTTTTTGTAAATGGAAACATAAATGCTGAAAATTACATTGAAGATATTCTCATATGGGACATAAGGGTCTACCAATTTGCACAAACCTTTGGCTTCGATTTTAGGTTAATGCATGACAATACGCGTTCACATACAGCTCGGCGAACCAGTGAATACTTTCCAACGGAGAACATCCGGGTATTGCCCTGGCCTGCACAATCGCCAGATCTCAACCCCATCGAGCACGTATGGGACATGCTCCAGAGACGTGTTTTGAAGGACTTGGACGGAATGACAACAACCCAACAGCTGAAGGATTTGCTACAATTCCATTGGGAGCGAATACCGCAACATGACATAAACAGTCTCATTAATTCAATGAATAATCGTTGCCGACAAGTTCTGAATAGCAGAGGAGAACATACTTTGTATTAAATTGTTCTATTCTTTCACAATAAATACATTTTCTTTAGAAATTTCATTTTGTAAAAAAAAGTTTAGTTTCTTATGTATCTTAGTTTCTACAGTATATTCTAATATTGTTCATTTCTGTTATTAAAAGAACTTATAAAGATAACAGCTGTTATTTTTACATCATAGAACCATAAAGATGTTATTTTAAAAATAAAATACAATGTTATAATGTGAAGAACCATCCTAAAATTTAAATTAGTACATGTTGCTTAGACTTTTTTGATGAGTGTATCAAAATGTTCTACCATGTGCAGACAAAGAGAAAAGAGTTTTAAATTAATTAAAGTTATCATAGTTTTTTCTAAACAGCATTATTCATCAAGTATTATCAGGTAATATGCTGAAGAATATGTATATCAGGGGTGCTGAAACATTTATTGTGAGCACTTTTTGAGTCTAAGCTGAGAAAACTTTAACAATACAGAACTATTCACAGATTTTGTTTTTTCTTCTTCTTATTTTTCTGTTCTGCAGACTTTTCGTACCTTTTTCTGCGTGAAAAATCGTTACACAGGTTTTGTTTAAGTAGGTAGGTAACTAAAACAAAATGTAATGAATAAACAACTAAAATTTATTTTACCCACACTTAGCCCCAACTCCCCAGCTCAAGTTCCTACATCTACCTAGATAACAATCCTGCATGCACATGAAAAAAAGGACTCCGATTCGTGCCGCCGTGCGGGTCGGACGCGTGCGCTCATATCGTTTTTCGACGTGAATTTTTATTCGTGTTACGTTTCCGATTCTTCGTAAGTGTTTGCGACGCGGTTACGCGACCGTGTTTCACTTCGAAAGTTTTCGGTATTTCGGTACGATCGTTACTCTCACGTTTCTTTGAGACGTTCAGAGGGGTCAATCGTAAGGCGTTCTTTTTAGAACGCAACAAACTGCACTTTTCGGTGCAACACTAATCGCACTTTTCAGTGCGTCCTGCGTGTTCTCCGTGTGCTGCGTGTCGCCGGTTCACGTTCCAGGGAGTTCAGCGCTTCGTGCTACGCTCCGTGGTTCGAGCTCCGTGTCGTCATGAAGCCGAAGAAAGAAGTGTTAGGGCCTCCCCCTAGGCACTTCAGGTCTCCTGTGAGGCATTGCACTTCGCCCACAGTTTCCTTTTGGCCCGGACTCCGGAGTCCGTTAAATTCAAATAGACGCGCCCCCCTACCCCTCTGACAGGGAGGTTTCAAATGTCTTCTCCCGCCCCGCACCCTTCCTCAGGCCCCGGTATGGCCTCGTCGGATAGTACTTCCGTACGAATCGATCCGGAGGTTCTTCGAAGGATGAAGAATCTGAATTCCCTTTCGCCAGATTTGGCAAGTTTTTATAATGCCGATCCAAGAGCATACCAAGTCGTTCTGAATGTCTTGACCGATCTCTCCCGTGCTCAAGGAACTCCTACCTCACTGGGTCCCACCCGGGAGAGTAACTCCGACAGTGAGTCTGGCCGCTCACGTACCCCTGTCTCGGATAGGAAGCCCAAGGCCAAGAAACCGCGGAAGGAGAAACCTCCGACCGCGCAGCCCTACTCCAAGCCCTCCGTTAATATCGCAGTAGCGAACTCTTTTTCGTCACTTCTGTTAAACGAAAGTGTCGATTCTCTCTTTCGCTCACTCCCAGACTCCGATATGGACGTTGATCCGTCCATACCGGCAGTCAAGCCCTCCGACGACGGTTTTATTAACGTTTCACACGGCCGGAAAGCCGGCTCTTCCCGTCCCGTGTGTCCAACCGGTTCCGTACAATCGGAAGTCGGTCGAAAGGTTAACACCGCGTCGGTGTCTAGCCACGCCCCCCGTGCTTCGAATAAGAAGCCCCGCCCACCCCCGCCGTTACGATTCAAGACAAGTCGTCTTGGGTCGCGATTTCCGAGAGTTTGAACTCTAGGAAAATTTTCTTTACTTCTGCCGTCAACACTGTTGCCGGTATTCAAGTGAAAGTCCCCACCACCGACGATCACCGCAGACTGACTTCTTTTCTTACAGAAAAGAAGTTCGGTTATTTCACCCACGCGCTCGAAGATGAGCGTCCCTTGCGAGCAGTCCTCCGCAGAGTCCCAGCAGAGATCCCGATTGAGGACATCTCCTCCGACCTTAAGTCGCGAGGTTTTCCAATCAGAAAGGTACATAGAATGTACCACCCCCGCACGAAAGCTCCCTACAATCTAGTGCTGATCATTCTAGACCGCACTAGAGAGGGGAAGGCTATCTTCTCTCTCTCATCTCTATGCGGCCTCACCGGTATTACCGTTGAGCCCCCGCGCAAAACGTTCGTACCCTCAGTGTCACAACTGTCAGGTGTACGGACATTCCGCCCGCAATTGCCACCTGCGTCCCAGGTGTGTGAAATGCCTCGGAGATCACTCCACTAGGGAGTGTATCCGCACCCCGACTTCCTCCGAGCCTCCTAGTTGTGTTCTATGCGGCGCGTCCGGGCACACCGCGAACTATCGCGGTTTGCCCCGCGCCCTCCGCACTCGTCGCCCTCGCGATCGCAGGCAGGTCTCCCCATCCAAGGCCCCGGCTGCTCCCGTTCGCCCTCGATCTCCGCCTCTCAACTCTAGAAGGGTCTTCCCGAGCCTGCCGAGCACATCTCGTGCACCGGCAGCGCCCGCACCCGCGCCTTGCGCACTCCTCCGTCCCGCGCGGGCCCCTCTGGCCCCGTGGGCCCCCAAGATCGCGCCCCAGCCTATTCCTCGTCCTCAGGCGGCTAAGCCTTCACAGGCAGACACCGCAGTCTCCTCCACTCTATCTGGCATGGACTGGACTGCCCAGCTCCTAGTCATCCACGATATCTCAGAGATCTCCGCGTACGATGAGGTCGCTATCGACCCCAAACAGGGCCCCATTCGCGCGATCGCGAAATTTCCCGCCATCGCAGCAAGAATCCAATGGCTCGCGCGCGCCGCCGTCTCGAAATAAAAATACTTTTTAAATATAAGATAGAATAAACTCGCGTGTTTATTTCTATCTTCCCCTAAAATCGATAAATAATGTCATCATTTTTATTTCTATTTTTAGATCCCGGCGCCGTTCGTTTAAACTGTAAATTCGATCTCTTTTAAAATTTTATCTGTAGCCACATCGCGAATCCCTGTCCCGTGCGTCACGGACAGAGAGCTATCTTTTCTGTACCCGCACACTATTTGTCCGCGTTTTCTTGGTAATGTCTTTGTTCGAGGCCACCCGGGTGGACCCAGAGATTTTGCTATCGCGATACAGTTCAACACACCACATAGATTTTACACATACATAGTTAATCAGACATGCATCTTACACACCTGGTGGAAGCGTTTACTTTTTTTTCCCTTATCGAATTGAATCGAGTAGATTTAGTTTGTTTCTTTTCGATTCACATGTTGTGTTTTTGTATCATGCAATTTTAATTGCATGATCCAAAAAGGGATACATGTATAGCTTAGCATAGTTTAGCTAGGACAGACCGGGATTTTTTCGAGGTAACGGCCAAGCCGAGGTGTGCCGAGCACCCTTGAGCTAGTTACCAAAAATAAAATCGGCTGAGTGCCTTAAGCGCTCGCCTTAGTAGTCCGGCGAAGCTGTAAAGGCCAAAGAATTAAGGCTAATTGCATAGTCAGTTCGAGAAAAAAAAAACCTGCATGCACATACTTTCAGAGTTGATCTATCCTAGTTTAACGATATTGAGGTGTATCGCCGCCAGTTCAAGTTTAAAGAGCCCTGGTGTGA
This sequence comes from Antheraea mylitta, assembly GCA_014332785.1. NCBI lineage: Eukaryota > Metazoa > Arthropoda > Insecta > Lepidoptera > Saturniidae > Antheraea > Antheraea mylitta. Next base: position 4,693,641 of record JACEII010000043.1, read on the forward strand.
ATATGTTTTGTTAAGGAGTAAGGTAGTTTCTTTAGTTTTTTTAGTAGTGGTAGAGCCAAGCTGAAGCTATTATTGTTTTCAGCACGAATGGGTCGGCTCGTCCGGGGAAGCACCACCCTCTCACAGAAAACCTACGTGAAGTAACAGTGCATGCATTGTTGCGTTTCGTTCGGTCAGTGAGAGAGCCGGAGACCCACCTACCTTCCCCTTCCTCCTTTCCTTCCTGTCCTCCCCGCCCTCATCCCAAACACAGGCTGGCAACGCACTTGTGACTCACCTGGTGTTGCAAGTGTCTATGGACGGTGGTGATCACCTAACATCAGGTGACCCATCTGTTCATTTACCTCCTATGATATAAAAAAAAAATAGTAAAGATTCTTTGTTTTAAGAAGAACCCATATGACAAACTTACAACGGTTACCATCCAACCATTCAATAGATAATATTGGTATCCGAAGTCAATATCATTGATTTTCATTTATATTCATAGTAATTTAACTTCTTAATGACTATTTGGGAACATTTCCATGTCACATATATCACCAGTGATATAGATATGAAAACTTTTAAAGACGAAAAAATGACTTATGTCACTATTACTTAGTAATATGTGATATAGTCTGTGAATCTGTAGAGGTTCATCAGACCAATATCATAGATGGTTTGAAAAACTGTATGATACATTTATTTTTTGCCAAAATATCAAATGGCCTGAAGGACATATCAGGCAAAATTGGCTTTGCTTGGAACATGTAATCTAAACTCAAAAAGTAGGTCTTCAATTCAGTTATATACTTTTTTAATAATTATCATTGCATATTTTCCTATTTGGAAATTATTTTTGATATAAAACATCGATAAGCGCACCCTAAACCTGATTTTTGCCTTGGCAACCTGCCGACACAGAATACAAACTTTGCACTATTAACGAAATACTCAACAACATTAGCAAGCATATCTGTATAAACATTAGGTTCAAATTGTTTTGTCAGCCGCTCATTATACTAGTGTTAGGCAAGCGCCGCCGACCTACCATCCTTTCATAAATGTCGCCAAAACAGGACACCTGTCCTTAATTGAATTTTTGTATTTAATAAAGACGAATATACGAGGGTGGTCTGAAAAGTTTCCGACCTAACATAGACACAAGAATTTTTATCATAAAATTTATTTTTATTTTTCAACATAGTCTCCTTGTGACTCTATACACTTCTCCCAGCGATGCTCCCATCTCTTTAATCCGTCCAAATAGTACTCGGCGTTCTTCTCTGCAAAATGGTTGTTCACGAAGGTGATTACCTCCTCATTTGACAAAAATCTTTGTCCTCCGAGTGCAGTTTTTAGCTGAGGGAACAGAAAGAAGTCGCTTGGGGCTAGATCTGGTGAATAAGGGGGATGGTCAAGCAGTTCGAACCGTAATTCGTGGATTTTCGCCATGGCAACTGTTGAGGTGTGAGACGGGGCGTTGTCTTGGTGAAACAGGATTTTCTTTTTTTGCAAATGTGGCCGTTTATCCGCAATTTCTGCCTTCAGCTTGTCAAGTAATGATGCGTACTATGCTCCTGTAATGGTTTTCCCTTTTTGAAGATAATCAATTAGGATAACTCCATGACTATCCCAAAAAACAGTCGCCATCACTTTCCCAGCCGAAAAAACAGATTTTGCTTTTTTTGGAGCCGGTTCCCCCTTTGCAGTCCACTGTTTCGACTGTGTTTTTGTTTCAGGCGTATAGTGATGTATCCAAGTTTCATCTACAGTAATTAATCGGCGCCAAAACTCGGATTTATTGCGCCTAAACTGTGCCAACAGAGCATTGGAAATGTTCATTCGAACACGTTTTTGGTCTAAAGTTAGCAAACGCGGCACCCAACGCGCGGACAGCTTTCTCATACCTAAATCTTGATTTAATATGTGACAAACACGTTCTTTGGACATCTTCATTGCCTCTGCTATCTCTCTCACTTTAATTCGGCGGTCATCTAACACCATTTGGTGAATTTTATCGATGTTATCGTTAGTCGTTACAATTTTTGGACGTCCTGGACGTTCATCATCTACCAAGCTCTTACGGCCACGTTTAAATTCAGCTGCCCAAAATTTCACTGTGGTAAATGAAGGTGAAGAGGCCCCGTATACAGAGTTTAACTCATCTTTGATTTGCGTAGGCGTATTCCCTTTCAAAAACAAATATTTTATGACTGCTCGATACTCGATTTTTTCCATTTTCACAAAAATACTCACTTCGGCTCACTCAAAGGACTGTCAAATAAAAACTGCGCGTCCAAAATGGCTGAAACTTTGGTGTGTTACTGTCAAAAGATGCACAACTATATTCCCTGACTTTTATTGACGAGTGTTGCCATTTTCAAGTTGAGGTCGGAAACTTTTCAGACCGCCCTCGTATATGTAATAAAATAAATAAACAGTCAATGTTTTATAGAACAAATTCGTAATGTTTTCATTATTCCATAGCTGATTTGTTTCGTAATCTATTCTTTGAGGCGTTACAAAACAACTTCGATGTTTTACATCTGCCAGGCGTCCCGTGACAGCTCTTTTTTTAATAGCCATATCTTCAAGTCCCTAATTTAATTAGATAGAACATTGGGTTTTAAAGGTACATGGCGGATCTCAAAATCTAATATAAAATATAGTGATTTCAGATATTAAATTTAAAAAATGCTATTCGGATAATTCTCTTGATGTCCATCTGTGAAATTTAGTTATATAAACAAATCAGTCTACTTTACAATTCCTATTTAGAAACTTGAATTACATTTTTGTTACTGGCCGTACATAAATACACATTTGTCCATACATCTTCCATTCTCCCCTCTCAGATGTCATCTCAGTATTCACACCTTCTATACACAAACTTTTTGGAGGTGGTAGAGCTACTCTGAAACTATTACTGGTTTCAGTATGAATGAGGCAGCTCGCCCGGTGTATTACCATCCAACCCACAGAAAACTGACTTGAAGCAACCATGCTTGCACTACTCTGCACTTTACCCTGCTCCTCAAACACAGGCTGGAAATACACTTGCAACTCCCCTAGAGTTGCTATGGACGGTGGTGATCACTTAACACCAGGTGACCTGCATGTTCTTCTGCCTTCTATGACTTAAAAAAAAAAACAAATACCTTTTCACACAATCTATTAACACATTTTTAAGTTTTACTCTATCACTACGTAGGATCCACTTTCATACTCAAATCTTTCTCGTTAAATGACTTCCATCTTTTTTCATAACATGCCCATACCATGCTAAATTACTGTTCAATGATGTAGGAAAAAAAACTTCAATAAAGACCATTTTAAACATGTTATTTATGAAACCACTTAGAACTTGAAGTTGGACAAATCAATACATGCGGTTTTCTTTACATGTCTTGCAATTATATTTTAACTGACCTCATAACACAGTAATAGTACGCTCTCATAATAAGCCAAAAGTTCTCTACATAAATAGCCGTGATTGACTAACTTTTGTATGACAAGCATAATTCTCAGTTCTGAATATATTTATTATAGACTATATTTAATTTAGGATAAACTAATATCAGAAAATTTTATACTGGTGTGTATCTTTATAATATATGGATAGTTGCATTCACACCTCGCTTAAGTCATATCATTTATCAACTATACTCAGTATGCTATAAGCTATGTGTTGTTTCACTTGTCCCTAAGATTATATATACAGGGTAGTACTGCCAGTGAATTTTTAAATATGAATTTTAGGTTGAATAATAGATGGCAGTAACACAAACCTCTGTTTTGTGTTTACATTAATTTACTAATAAAAAAAAAATCTTTTTATATAAACCATTATAATTAACATAACCACTTAAAATATTTTTAGTTATCACAAGTTTAACATCATACAATTTTTCTACATATCTCACACATCAAAAGAAATTATCATAAAATAAAAAAATGAAATCTAAAGTGTTTTTAAAAATTATATTTTATGTTCTAAATAGTATTACTAATACATTACTATTTTATGCTCTATGAAGGTAAATAAATATAGGTATGGAGGAAGACCAAAAAAACATATAAGAGTTCTTTATTGGCATGACAAGTGTGTGAAACATGATACACTGATATTGTCATGAGGCACTGGCAATATTTCCAAAAGTACAAAAAAATTGAAATATATTTCAACACACATGAAAATAAACTATCAACACCATCTCAACGTCTTGACTTGAACTTCTTGTACTTGAATGACTTTATAATTTTAAATACGGTAGTTTTGTTTCCGAATTACTCGTCCTGTGAATCGTCATTATGTTACTCCTAATAATGGACTGTAAATCTCAAATGATCAGACCCGAACTTGTTTATTTTCTCGTGTGTACAGGGGTTCATTTTGTTCTTTTTTTTGTTCAACGAATTTGAAACAACTATTCAAATTTATTAATAGTGAAGAATAAAAACTTACGTTTTATTAAACAGAACTGTTTCTTTTATATTTATAATACAAAAACAGTGTACCTGAGACACTTTTTCATTGAAAGTTATACTCTTATAGTACAAATAGGTAGCAAAGAGTAGGTAGATACCTACCTACCTGTATAGATTTCACAAACTAATAGAAATAGATATTAGATTTGCATATGATTTAGAGATGCTCGCTATTCATCGATAATAATCAAAATCGATGTTTAGCTTCAAATAACGGATGTATTAATTTCGTTAACATTAACAAATCAACGTTATGAGAATTTAATATCTGTTTATACGCGACTAAAAGGCGGTGTCAAGACTCTGATACACTTACGTATAAGGCACAAACATATAATTCATTTTAAGTTTTCATTATACGTCTCAACTCGTTCTCGTCGTTTTATTTTTGGGAGGACCTCACGGTAGGCGGTTCAATATCGAAACTTCAATATATTTTTAAGGCCTTCAAGTATTGAATGTGCTACATAGAGGCCATAATAACTAAATAACTTCATAGATACCTATCGATTTCAATTATTTTACATTAAATGATACTAATAAAAGTAACAGAAATAAGCCATACAAATATATATTTCTTTGAATTTCGAAAGAGGAAAGGGGAGATAATTTCAGAAAAACTTTTTTCCAAAGCTCGACAAATCCTGTACGAGCAATGGAACAAAGGGAAAACACATGTCAAAATTATTATTTTTTACTGAATGTGCCAAAAAATACTGTGGATTTTAATTTTTTTTTCTTGTATTTTACAACCAATAAAAGTAAACAAATTTAATAAATGAAAGAGATTATTGCTACCATTTTCGGTACTTTAATGTTTTTATTAATTATTGCTATCGATCTTATTGTAAATTGTTACATTTTAATTGAAATCAATATCAATATATTTTAAATATCCCGCATCCCTAATCGCATTTGGTTTTCACTTTTTTGTGACGTTTTTGTCCATAGATAAGACAATATATAATGAGATTTTTGTTAGTAGTCGCATTATTAAAAAAATACCGTCTACTGTTTACTTTGAACGTTGTGCGCCTAGTTGAATTTTTGTAAATAATAAAAATGAATATTTATGTAATAAAATAACTAAACAGTAATTATTTTATGGAACAAATTTTATAATGCCTTATCTTTTTTTTGCTTTGGATTCTAAAAGAGAAGTTCATACTATTTATATGAACTTTCGTAAAGCTTTTGACCTTGTTAATCACGATTGCCTGTTATAAGTTTGTAGAAGTTTGTAGAACTTTGTGCCATAAACACGCAGTACTGCGACAAGTGTTAAAGAAACTACAAGATTTAGGCATTCACGGATCATTATTGAGATGGTGTGAATCCTACCTCAAGAATCGTTCACAATTTATATCAATTCATGGGCTTAGTTCCGATATTTGTAACTTCTGGAGTTCCTCAAGGATCCCATCTTGGTCGACTTTTATTTATTTTGTTTATTAATGATATTTCGAATATTATGCAATGCAAATTAAATGCAGATGATTTGAAGATTTATCGTGTAATAGAGAATTCATCCGATATAAGTATTTTACAATCTGATATAGATAAGAGTTTTGAATGGTGTTTGGATAACCAAATGGAACTAAATTTGGAAAAATGTTTTCATAACAAATACACTAGGAAAAAAAACACCCATTAATGTATTTTACACTATTGATAGTAGTATTTTAGTGGAAGTCTTTACTATCCGTGATTTAGGAGTTATTATGGATTCTGCACTATCTTTTCGCCCACATATTAACAATATTATTCATAAATCATCCCATCTGTCAGGTTTTATCTTTAGGCAATTAAAAATGTTTCAACAACCAATGCTCACCATTATCATTTTTAATTCATTAGTTCGTAATATTTTGGAATACTGTAGTCCAGTATGGAACCCTTGTTACCAGGTTCATATAAATAGAATAGAAAGAGTACAAAAACGTTTCTTATATTACCTTTCCTATTACGACAACAAACACCATAACAGTAGCTTAAACTCATACTCCCAACGTTTAGAGCACTATAAAATGAAACCATTACAGACTCGTAGAAAGGTGGCTGATGTTATGTTTATATACAAATTGATACACGGCTTCCTAGAATCTTCAGATTTTCTTCAAAGAATAGCCTTTTTTTACGTGGGGAGATCCCTTATGGATATCCACCCTCCCGGGGGAGAGAGTGGCTTATGTCCGACTCGCACGGACTAAAACCCCACGGTGTACCGACAGACCGTGATGTTGGGGCGGCAAGAGATCGGTCTAAGCTATTCCCCTTAGATAGCCGCCTCAACGGTCCACCCAGCGGAAGGTGGCCGCCGGACTCCTACCTATAGAGAGGCAGCTGGGCACACACCAACTTTCCCCCCACGTCCGCCAGACCTGTGCAATGAGGGGATGAGCCCCCCCCCCGACTACATCCCCTCAGGTCCGGCTACGGTAGCAGGAGGAGTTGGGCAAAGCGCCGCCTCCTCCTGCCGGTCCTCCAATGGCGAAGACGCCCACTGAGGGGGTCCGCCTCACGGGCCCTCTCTGCCGCCTCCTTTTGCGAGATGACTTCCTCGCAAAAGGAGGCCACTGCTCGCCATGCCTGCTCGCTGCCGAGCATGGACAAAACCATGCTCGGCAGCGACAAGTCTTCTCCTACCGCCAGCGCCAGAGTGTGGCGCTCCACCTCCCATGCAGCACATTCAGACAGAGTGTGCTGCGTGGTATCCTCCTCAGCGCCGCACTCGTGGCAGGCGGCGGTCGGCTCCCTGCGAGCGATCCGGTGCAAGTACCACCCGAAACAACCGTGTCCAGTCAGCACCTGCACCAGCCTGAACGTCAGGGAGCCCCACTCGCGACCAATCCACTCCCGCAGGACCGGGCGGACGGCGTCAACGGTGTACGTTCCGCAGCGTGCGTCCGCCAGGTCCTGCATCCACCTCTCGACTGCCTCCTCCCGCAACTGCCGTCTCTTGCACCCTATCTGCCTGAGTGTCCCACGTATAAGTCGTTTATTGAACCGGCAAACATTTCATCTCCCTTTAGCAAAATCTAATATTGGTCAACATTGCCCTTTGTATCGGATGTTTTCTTTTTGTAATAGTTTACGTTTCAAATTTCATATATTTTTTATTGTTTCTTTGGCCTTAACTACAAAAATAATTTATTTAAATGTTTATTTTATTTAATTTGACTTTTAATAACATATATTTGTCTTGTTAATTTATACATGTCGTGTTAACCTTTAGTAGAGTTCGTGTCCATTTATGTTCACTGAACTCAGTTTTGTGGACCTTAAATAAATAAATAAATATCATTATTAAAAATTTCTAGTACACTTTTCAGTACTTTAAGTGCTACTTTTTTTAAGAATATTTTTTTTCTCATAACGTTTTCATTGTGTAATATGTTTTATTTATATATACAAGCTGGTAATATTCTTGATAATTTAATTAATTAACTTATAACAGTGTCACGGGGTGGGTTTTTGATATATTATATAGTACATTTTATTCATAATCTTCTGTTATGTGACTCTATATTTTGTAATATTTGTGGTGGTTTACGATATATAGTTTGGTTGTTGTAAACAAGTGATATGGGTGGGAAGAATACAACGAAGCATGAAATTGGACTTACTAAAAAAAACACTTGTAAGTTCTAGTAAGAGACCTACCTACTTGGTAGAAAACGGATATTATCGCAAGGAACTGGTAATATTATATTATATACTCGACAATGGTAATAAACTACTAGAAAATACTCCGGTGAAGCTGTTAAGACCTTGCTGGGTTAATAGCGTAGTCAGATGGAAAAAAAAACTACTAGAAAATTGATTGCCAAAAAAATGTAATAAAAACATGGTCACGATTGGGGTATAAAATTAACGTATAATTTCAAAATAAATAAACAAAAAGATTCTTATATTAAATGTTTAATATTAACAAATTCTTAGTAAGGAATTTATAAATAAGTTATTTATAAATTCTTTGGTTTTTTATTACTCAAAAATCATCATAGTGTTGTATTTACAGTTACTTTAATATCACGTATTCTCTGAAGAGCTATCACTAAATGTCAATCGATTTTTTGACGCTTGTCGCTAACACATGAAATTTGTTTACATATATATATTTTTGTAATTTGTATTTACCGCGTATAAGTTATATTTATCGACTTAAATATGGGAATATTAATTAAGGTACTGAGTTGTGTATTTTTTGTAAATAAATATTAGTAGTGGCACTAATATTTTACATATTCTCTGCAAAAAGAAAAATGTCGTTTGCATCTTTTTGCCGCATTTGTTTAGCTGCGAATACTAGTATGCATATAATATGTAATTCAAGCCTTCAAGAGGTTTACGAGAAACTAACGAGTGTGAAGGTAAGTAGCACAAAGTATTCTAATTTCCTTTGCTGGACTTGACGCTATTTTTGATTTGAGTGCTTATTTCAGAGTAATTGATAATTTCTGTTTCTTACGTTCATATCTCAAACAAAAGGAACTTAGACGCTCCTGTTTAACTGAATAGATTGATAATCAATGATGAGATCTTTAACTCAAATGTTCATTACAACAATAATTTTAAAGCAATATATCTAAACAGAGGCAAAACATTACATCTTTCTCCTCTGTTATCATACCAATTTCTTAATTCTTTTTTTCTTCGAACTGACTACGCTATTGGCCTATAAGAATATTTTAAAAAAGGCACCTTGGAACTTATTCTAATATTATATTTGATTTTCTAGCTGCAATTAGGCAATGAGAAAATGCTAGTGGTATGCAATTTATGCCACTCCCAGCTTCACAAATGCCACCAGTTTATGATGAGAGCTCAAAGGGCACATGAATTTTTAGAAGATATTTTTATAAAGAATGTTGAGGTAACATTTTTATATAATTTTATCATATTTACAGAATAATAAATGTTATATCAATTACTTTTTTTGCTAGCAAATTTCATCTTTTCTAGCCATTTGAAAAATTATAAACACCAGTGCGTGTACAGCTCAAAAGTTTTATTTATTTTAGGGTTGTCAATATGACAATACGTTAGTAAATATGTAAAAAGTATAAGTATTGTGATTAATTATGAATATAGTCATATTGTATGCCCAAAATCGGACCCGGGATGGCCTGGTTTACCCCTAGTTCGGCATTTCCATACCCCTCACATAAGGCAGACCACTAACCTGGCTTTTGCTGATCGATCTAGATATATCCTTTGATGCACAGTTTTTTGTCACATACACACACACAGAATCGAAATAGGAGTGTTGAGATAGGAGGTCAAAACCACAATAAAAACAATAAGATTGGGCAGCGCAAGTTCACCGACAGGTCACCGAGCTCAACTGTCGTTGTAGTCGTTGCGATCGCGCGAGCCCGGTATCGTGATCCACCCACATATGAAAAAATATGAAAATGCCCGAACACATATCTAAAGACAACCACGGCATAGTATAAATATGAGACACAGTATGGAAACTATGGAGACAAATGCCACACTCACACAAACATGCGCATCGAAGAGAGGTTTTGAAATGAATCTATGGACAGCACAGCGAGTTCCGCTTAGCGGTCATGTGCATGTTTGTGTGAGTATGGCGGTGCAAGCTTTTATAGAGAGCTTCCATACTTGGTGTTATGTGTACTATGACCACGGCATGCTTCAACAATAACTTAAATGTTAATTAACCTTTTATTATTATAGATGAACCTGCTAATTTTGTCCTTAGGTCAGTATAGTAGACACAGGTGTTGGAGTGTCTAGATATTGCTATAAGTGTATTTGTCAGTCGGTCTTCGTGTTTATAAATTGGATGCAACTGAACTAATTAACATAAAATGTTATTCTATGTTGGATATCGGATATTGCAATCTAATCTAAGTTTGATAAAAATTTGTTAATAATTAATTTTTTCTAGGGAACAAGTGAATGTATTAAAGCAATTGATAGGCAGAAGAATAATCTAGTGTATAGTTTATCAATTGGTGCTATTTGGCATGTCACCATAGCTCCGGAAAATATTTTGTGTAATGTAAAAAATGAGGATTCATGCATAGATCCAGAGGAGCCACTAAAGAATGAAATATCCGAGACAAATGGTAAGTTTAAATTATTATTTATATTTTTACGAATATTGTACAAATATAATATATATATAAAAATGTTACAAATTTTGTAGGTGGTAGAGCCACCCTGAAGCTATTATTGGTTTCAGCATGAATGGGTCGGCTCGTCCAGGGTAGCACCTCTCACAGAAAACCGATGTGAAGTAACAGTGCTTGTATTATTGCATTTCGTTCGGTCACTGAGATCGCCGGAGACCCATCTCCCTTACCCTACATTCCCCCAAACACAGGCTCGTAATGCCTTGCGACTGGACTTGCTAGTGTCTATGGATGGCGGTGATCACTTAACAACAGGTGACCTGCATATTCGTTTGCATACCTATATGATATAAAAAAAAATGGTGAAAAGTACTTGGCCATAAGTGATTTAGTTTAGACTCCTTATGATGTTTTTACATTCTTTTGTACTAAACTCTTGAGTGTATTCCGCACTAGCACAAACTAAGGTCAATATTCAGAGTGGACAGAAATACTGACAAGGACTAGATTATACATTCCTAATCAGAATTATATCTCCTAGACTTTATTTCAGTGAACTCTGATAGTAACTGTAAAGCGGAGACAGATTCTGTAGACATCAATGACTGTGGAATAACATCAGACTCTGAAGACAATTTACCACTGAACAGCATCAGCACGAACAAGGGATTGGGAGTGATGGTTCACATAAAGAAGAAAGGGCGGAAAAGAAAAACTAAAGGTGGGAATTTTTTTAGAACTAGCTGTGCCTGCGACTCTTTTCGCATTAAATCGAATGTAAAGAAACAGTGAGAAATAAAATCATCTGAATGTATCAAGTCCATTTATTTATCTACTTCTTTCAAGTACTTAACTTACGATGATACTTTGAGTACAAATCATGGCATGTTCATAGCAATCAGACTAGGGATGTGAGATTAATGGAAAGAAATCGATTAATTAGGAATCGATTTTTCTTTTTTTCAATAATAATCGATTTGTCAAAAATCGAATTTATTGAAAATAAATAATCGATTTATGCGAAAAATCGATTTTTCTAATATTTAAAATTAGACATGCTTTCCACATTCCTATAATAAACCTAATGGTTCAAAATAACAATTTATCAGATTAAGAATCGGATAAAATGATACATATCAAAAATAACCAGTTTAAAACAAAATAAAAGTGAATGTTCCTTTAAACTTTCAAGGTAAAGAATATAGAAACTAAATACCATAGAAATTTTCAGTACTATTAAACATTATATCGTAATAAAAATGAAAATTGCAGGGTGGTAGGGTTTTACAGACCGACTGGGTCGCAACCACCATGTACATGGCGAAAAAGCCCGTCATAGTGACTCGCTTCTGCGCGTCGCGTTTCGGGATCAGCCTGTGCATATCCCGTACCGGGTGACTTTCGTCATTATGGCCGGCATGACAGCGGCGACCGACGATGGATAATCTGTCTCTCGGTGATTGCCGTTGTTTTTGGATTGCACTATGCTTAACATCAGGCATAGTGCAGTCACTATGTCGTGCTTCAATAAAAAAAAGAATTGATAAGCATCCCAACAAAATGACAACATTATTAATTCTAACTTTAAAATTCAAGTACCTGGACGACCGAGCCCAGCTCGGTTCTTTAAGAAACATTTTTTTTTTTTATTAAAATAAAGCGTTAGGTTTGCCTCACAAATTATTACTTATAAAAAAAAAGATATCTCTTTTGCTGTCACTCGGATTAGAACAGAAGTATACGGATTTTCGAAGCAAACGATTTCCCTCTGAACTATTTTTGTTTTGACAGCGGCAGCGAAATTTAGCTCCATATTCTAGCTATATTTACTCATTGCCTGAAATCTCCGTAAAAATAAAAATTCTATGAATAAAATCTAGCTAGATTGATTTCTCGTCCCCGAAACTACCCACATACCAAGTTTCACGGAAATAGATGACGCCGTTTCCAAGATCCTGAATATATACAAATATAAAAATATACAAGAATTACTCGTTTAAAGGTATTAGATACAATGAAGTTCTCTTTTCAATTTTCATATTAGTTATAGTTAAAATTGGAGAATTTATTTATTGAATAATTTCAATAATAATTTGTAAACTTATCGATGTCGAGTTTACCATAAGACATTTTTAGTGAACATGTACATTGTACTCGCATGACAGACCTTTTTAGTTTTATTGAAATTTTTAATTTTACACAGAGCAGTATTTGGCTGTCATAAGAACCACAACAATCATGATAAGATATAGTAACTCATGTTACTTGTAAGGCAGTGGGATGTTTTTATTCTACGTTCTTTTTAAATTTGTAGTTTCACTACAAAAATTTTCATTCTATCGAACAGGACATGCATATTACTGTGGTATTATTCTTTTTCGTTATAAAAAACTTTCGCCAGCCGCTTTTAGGTGTTTTGCGGGTAGAAAACCTATAAATTGTTTACAACTATATTATCTCACTATGGTCACTCTTCAATTATAAATAATAATTACCTTATTTTGAGTTTTTTTTTTATCCGTCGCATAGATGTTTATGAACATCGATTTAAATGCGTAATTTATATAATCGGTTTTCAAAAAAACGATTAATATATACATCGATAGTAAAAAATCGATTATAATAAAATAATAATCGATTTCAATAAAAATTATTTTTTAACATCCCTAAATCAAACCATCTACAACAGGGTATCGTAATCATTGAGTATCTTCAGAATTTTCTGAATTCTTTGTGATCATCATGTCATTGTGTTTTCTTGCTCTTCGAGTTTTTTTTTAAATCACAGGACCTTTTGATAGAACGTACTGATTTTAATGAAATTAAGACTAAAGGATATGCTTTATTATTCTCTTTGTGAGGTTTTATCTTGAACGCAGTACTTTAGCGATGATGCGTTTAGTTGTCTGGTGAAGATGTAAAGACCTCACTTGGTCAATAACATACTCAGTTCGAAAAAAAAACAAGTGATGCCTGGTCAAACAAACAGACAGACACTATGCAGACATACAGACTTATTCCAAGTCACCTGTAACATTTTTTTTTTTTCGCAAAAATCTAAAAGTACAGACACATTATATATATTTACATTCTTATTGTCTATACTAATATTATAAAGAGGTAAAGTTTGTGACGTTGTAGAGGGTAATCTCAGGATCTACTGGTCCGATTTGTAAAATTCTTTCAATGTTATATAGCTCATTTATTGAGAATGGTTATAGGCTATATATCATTACGCTAAAACCCATAAGAGCGGAGCATCAATGAAGAACGTTTCAAATTCGGGGTTTTTTTCCTCTTGAGATTTTCCGCTGCGTGTTAGAAATAAAGAATGTCTTTATTCCACGCGAACGAAGTCGCGGGCAGAGGCTAGTATGTATATATAATTATGTTATGTTGATATACATTATATCAACATAACATAATTATATATACATACTAGCCTCTGCCCGCGACTTCACATTATTATTTTTTTAAAACTTCATCACATGTTCTCCTAATTAATATAATAAGTTTGAATGTCTTTTGTTTATAACACTTTCCAACTATTAAACATTATCAATGGTGTAGAAAAGGACATAGGGTTAATTTTTTTTAAATGCGTGTGGGTTACATTGTTTTTTGATTACAGATTTGAAGTTAGATGCCTCGGAGATCCACCTAACCAAGGAGGAGCAACTTGAAGAATTGTTAGCACGAGCGAAAACACTAAACTATTTGAATTCCCCACTGAAATGTGAATACTGTTACAAAGGATTCATCGATGCAAATGCTTTTAATAATCATATGGAGAAACATGATGAGGTATGTATGCTAGACTAGCTGATACCCGCGAATTATCTCAGAGATCTTTTAGCAAAGGTATATGGTACAAATTGATCCGTTATCCTCTTTCTTTTCCAATTCGAATTTGCCAATTTAATTAAAGAATTACAATCACCTCTGTGCACTGATTCTAACAGATTAAAAGATGTGTACCATGTTATAGTGGGATGTATTCGTAAATAAATAGAAAGGCGAGAATACGGTATAAATCAATTAGTTCGCAAAACGGTTTAGTAGAACCCCCGGGGGTCAACGGGAGATTGGACGGGGGATCTACGTTGGCGTGACAAAAAAATAGGGGTTCACAATTCGAAACTGGGGGTCCACGAAAATGCATCTGCTTTCGATTTTTAAAAACTAAAATATTGGCTTGATTTTTTTTTTCCACGAACTGACTAGGCTATTGGTCTTGCAAGGCCTTAACAACATCTCAGGACTACATGTTGGCTTGACTTCACGTATCAATGTAGGAAGATGATATTTTAAGAAGCTCAGCGACTGTTACCATCCACAACGTTTGTCTAAACGTGCATAGGTATGAAATACGACTTGTGTTGTACTATCAGCTAGCTGGTTTCAGCATAAATAGGTCGCCTCGACCAGGGTAGTACCACCCTCTCGCAGAAACACCTGCTTGAAGTGCTTGCGTTTCGTTCGGGCAGTGAGAGCGCCGGAGGCCCACCTCTCCTCACCTTCCCCCTCCTCTTATTTCTTCCTCCCCTCCCACTCCCACTCTCCCCGAACACAGGCTGGCAACGCACTTGCGACTCCCCTGGTGTTGCAAGTGTCTATGGACGGTGGTGATCATTTAACATCAGAAAAAACGTCACGTAGAACGAAAGTTTCTGAGATCTAGTTAGGTATATAATAATTTAAGAAACTCTGTGATTGCTATTTGTAAAATATGCCTATACCATATTCAGTATGCAACGCAAATAGCATAGCAACGGTTAACTATTGTTAAATCTAACCTTTCATGTTTTGGCCGAGTTTTGGGAATATGGCGATATCGAAGAAGACAGCAATTGTGTGTTTCGGTTTACGTTTCGGATCGGCGTTAAATTTTGAGAAAATGTACTCCGTGAGGCGGTGTAAACATATATGAATAGTTAGCTAGGTTAGCTAAGATAGGTCGCGAGTTTGCATAACAGCCAAGCCGAGGTGTGCCGTGCACCCTTGAGGTAGTTGCCCAAATAAAATCGGCTGAGTGCCTTAAGCGCTCGCCTTAGTAGTTCGGTGAAGCTGTTAAGACCTTGCTAGGTCAATAGCGCAGTCAGTTCGAAAAAAAAAATTTTTTTGGGAATATGGTCGAAATGTCAGAGGGGTCTACCCGAATCAGCAAAATTTTGGAAGTAGTTTATGTGGAAAAGAGTATGGAAACCTTTGGTTTAAAGGTAGATAAAGATTTGCGTTGTGTTATGGGGTTGTTTGGGTTTATTTTCGCTGATCATTATAGACCCTGGGAGTCAATATAGTAGACCACTATGGGAACTATAAGTTATTTTTCCTTTCTCGTTGTTTTCCGTCTGTTCTGGAGAAAAATTAGAGTAAAATTTAGCCTTGAGATTTTCTTTCGCCTGGATAGATATTTTTGTCTAAACAAAGATTATTTTTGAACTGAAAACTGCTAAAGGCGCGTTGAGCCGTAGTTTTGGCAGGAGATAAATCTATGATTTCGCGTTATGACATGCTACTATGCACTAGTTTGCCGTAGCGTAGCTTGCGTCAGACAAGCGATGCGTAGTATAGAGGCCTGTGTATTTTTTTTTATTGTAGCACGGCAAAGTGACTGCACTATGCCTGATGGTAAGCACAGTACAATCCATAAATAATAGCGACCACTGATTGATACACTATCCATCACCGGTCGCCACTATCATGCCGGCCTGCTAAAAGCTTAATATGCACAGGCTGATTCCGAAACGCAACCCGTGGAAGCGAATCACTATTACGGGCTTTTTCGCCATGTACATGGTGGTTGCGACCGAGTCAGGCTGTAAAACCCTACCACCCCGCTATCGCCATTGCCTCGTTCGTTATTCAGCAGGGTGCACCACGTGAAGGTGAGGTTGGCTTGGGTGTCTCAAGTCTTATGATGTTATTCGACATCCCTTACACCTGAAATGTATGTATGTACATGTAATATTAATATTTTGCAGCTCATCAAACATTTGGTTAATAGACTTTATAAAAATGTATATAATTATATAAGAACCATACTAATATTGACTAAAATTTAAGTATTGTCATTCACAGTATTGTAGCGAGCGTATAACTAGTCTACTATCCTATGAAATAGGATAGTAGACTAGTACGTTTCAACGCTGCACAAGCGATAAGAATTCGCGTGAAACAATGGACTAAAACACCCCCCTTTTAAAATGGCCACATATTTTGGCCTATCGCCGTACAAAATGCGCCAGCGTCATAACCCTTCGACCGACATTAGTATTATCTATACTAATATTATAAAGAGGTAAAGTATGTGAGTTTGTGACTTTGTGATGTTGTGACGTTGTAGGGGGTAATCTCAGGAACTACTGGTCCGATTTGAATAATTCTTTCAGTGTTATATAGCTCATTCATCGAGAATGGATATAGGCTATATATCATCACGCTAAGACCAATAGAAGCGGAGTACAGATGAAAAATGTTTCAAAATCGGGATGTTTTTTCCTTTTGAGAACTGCTGGTGTTAGTGTTAGGGTTAGTATATCTATTCCACGCGAACGAAGTTGCGGGCAGAGGTTAGTTATGAACAAGTTAAAGCATTGTACCGCACACTTCAGTTTGAAATATATCGTCGCACGCAAAGGTTGTTTTGTCTTCCATACCCTCGAGATAAAAATTAAATTAAATTCATTTAAATATAACTTAGTGCTTAGAGATATAATCCCCATCTCTAAATACATCTAAAGTATAATTAACATAGAGATTCAAAAGAGAACACATTTCATTGTTTTCAATTTTCACCTCTCTCGGCAGTTCTGATGAGTACCTAGACTTTTATTTTTTTTATTATAGCGCAGTGGTGCGCACGAGTGTGACGTATGCCGCATGCGTTACCAATCCGCGCGACATCTCCGTATGCACGCGAGTTCTGCGCACGCGCGACTCTTCCGGTGCAACCGTTGTGCACACACCTCACACACCAAGTCAGTACACAATATGGTTATACAGCATGTACCCTCTCGTATTCATCATCAGCCAGTAAGAGACCCACTGCTGGGCTATAGGCCTCTTCTCAAAGGAACGTATGGACATAATCACCCGCGACAGTACACGACTTATAGGCGACTTCAAACTCAGTGCCCAGTTTTAATTTTTCCCACATACGGTTGTACTACAAGAACATTTCTCAGGTTCAGCTTTCCTCAAGAAACTTATGGCCCTGCAGTGGGTTTCTTATGATGATTATGACATGTTGTTTACATTTTAAGACATTATAAATAATGTACCATTATAAGACGATTCTCTAGTTAGATTTGCTAAAAAAAACAATGCTTTGAATTAAAAAAAATTACTTCGCAATGGCGCTATACGTTTAACTAAGTTCACTGGTAATTATGAACTTCTATCAGTATTTCATATCTCTTGTAGATTCCAAATCTTCAAAAATCGAATCGAATCGAAAAAAGTGGAAGAGTACGTTAATTTCAAGTTTAAAATTCAAAAGATTGTATAAAAAAAATTTCGAATTATCTTTTATAATTTTTTTTGCTATAAAGCCCATGTAAAAATAAATTTAAAAAAGATATAAATTGGACCATTTTTAAAAAGAGATGTCCAAAACACTAAAAAAAAACATTTAGGCGAGCTCTTGTATTAAAGTATTCTAAACGAATGTGTAACAAGGTTAAACGCTAAACGCGGCTCATGCTAAACGCGTGTTAATTTTTGTTTTTGTAAAGAAACCGCCATTGTTTGTCTAAATGTTATGGCTCCAATCGCTACAAATATTTTACCATACCCAAGTTTTGGAAATTTGTTTTTTTTTTTACATTTTTCTTTTATGTATGCTAGAAACCAAGCGAGGGAGCATGAAAAATGGCACAGCGGTCACACATACGAGTGTCAGCTTTGCAGTCAGAATTTCAGGTGAGAATAATATTAAATTGTTATTTATATATTCTAGCTATGTTCGTGACTTTGACCGCGTGGAAAAAAAAAAACAGCGTTTAATAAAGTCGTCTGAATATATTAAGTCCATTTAATTATCTACGACGTATTCTTGATAATTTAATGTATGTCCGTAAAAACTTTGAAAAACTGAATTTAGTAAAAGACCGGCATAATGTAAATACTAGAAACTGTAATAAACTGGTCGTCCCATGTTTCAGACTTAGCAAAACCAGTAATAGTTTCTTAGGTAACAGTGTTAGGTTTTACAATAAAGTCCCAAAACATGTTACCGATTTGCCGGACTGCGAATTTAAGCGCCACGTCAAGCGGGTGTTAGTGTCAAAAGGATATTATAGAGTGGATCAGTATGTGAACGATAGTGATGTCTGGAATTGACTCCTCTCTGTGCATCCACTATAAGCTGTATGATGTGTTTAAATGTATGTAAAAATAACCGTACCCGATTGAGTTTCTTGCCGGTTCTTCTCGATGGCTGGGTTGTTTTCCGAAACGGTGGTAGTTTTTGACGTTCATAAGCGCCTTATTAGGGCCTAAACTGAATAAATAATTTTTGATTTTGATTTTCCTTTTTTCTAGTACTTAAGTCGAGTCTTCATTAAAATTACAATAACTTTTGATAGAGTGAACCGATTTTAATTAAACCAAGACTTGCATGTTACTCGAAGGTAAGTTTTATGATATTTTTCAAAAGGTTTTATGGTGACCGCAGAACTTTAGCGTGTTCAAACAAACAAACAAACAAACAAATAGACATTTCTAAAAATGATTGAAATGAATTCTATTACTTATTCCTAGACACTTGTGAAGCCAAAATTTTTTATAAAAATCCTTAAAAGACACGCCGGATTTAAGTTCTTATTATATGTAATTCGAAGTATAATCTTTTGACTATGTTCTGCCTTAAACTCTTGTATTTTTTTTAACAGTAAATCGACATCATATCTGACGCACATGAGGAAGAGCCACCCGACTGAGTACGTGTGCAATATATGCGGCAAAAGCTGCATAGGAAGGCACGGACTACTGATGCACAAAAGTAAAACACATCGGCGAATCACTGAAGTGAGTTATTTAAAAGCATTTGTTGGCAGGAGACAAGTTTGTCATATCGCGTCATGACATGCTACGTAAGCGTGACCGATCGTATTGAGCTTGCGTCGGACTATGTATATCTAATATTGTAATTTTTTATTAAGCTTGTGCAGCTCTCCATATGTTTAGTTTATCAATAAACTGTACCAAAATATATATAATTATTGTTCGCAGGGACAATAGATTTAAAAGAGAGAATAATATTAATGATTTTAATTCATAAATTATGGAATTTAAATAATTAATACTATAATTGATTTGAAAATTCAAGAGAACACAGTTATTCCGTTCTTCTAAGTTTTCACTTCCATTCTCATTTTGTTTTTTTTTTTTTTGGTTTATATATTTTTACTCGGGATGGTGATCTAAATTATTCGTCACGAGATACTAATAGGGAGGGAGAAGTGGGTCTAAAAAGGTAATATTTTTCATGTCATATTCAGGGAACGGTCCCAAAGAGAACAAAAATTGAGCAGGAGTTCACACTCTTTAGAAATAAAAGTTAGTATTTTGATTAATTTTTATCAGAATGAGATGAATACTCTATGGAGGTGGTGAACGTTAGTTTTTGGCATTATTTTATAATATTTTAATATATATTAACAATGTTAATAATACACAACACAGAATAATGTTTAAAAGGTGTGTGATATTTAATACGATGCAACAGAAGATAATGTATTATACATTTCGACGTATCTCTTTCTCTCTCTCTCTTCCTCTATATATTTCCAGTACACTAAGGATATACTATCTCATTCTCTCACAGCTTGAAACGTACATATACATTTATACCTCTCTCTTTAACGTTTCATACAAATCAGATTCACACCGTCATAAAAAGTGTGTCATTTCATAAAACGAAAACTTTAAGAATAGTATTTATGATTATGGGAATCGTGTTGAACCGATACTTTGTTATCAATCAGCAAGGCAACGAACAGGCAAGAGGATAATTGAGTTCTTACATTTCAAATTAAGCCAAATCTAATTTCATAATTTGTTCATTCATAATAACTTCCTAATATTTTACGAGATCTTCAAATTTTATACACGTAAAATATGAACATTAAGAACGGCGAAATTTGAATTTCGTTCCTCGGGGTGTAAAAATTCAAAATCTAGAAAAAAAGTACATATTATTATGCACTATTAAATTTGGATTTAGCACAAGTAATAACGTAAGTGATCATCTGGGTTAAGGATAGCGATCTGACATCGATTAATAGAGTTTTAAACATGAAAAATCGATTACAATAATCGATACTAAACATCAAATCGATCTCGGACACTATAAAGTCATCAATCGATTCGATTTCAATATCTAGATGAAAATTAAACTATACAATAGTTTATAATAAAAAAAAAGTTTACCAAGAAATAATTGAGAGATCGATTTCTCACTGTTTTTTGCAAAGAACCTTCATTCCTAATCCGGGACAATTACGGTATTATCACAAAAAACTTAAATACGTATTGAATACTTGCTTTAAAAAGGTTACGTTTCAAATGCACCGTTCTCGATGAATGGTCGCCATCTTGCTCTTTTGTCTCGCTTTGTTTAGGTTAGACTTGCGAAAAAAAGGATAACGCGAACTTGTCTCTGACGAGCGCCATGCATTTAGTACGAATCCAAGCAAATATTTAATACGTATTTAATTTTTATGTAATAACACCGCGAATGTCTGATCGACAGCCGCATGTTATTGAAACACAGCGACGACATGAGAGCGCGAGCTATCTCTACTGTGGCGCCATCTTTTAACGATAAATTAAATCTCGTGTGTATATTGTGAATTGTTTTGCTTTTCGTGAACAATATGTATGTAGAGTTTTTGAAGCGATTTCAGTCTGTCATGTAGTGGATTTTATATTTTATTCATAATCTTGTGTTATTTGACTCTATATTGTGTAAATTTAGTGGTGTCTTACGTAATATACGTTAGTTTATTGTGCATAAGTGAAGTGAACGGAAAATAATACCACGGAGTATGAAATTCTGAGATGCCACAAAAACTCCCTGGAAGGTTCTAACAAGCGATCCACCATCTTGTTAGAATATTGATTCACACGATGCTTAATATTGAAATGATCGTACAACGCTTGTGATATTATTGACTACGCGACAATGGCAGTACTTAATAATCGGAAAGATTGATTGTCAAAAATAAAGTAAATAAAAAAAATATGTATGTACCTTTGTTCTGAATTTAGTCCTTATTTGACTTAATTTAATTGATCACACAGCTTATTACAACTACTAGGTCACAGCATCAGAGGACCCTCCATCAGATAGGTTCTGTTCGGAGTGCAACATTCAATTCCTCAACGTTGAAGCATGGAAGAGACATATACTGACCTCCGTGAAGCACTCTCTTGAAAATGAGAGTAAGTGAGTAGCTGTCTTTTGTTATTCTTTTTACATCATATAGGCGGTAAACGCACAGACGGGTCGGGTCACCTTTTGTTAAGCGATCACCGCCGTCCATAGACACTAGCAACCCCGGAGGAGCTGCAAGTGTGTTACCAGCCTGTGTTTGGGGGAATGCAGACAAAAGGAGAGGGGTTAGAGTTGTAGTAATAAATAATGTAGTATAAGTAGTGATTAAGGGTTTTGATACTGGCAACACTAAATGTCAAAGTTATGTAGTTCTGGTATACATGTAATGGCTTCTAATAAATATATTAATAGAATATGAAAATCATTTATAACTATATAGGAGGCTAGAGGTTAGAGGAGGCGCTCTCACTGACCGAACGAAACGCAACGATGCAAGCACTGTTACTTGACGTAGGTATTTCTGTGGGTCGGGTTGTACTATCCCGGACGAGCTGACCTATTCATGCTGAAACCAATAATAGCTTCAGCGTGGCTCTACCACCTACAACTAGACTAGGTGGGTCCGTGACTCCATCCGCGTGCAACCTGATATACAAAACAGTGACTAATTAAATCATCTGAATGTGTTAAGTCCATTTACTTATCTACTCTCCACTCGTACGTAAGTCGCGTCGTCATTAAAATTACAATAACTTTTGATAGAGTGAACCGATTTTAATGAAACCAAGACTAAATGTTACTCGAGGATATGTTTTATAATTTTACTCCAAGAGATTTTATTATGAGAAATCAAAATCAAATCAAAATCAAAAGAAATAAACAGACATTTCTGAAAATAAGACACAACATTTTTTTTTTTTTTTTCAAAAACATCCAAAGAGTGCATGGATATTTGATTTACATTGTTATATATGTGTAGATTCTCTACTCTAATACGCAGATTGAAATTAAAATGTATACTTGAATATCTTGTCTATTATTGATTTTCTATAATATCAATATAAAATAATCAATATAAAAGTTTTTGTTTCGAACTACCTACGCTATTGACCTAGCAAGGAGTTAAGACCTTAAATTACCAAGGTGTTAAGAGCTTCACCGGACTACTATATAAAAGTTATTTTCTGATCAAGTCCACAGTGCAAAATATGCGGTGAAGGGTTCACGAGCGGTACTTTTCTGTCTACCCACATGCGGGAACACGAGAAGACGTTGCGACAGACCGTACAGGTGCCAGCACCCGACATGAAACTCATCGAGCTGGCCTGCGAACAGGTATCCTAGCTAATATTATAGATGCGAATGTTTGTCTGTGTGTTTCTTACCCATTCCCAGTGTTAACGGTACGAAGTCCAATGCGTAGCGCGGTGACATGCGGGTTGAAGGGAGGGTAGTACAACACTCTCTGGTGTAACTCGTAACAGACGCACGTTAGTCGACAGCGCGATTGTATTTATATGGTAATACCGTCCACCATTTACACGACACTTAGTCGATGCAGTCAGGATGCCAGTAAATACTTCGTAGTTACTTTCACTCTTTATTTGGCCAGATTTACCTTTGTGAAAAGTACTGCTTACAGTACTTTTCACAAAGGAATGCGTAGATAACACTGACATCTTGCCTTCTATAGGCCGAACTATATAATTTATAAGATGAACTATATAACTCAAAGCAATTGCCATTTTTTCACCCGATTAGGCCTCCCACGGCAACGGCTCAAGCCTAGGTTCGATACCTCGGTAGGGAGCCCTTGAGTGCGTTGCTTGCGCGATACGGTGACACACAAATATACATCACTGCTACAACACTACACGATCACCCCCACACACTTGCACGTCTACACGCTTACACATGAAAGTGGAAGGGTTTACTTTTTTCCCTTATCGAACTGAAAAACTCTCAATTTTCCGATAATAAATATATGGAGGAGTTGTTGAGGCGTGTATGCTTGGTACACATATACGTTTCAACAACTCATACACATATGAATAGTTAGCTAGGTTAGCTAAGATAAGTCGCGATTTTGCATGCAACAGGCAACAGCCAAGCAGAGGTGTCCCGTGCACCCTTGAGCTGGTTGCCATAATAAAATCGGCTGAGTGCCTTAAGCGCTCGCCTTAGTAGTCCGGTGAAGCTGTTAAGACCTTGCTGGGTCAATAGCGTAGACATTTCGAAAAAAAAAAAGAAATTGCCATTTACATATAATTCTGCTACATGTTGTAAGTAACACAAAGATAATGATTAACAAACAAATTAATATTATTTACGCAAATCAATTATATATAAAATCATTGTTGTCATCTATGTATCTGAAATATGTTTAGACATTTTATCTCGAACAGACATATAGACAGACGCGTGGAACAGGACTTTGTTGACACTATGTTGTGATGAACTGTTTGTTATCCGTGCATTCGTATGTGTGAAATTGATCAAAGATATGTTGTTCACTCTAAACATGCGCGTGTGACGTACATTGTACTGGACTCCAAGAATAAATATAATTGAATGTCATATGTTTATATGTGATTTAAATTATAGCAACGTATATTAATAACACGATTATATCAACATATTATATCTATATAATAAAAGATTTACACATATTGTTCGATAATGTATAGCTTAATATTTTTAATACTTTCTTATATGGTATAAGTGAGCACTGAGGATGGTATATAGTAGTTTAAAGTTTCAGGCTGATGATAAATCCTATCCCATTCGACACACTGTTGGTATTCACATATATAATGTACATGTTACCTATTACAGTTTATGATGTGCGTGTCGTATTTACAAATATTTTGAGAGAGTATTTCTGTAATTTACACATCTCATCACAATTTTTCATTTATTTAATATATCTAAAAAATGCGTGCGAAGCCGCGGGTAACAGCTAGTCTATACATATAATAAGAATGTAAAGTGTGTGTACTTTTAACATATTCTTAAAAAAAATGGTATTTGTCTAGAGATAAGTAATAAAATACATTTCAATAATTTTTTGGAAATGTCTGTAGTTCTGTCTGTTTTTTTTTTCATGTCATAGGAGGCAAACTAACACACGGGCCCTCTGATGTTAAGTGATCACCACCGTCCATAAACACTTGCAATACCAGGGGAGTCGCAAGTGCGATGCCAGCCTGTGTTGAGGGAGACTGGGAGTGGGAGGGGAGGAAGAAATAAGAGGAGGGGGAAGGTGAAGAGAGGTGGGCCTCCGGCACTCTAACTGACCGAACGAAACGCAACAATGCAAGCACTGTTACTTCACGTCGGTGTTCTTGTGTGTCCGATGGTAATACCGGAGGCGAGTCGACCCATTCATGCTGAAACCAGTTATAGCTTCAGCTTGCCTCTACCACCTGTTTGCATGAAGAAGAATCACTGCTAAAGTACTGTGTCTATGATGAAATGCCTTTTCAATAAAATCTTAAAGCATATCTTTGAGTAACATTTAGTCTTGGATTCATTAAAATCGGTTCAGTCTATCAAAAGTTATTGTAATTTTAATGACGACGCTAGTTAAATACCACAGAAAAGTAGATAAGTAAATGGACTTAATACATTCAGATGTCTTTATAAATTGCTGTTTTTTTACAGCTTTTTAAGTTTTTTTAAGTCGCAAGCACAGCTAGTTTTATATATTATAGTTCTATGTATATTAATAATTAATTGTTATGGTCAGTGCGGAGCGAAGTTCGTGAACCGTTCAAAACTCCATACACATGTGAAAAGGATACATCTCGGGGTGAAGTACAACAAGAACATAGTTTGCGAGGTCTGCGGGAAGAAATGTGTTGTGAGTTCATACTTTTTATTATTTTATCCTAGTATTCTGTTTGCGTCACGAATTAGTAATAATAATCCAAATAATAACTTTATAAGACTAGAAAAATTTTATGAGCAAAATATATTTTTGTTTTTAATATTTTTTTTCTGTACATAAAATATATTGTTAAAAATTTTTTACTGTAGTCTATAGCATCTATATTTAAATGCCGCAGTGTTGGCAGTTGATTATAGATTTCTAAAATAAGACCAGTCGTATTGTATGGATCCGTCATCCGAGTGCTGGGGAATGAAAGAAGACGGATGAGATAAGATTACATGTGGCAGAGATACGAATGTTAAGGTGGATGTGTGGTGTGACTGAAGAATGGATAAGATTAAGAATGAGTATATCGGAGGAAGATTGAAAATAGCACCAGTTACAGAGAAGTTGAGGAGTAATAGGCTAGCATGCATATTAGGAAGAGAAATGAAAGTCATGTAACTATATAAGTATTAAGTATGAGTGTGAACGGTTGAAGAAGACCGAAAAAATCATGTGTTTAAGGAAATTTTGTCGACCCAACACTGTTTTCAAAAGGAAATTTTGTCGATCATTAATGTCCCTAAAGTAATAAAAAGTTTCATTTTTTAAAATAATGTTTTTAATTTGTGCTGTTACAATTATCTTTTTTTATTATTGTATTAAATGTATTTACCAATACTATTTGTTTACTTATGTTATGTTCTACATAAGCTACTTACTGAGTGCCATTGACATCTTGACGTATGCGTATTAGGCCCTATAAAAAGTATTCGAAACTTTTATGAGTACGATATTTTTTTTTTGATACTACTCATGAGTACATTATTGATACTTTCTAATCGTTACCGTATCATAACTAGGTCCCACGAAAAGTACTCGATACTTTGGGGTGTCGATACTTTTGTTTCGATACTACTCATGAGTACAGAATCGATACTTTCTATTCGATACTGTGTCCCTACTGACAGAGTAAAGTGGAAGAGGAAAACTGTTGTGATGACCCTACTTAAGTGGGATTAGGGTAAGAAGATGAAGAGTGTTGTCAGTATGGTCACAGCAGCACACATAGCAGACAGTTTGAAAACTCCCTATAAACGATCGCACCGGCATACTCACACAAACATGCGCATCGACGAGACCCCTAAGCGGACTTCGCGATGCTGTCCATAGAATTATTTTTAAAACCTCTTGTCGATGCGTATGTTTGTGTGAGTGTCCCGTTTTCAAGCGTTTGTTCGTAGTTTCCGTACTGCCTCTCACATTTATATTGTGGTATGGTATGGTATGTGTGGTTGTTGTCAGTCGTACGCGTCGCTGCGGTACCACCAGCGCACGCACACCGGCGAGCGGCCCTTCCCCTGCGAGCGCTGCGGGAAGCGCTTCGCCGACAGCAACCAGCTGCGCATACACACGCGCACGCACACCGGCGACCGCCCCTACTGCTGCGCGCTCTGCGGGAAGCGGTTCACGCAGAAACCCGCGCTCAACCGACACTACCGGGTACCGCACACGCACACACATTCACTTACCCGCGCACGTATGAACTTCCACACTCACTTCCACCTGCACACAAACATACACACTCACTTCCACCTGCACACACACATACACACTCACTTCCACATGCACACACACATACACACTCTCTTCCACCTGCATACACACATACACACTCACTTCCACCTGCACGCACACATACACACTCACTTCCACCTGCATACACACATACACACTCACACACACGTACATACTCACATACGCACACGCACTCTCAATACTTTTTAACTATTTATTCACTCAACGCCCAACACACGAACTCGCACGAACTTCCACACGAGTTAGCACTTCTACACGTGTAAGTACTTCCTCGCATGCAGACACACGATTTCTTCTCGTAACATGTTGTCTACGTCGCGTTATTTAGCTCGCTTTGACAAATCCAGTCCCTAAGGGCGCAGATTGAGGGTGATTGTCTGAACAGAGGGCTAGTGTAGACACAATCCCTCATGTAACATGCTCCCTCCACCGCGTCATTTATTTCGTCGTTCACTTTGACCAATCCACGCATTTGAATATGACGTCATGTATTTGAATTAATGACGCGGATTAATCGACGCTCATTGGGCGGAGAGCGAGGCTGCTCGGACTATTAAGTCGATTATAAGATACAGCTAGTTTCTTTAAACCTCGATAATTGATAAATTAAAATTTATTGTAAATAGTAAACGAACGCATTGAACGCATATCAATGACAGCGTTAAGTTAAAAAGTACCCTAAAACAATTTTTAATTCATGACAAAGTATTGTTCAGATTTATGAGAAGTGCTTTTTTAAATGTTGCATGTTTTTACGATTCGGGTTTAGAACAAATAGGAATACATAAATACGATAATAAAAATGGAAGTTTGTCTTTAAATGATGTACCACATTACAATTTCACGAAAATGAGTCAGCATATCCTATTTTGAAATGTTTTATTAATCTCTTACAGATCCACACCGGAGCGAAGCCATACGAGTGCCAGTTCTGCTCGAAATCCTTCAGCCAGTCGAACTCCATGAAACTCCACGTCAGAACGGTTCATCTGAAGCAAGGTCCAAACAGGAAGACAAGTAAATCTGGCGCACATGAAGCTTTAGAAAATTAGGTTTTTATGTAACGTTAAATCCCACAGTTCGTCCGGAGGTTTAACACTCGCTCCCCTTGATGTATCTACCCTCTTGACCCTTCAGACCGCATGTCGGGGTAGCAGATTCAATGCCAGTCGGCAGTAACTTATTTTTTTTATGTGGAGAGAGAAAATCCCCATGGACTGAAAGCTGAGTCAACCCCCCACTGCGTACGGGACCCAGCGGTGATGGTGCCTTTTGGCGACTTTTACCGACTAAAACTCCACGATAACCGTGCATTGGCACTACAGGGGGTGTCATGGGGGTTTCGGTTCCAAGACAGCCTGCCGAACCCGTGTAATAGAAAGTCAGGGCCCCTGTCCCTTCCCCCCTGGTTTCGGCTGGCAGCGGGGAGAAAGACCTTCACCGCTGCCCCGCCAATTATTTTTAACCATGTTTACTCCTCGTCTACCACGGCCTCCCTAAAGGCCCCTCTAGCCTAGACTAGCCTACAACCTAACCACCTCTCTCCACAAATCCCTCCACGGTACCTAAACTATAGTCGACAGTATCTAATCCCCCGGCCAAAAGGTGTAAGATAGCACTGTAGGGTTTTAATCTGTACAAATCGGAATAACCCATTCAAGGCTGATCGTCTCGGTATAAGGTTGTTATATAAAGTGAGGTTCAACTGTGGAAATGCCAAAGTTCATAACTACTCTAATCCTAAAGCAGTCAAAGTTATGTCCACCCCATCCTCAAAGCAGTCAAAGTTATGTATACTCCAGCGTCAAAATATTGAAATTTAACCTATTCCAAGCTCAAATTGACCTAGCAAGGTCTTAACAGCTTCAAAACTGTCAAGGTTATACATACTTCAGTCTCAAAGTTGTCAAAGTTATATCTACAACAGTCTTAGAGCAGTAAGTTCGACATCCGAGTAGAACGTTCAGTTATGAACGTCCTGACTCTCCTTAAGTCGCTGCCTGTGGAACCTCTCAGGGAAAAAGACTTCTAGTGGTGTCCTTGGACATCACCAACATGTTTAACAGCCTGCTGCATTCAGTGATACGAGTGGTATTCCGGTATTTCGGGGTGCACTGTATCTGGAGGCGTACTTGTTCGATAGGGAGGTCGCCTACATAGATGACGACAATCTGATCATTCAGCAAGCCCCACGTCAACGGTTCCACAGCAGTCGAGCATTGGGAACAATCCTACGTAATGTGTTACACGGTTAACACTCTTGTTGTAGCGTTTGGGGAGCTGGAAAAAGGTGAAGTACTTAGCCATGATGACTATAATCCGACCGAAAAAACCGAGGCCATATTATTTCATGGCCTTCGGTGAGAGTCACCACTTAATGGTCCATATGATTGTGGTTGGCGTTACTATCATGGTGGGGGCCCAGTTGAAATGAAAATATCCTGGAGGGGCACTAGCGGTTCGAGAACCATTTTAAGGGGCTTGGACTGCGGTTTGTGAGGGAAGCGGCGGCACTTGGCTGGTTGTTGCCTAACATAACAGTAGTCGAATGTCACTGACTCTAAATGGGAGTCATGTGGGCGATGGCTGTCTACAGGGTCCGGGTGTGGTTAAGCATACATGAGGGCCATCCAAGGGTACCGTTACCTCCGTAGCGGCCCTCGCGCTCGCCGGCTCCCTACCCTGGGAGCTGAAGGTGAGGGTACTTACAGATTGGTTACAAGGAGCCCAAGGAGGATATTTCACGAGTGCGGTGCTGACGAGGACACTACGCAATACACTCTGTCTAAATGTACTTCATAGTTGCGACAAGGCCGCTTTGTGGTAGCGACGTTAGGAGGAGATTTGTCGGTGCCGAATGTGGTTTCAGCCATGTTTCTTCTGATAGGAGGCCATCTCGCAGAAGTAGGTGGCGTAGAGTGTCCGCGAAGAGGATTCTCTGAGCGGCCTTCTCCGCCAGAGGAAGACGGGTAGAGAGAGGCGGTAATCTAGCCGTCTCCTTTCACCACCACCGTAGCGGGACTTGAGGGGATGGGTCGGGGGGGGGGGGGGGCATCTCATTGCACAGTCCGATGGACGAGGGGAGACAGCTGATGTGTACTCAGTCTATCTCCCTATTAGGACGAAGCTCGGCGGTTATATTCCGCCGAGCGTCCAGTGAGATGGCTCTCCAAAGCGAATAACATAGAACGATCCTTTGCCGTCTCAATGAATGTTGTAGACTTGAGGCAAGAGTATGAACGATATAGTTGCCAACACTCATTAGTGTATGAATTATTCTAATTTCTTTATACATTTTCGAAGACTGCAACCTTCTTTTATAGAAACTTATTTTAATTACATGAACAATACATTTATTAAACCTCATTGGTATATTTCAATTTGAAATAAATAACTATTGTGATATTTTACACATCAATCGGTCTTTCCTAATAAATATTCTAAATACAACAGTGAATTTGATTTTGCATACACGATAAAGAAGCGTACAGACAGACGCAAAAGTCGACTTTGTTTTGTAATATATACAAATTTTGCATGTACTGTCAATTTTGGAACGAAGTTCCTTACGGCAGGCTTGGAGGAGATAGGGATTTTGGTGCGCGACCGAACTGAAAAAAATGTGATAGTAAAACCGTAACGAAAAGTGCGTGGAATAAAACCGTTAAATGAGACGTGCGCAGCCACGACAGTCGTACACACAAGCGAGTAGTGTATAATACCTTTCTCTTTCTCCTTTTTTGTAATTATTTCTATTTCTATGTAATTTTATGTTGTCAAACAAAAATAAAGAGAAATATTTTGATAATTGATAATTTGAATTACGATTACATAAAATTGAGCACGATTTTTTTTTTTGCAATTTGTGTCGATTCTACTTTAGCCGAAGGAACTTTGTTCCTACCTGGTGTCCCACGACACCACATTCTTTTTATATAAATAAAAGTACAAGTCATTTCTTTTTTTTTTTTATTGTTTTGCAGCCAATCCTCCAGAGCGACGAGGGGACACAGCTTTCTCCTATTTTTGGAATAAATTAGGCTCACTTATATTATTTTATTTAATTATTCTGCTTCAATCATTTGCATCGGTATTTCTTACACGATAGGACCAGTATATACGCATGATATTTCTTAGGCATTACAAGTGAAGACCTTATTGGGCCATTAGCGTAGTTAATTAAAAAAAATACCACCATAAGCTGATTTTGGATAAGTTCGTTTTTTTTGTCAAGTGTAGCAAGGACGTTTCTCATTAATAAGAATTTTTATCGATTTCGCATATATTATGACAATTCTGGTGTCGGTAAAATGGTGATTATCTCAAGTTATGACATAAATCGTTCGACTGGCTAAAGGGCAATGCTTTATAGAAAGAAAGAAAGAAATTGTTTATTGTTGGAACAATACAAAAACTTAAATTAAACAAACTAATTAGACAAAATATAGTGAAATACATGTTAAAAATTAAGAAAAAATAAAGCCCAACAATTGGCAAGCCCATTCAGCCATATGTGCAGTACAGCAGTAGTACCGCAGCGCTGATTTTCGATGGGAGCCATTGTCCTGGTAAGCGGACGTTCAATCGGTTATGATTTATATTAGAAAAAATAATTAAAGACCAAATCTAATAAGTACCAATATAACAAGTAACACAGGCATACATAAAATGTCGCAGACATTCACGTTAAATAGATTTAGGTATAACTACTGTAACTACAAATATCAGGACTAAGCTAATATAATTTTCGGAGGACAACTACACACCAATGAAACAGTACATAAATAGACTTGCGAGAATAGATTTTACGTTAGTATAATTATTGAGTTTGAAGTTGCAATAGATAAAGCTTATATGAGTGTTTAAAGGTAAGTTTACTATTTTTGGATCGATAAGGTCGTGGAATATTGTTCCAACAACGAGTGGCGGCATATTTGAAAGACCCTCTGAAAGCGATAGTTCTATGGACTGGTATCCTTAATGGATTAGTCATGGTGCGGGAACATGTAAAATATGTGTATCTATCATGTCTCCACTCTAACTTATCATACAGATATTTGGGGGTTTTGGTTTTTATCAGCCCAAAAAGTAGCGTAGCCATATGTAACTCACGTCGTGCTGCCATTTTTAAGACATTTGCATCATTCAAAAATGGTGTAATATGCCCACGGTGTGGGACATCAAAACAAAATCTGGCGCAAGCATTCTGCACACGCTGTATGAAACGATCAGTACGCGAAAATAAGCAAGGGCCATACACTGTATCACAGTAATTGAATCTAGATAGAACTAGACTATCAACCAGTATTTTTCTCAGTGTGATACTAAAATACTGTCTAGAGCGATATAATACTTTTAACCTATAGAAGCAGTTTCTAATGACATTATTTATGTGTGACTCAAAACGAAGTTCCGGGTCGATGAGTAACCCTAGATTGCGAATTATATCAACCCTATTTATATTCTTCCCCATAATCTTTATCACTGAGTTGGCAGATAGAATATAATTAATTTGCATCTTGCTTCCCAAAACTATGAATTTGGATTTGTCGAGTTTGAGGTCTAGTGTGTTCTGCTCAGACCAGGAAATTACTCTATTGAGATCTTCATTAATTTTATGAACTGATGCTCCAAGTTCTTCATATTTAAAAGAAATGTATAGCTGGATATCATCCGCATACATATGGTATTTACAATCGCGCAAACAGTGGGTAATATCGGCACTGTATATAATATACAATAGAGGTCCAAGTATAGATCCCTGTGGAATTCCTCGCGTGACCGGTCTGGGAGAGGAAGCAACCGAAGATCCGTTTTCCTTTTTTATTTCAACATATTGTAAGCGATTAGCCAAATAACTGTGAAACCAATTGGTAGTATTATGGTCAAATCCATAGTAACGCAACTTAGCTAATAATAAATTTATGTTGATTGTATCAAAAGTTCGTGAAAAATCAAGCAGAACAAGAAGAGTTCCCTCTCCCCGGTCCCGTGCCTCAAGAATATTGCTAACAAAGCAGTAGTAGTACCACGTCCATGCCTAAAACCCGATTGAAAATCCGGTAAAATACTGCTTCTTTCAAGATACTCGATAATTTGCGTGTACACAACTTGTTCCAGAATTTTTGACAAGCAGGGCAGGATGCTTATTGGACGCAGTTCGTTGAAATTATGCGAGTTACTATTTTTCTGTATTGGGCGGACAATGGAACACCGCCAAAGATCTGGGAAAGTGTTAGTGCTGATGGACACGTTAAAAATGGATGTAATAGCTGCCAAGGTTTGCGGAAGTGTGAGCCTTATCATATCCTTAGATATGCCATCAGTTCCCTGAACATTTGTTGTAATGTTCTTTATAATATTAAGTACAGTTATTTCGTCAACAGTCGTAAGTGCAAATGTTGATGAACCATGTCTATAATACTCGAAAAATGTCAACTGCGACAGGGTTACATTCTGATTCTCGGGAATATCAAGAAAAGCATAATTTATCCTTTCAGGATCATGAAGGTGGTCAGGGAGAATACTTTCTTGGCTTGGCACGTACACATGGGATTTTAAATTTTTCCATAGCAACTTGGAGTTTGTAATGTTATCATTAACATGCTTCGTGAAGTAAGCTTTCTTTTCGCTTTGTAAGGACTTTTCAGCAAGCCGCTTATATATTATATAACGTACAGTCGACGCCAAACATTTTGACCGTTTTCAACAAACGCAAATTTAGGTATAAATCATATTTTTTGTTTCATTGATACAAAATTAAGAATAAAATATGAATGCCAAACTTACCTTCCTGTAATAATATTTTAAGTTTGTTTTTTATTAAACTCTTGAAACCAAACTTAAAATTACATTCAGAGAGGTCAAAAATATTGACGAGGAGAGAAATTATCTACAAAAGTTTTTGATTTTTTTTTTCTCGAATTGACTACACTATGCTACGTTACAAGGTCTTAAAAGCTTCACCGGACTACACGTTTTTGAAACCATACTTGAATTCTTATATAAGATACTCTGTGCTTGTATACTTAATTTACTGAAAGTGACATTGCGTTTTGGAGTTTTTGGCGGGATTTCAAGCTGTCATGTACTGAATTCTATATTTTATTCACAATCTTGTGTTACTTGACTCTATATTGTGTAAATTTGGTGGTGTTTTACGTAATATAGTTAGTTTATTGTGCACATGTAAAGTGAATGGAAAATAATACCACTGAACACTGATACATCATCTTGTTAGAATATTAAAACGTCACACGACGCTTGTAATATTATTGTACTATAAGGTCCATTGAAAGAAAACATTGACACTGGCAAGTGCTTCTGCGGAACCAAAACAACAGGAAGAAGAAGACATTGTGGTAAGTTTTACAAGTATCAATATTTAAATCCACAGATTAGTTATATCGTCTCAAAATATAAATAATGTCTTTATATTAGACAAAAAAATTGATTCTATTATGTTACCAGCCACAACCTCTTTAAAATCATAAACTTTGGAATTATAAATTTTTAATTATTTTAAACACTCTTTTACTTTTTGTTTTTATGAATCTAACTGTATGCGTATAATAATGTTCTTATTAATTGTGTTATCAAGCAAATCAATACTAACATTTTGATATTACTCTTTTGAATCTCAATTGATTTTGCTAGCGGTGTTTGAACATTTATTAAAAATTTTCACATTCTTTTTAATTTTAAAATGAAATCTACATATTTTATGATTAAGGATTATTTGTAATTCTAACACAGCAACCCTGACCGATCCAATCAAAATTGAAAGTTGTGTAAACCTATCATTACGATTGTTTTGATTTTAATAATTACTTGTAAATATAAATAAACGCTTAAATTACCACAAAATAAGTTCATCCATTATCGTCGAAGTTTCATTGATAGGTTAGAAGTATCATAGACTTATTTAATCCAGCCAATATCGTGATGTAGTCAGATTAATCGTACTTATCGCGAGAAACAGAGTTAGTCTTAGTGAGATGTTACCAATTTTGATGCATAACATGGATGGTGGTTCGAACGGTGTAAACAACAACCCGAATTCGTCTTTCGGGCATTTGTACGACGATAGTATTATATTAAATTGTGTTAGAAATAGGAAGAAAGTTTCGGAGTTGCCGAATTGTCCAGTTTGTAGTTGTACTGTTAGACAAGGCGAGTTAGAAAATCATTTAGCACTAGAAGTGGAAAGACTGAATAAGTTATCAAATGCTGGTTCGAAAAGAAAATTAAGTATTAACAATACTACGAATGTGGCTGTGCCGGGATCCAGTACGAGTGCCGATTTAGATGAGGAAGTCGATGTATCTGGATGTTTAGGGAGTGATGTGTATCAAGTAAGTTGTTAGCTTATTTTATTATAAGTGTTGTTTCTATCCCTCTAACAAATACTCTGTAACTTAGAATTTTTCAGTCTTAATCACTGTAATTTTGCTGTTTTCATTCCAAGCTCAACATATTTAAATTCATCCTTGATTACAAGATATTCACAAAATCTTAGATTTAAACTTTTTTGAAGTTTTGTCAATGGATATAACGCAATATTATTCACCCTATGATTTAGACTCAGTGAAAGTAATAGAATAGTGTTAATAAATAAAAATAATAAAGTACTAAAATGCATTATCGATTTGCCAGACAATAAGTTCATAGATTACATCCAGTAGGTTTTACTATGAGAATATCATAGAATAGAAATGATATCCTCTCTGTAGATATCCCAAAAAGATAGGCACATATATTTTTTATCTTTATTTTTGGCAATCAATCTTTCAGATTATTACTGCCATTGTTGCATAGTCAATAATATTACAAGCATCGTGCAGTCATTTCAATAATAAGAATCGTGTGAATCAATATTCTAACAAGATAGTGGATCCCTTGTTAGAACCTTCCAGGGACTTATGTCGCATCTCAGAATTTGATGCTCAGTGGTATTATTTTCCATTCACTTCAGTTATGCACAATAAAATAACTATTTTATGAAATTTACAAAATATAACAGTCCAATAACACAAGATTATGAATAAAATATAAAATCCACTACATGACAGACTAAAATCTCACCAAAAACTCTACTAAGACCTTAACACCTCTGCAAGACCCAGGTCTCAAAATGGCAGAACATTTTCAGAAAGGTTTTTCTGAACTCCTTTTGTGTATTGTGTGCGCGTGTGTGTGGTTTGTGTAAACTCCTTGATTGTATTTTGTAAATTGCTTGAAACTTGCTTCTCATGTCTGTGTTAGCAATGTCTGTATTTCTTCTAAACTATTTGAAAGATATTTATACAGTTTTTATTATGATTTATAAAAATTGTCTGGGATTATTTATTATATATATATCTCTTAACATTGTAAAATGAGTTAGATCCAATTTTAATCTTTCAATTAAGGTTTGTGCACAGTTAATAGTAAATAAAAGTTCAAATCAAGCTAATATTGTCTATATTGTTGAATCACATTCAGTTTCACATTAAACTAATCTATTTAGTAATGTCTATTTCTACAGACACACCTTTTTATAATGTACATATTTTGTCTACATATCTACAAATAGACTGAGGAACATTTTTTTAAATTATTGCCTCTGCCTATGTGTGCAATCCGTAGAACATTATTGTGGAACTGTAAACAATGAGTGACACTTGACACCTACATATCTATAGCATGCACTTTATAGTTAGTTATGCATGTGTGTGTCCCTGCTTTTTATATAACTTATTTAATTTTTTTAAGGTTTCCAGTTAGTAAGTTTTTTTTTTATAAACTTCATATTTTACATTTGAAATTTGAAGATCTTGGTAGGTAATCTAAGTACAGAAGTAGTATCGCCTGTTGTTTATACATTCATTTCGTTCAGTGTTGTCATTGTTTTGTAAATCTTACCTAACTGAACCAATTCAGGAAAATTTAAAAAAATAAATTGGTTAGGTCAGAGTTATACCAATAAAACGCAAGCGGGCCGCTATAGCAGTCTGGCTAATGGCTACAAATGAAATGGAATAATATATTTCAAGTACATTATGAATATACTATCTCTTTCTCTCCCAGCCTAAAATCTATATATACATTCTTATAGCTATCTCTATTTCATTACAAATTTTCATTTCATACCCCGTTGAAAGAATTTTCACTTAATATAATATCAAAAATTATTTAATTTGGGCTCTGAAAAAGTACTTATGAGCAAAAAAAAATTTTTTTTATATCATAGTAGGCAAACAAACAGGCGGGTCACCTGATGTTAAGTGATCACCGCCATCCATTGACACAACATCAGGGTAGTGGCAAATGCGTTGCCGTCCTGTGTTTGGGGGTGAAAGGGGGAAACGTTTAGGGGGCAGGGTGGGGAGGTGGTCCTCCGGCGCTCTAACTGAGCTAACGAAACACAACAATGCATTGTTACTTAACATAGGTGTTTCTGCATATAGAGTGGTAGTACTGGGGGTGAACTGACACATTCATGTTGAAACCAGTTATAGCTTTGATGTGGCTCTAACACCTACAAATAAGTTATTGGATTTATTAATGGCATCATCTTTCTTATTCACATAATGATGCAAGTATAAAGTATAATCCAGTGGTAGAAAACATTACCTACCAAACTTTAGCAGAGTTGCAAATTTGATCTCAGTAGGACCATAATCATCAGCATTTTATTTGAGTGTTAAATATCCATATTACATATCATCAGCATTTCAGTTCTTAGTAGTTTACAATAATGTTATCTATTCTTAGTTTGGAGTTAAATTACTAAGTATATTTATTTTGTAATGAACCTAGTACCTGTCACAATGCATTAAAAAGATGGTACGTTCGTATTATACACCGCGCTCTTCGACAGCGGCGGCGACTGGCTCGCGTTATCTTTTTTCGCAAGTGTAACCTGACCAAACCGAGATAAAAAAGCAAGCAGTGTTTTGAGGGGCTGCATTTGAAATACGGCTATTGATATAAAGTTTGAGGAGGGCAGGAGTAGCGGGGCAAAGGGGTGATTTCGCCTCCGCGCCGGAAAGTCATAGGTACTGAGATATTCATGATCAAAATTTTGAAGTTCTGTGTCATCTCCAAACAATCATTGGTAATTTTGTATATTAGCAACTTGACGATTTTTAAGTTAAAACAAAACAGGTTCGTCTCTCTTTGGTTAGGTAAGATTAAACTTGCAAAGAAAGAAAAAGCGAGCCGGCCGCGACAGCCGCAATGTCGTATTTTAAAAATTATTTTGTGTTTAATGCAGTTTTTTTGTTTTTTTTTTTTTTTTTTGTAGCAAGACAACGTGACTGCACTATGCCTGATGGTAAGCATAGTACAATCCAAAAACAATGGCGACCACCGACAGACTCGCCATCCCTTGGCGGTCGTCGCCGTTATGCCGGCCTGCGTAAATGTCTCTTCACGTTACGCTTGAAGAACTCCATGTCATAGGAAGGAGGGAACACACTAGCCGGAAGATTGTTCAAAAGCTGCACTGTACGGCAAAGATAAGATTTTGCGAACTTTTTAGTTTGTCCATATATAATTTACTGTGAAACTGTTGCTCCCAAGTCCAGCGCGCGTGGTTCGGTTGTGGAAAGGGGAGGAAGTGATTAAATTACATAAATTTTCGAAACACTCGCCGTGATACAGCATGTAGAACGCATTCAGTGAGGCTATGTCGCTGCGCAACTGAAGCAACTCCATATACACTGTTACGTTTATGTGTTATTCGTAAAGCTGTACATTTTAATTGTCAGAGGGTGCACGCAAACCGCGTCAGGAGGTTACGCGCCCGTCGGAGGAGTACCCCTCCGCCCCAGAACGGCGAATGTCCACTCTGCTTCACGACGCTACCGACTCCGAAACTGCAAAGGCACGTGTTGAGATGCCTGAAGCGAACGGGAGCAGAAGTGGGCGAGGATATACCCGATACCAGTTCCGAAGATGAGAGCATTGATGTGGAAGTGAGTGTAAGCAAAAATATATATCAAAATAGAATACTTACTAATCTTAACCTCAATCACTCTCGTTAATTCAAACCTGCGATAGTTCGAACCTCTCTATAATTCAAAGTAATCACGCGTTCCATACAAAATCCCTTTACATTTCGAAATGAATCAATATACATTGGTTCACTTGGTAATTCGAAAGAATAAATCATTGGTCAGTAACAAAACAACGCGTTAATTCGAACTCATCCGCACCAAACACTCGACTGAAAAGTTGCAGAGAGAAAGAAACAGAAATATAGTATGTACCTTAGAGCAGCGAATCATAAGGCAAGTATGTACATGTACGTAAGTGATGAAAAAACATTTCAGGCACATTTTCTCTTAAAAAAAAAGTTGTGGAGTAATCTGAGCAGCAGAAACGTGCTTTAAAGCAAACCAATATAACAGAGTTCTTTCGAAATATTAATCCAGTGACCTTAAGACCTTGCTAGGTCAATAGCGTAGTCAGTTCGAGAAAAAAAAAAGAAATATTAATTAATTCACATTATGAATATGTTCCTCTAAACTTTAGTTATTGTTAAAGAATAGTAAATATTAATAATAATTGATTGACATTTAAATAACTTATGTATTGTATATGTGTAGTATGTATGTAGTATATCGATGTTAATATTTTATTTATATATTGTGAGATTAAATAGGTTAAATATAATGTTACAAAAGCCTCACCTTTTACACCTACCAACATTTATCTCTGCATCACCTAATGGTTGACCGGTAGAGAATGCCTTCGGCATTAAGTCCGCCATTGCTTATCTAACGCATAACGTGTAAAAAAAATAA
The DNA here is from genome assembly GCA_014332785.1 of Antheraea mylitta. Taxonomy (NCBI): domain Eukaryota; kingdom Metazoa; phylum Arthropoda; class Insecta; order Lepidoptera; family Saturniidae; genus Antheraea; species Antheraea mylitta. Next base: position 4,733,826 of record JACEII010000043.1, read on the forward strand.
ATAACTCGAAGTTTTATTTATTTTGAACTCTTAATAATTTCGAACCATTTGCTATTTCGAATATTCGATAATTCCTAATATTTTAAGAGTCCCTCGAATTTCGAATTAACGAGAGTCGACTGTAGCTGGTTGCTTTGTCTGCACCAGATCGTTTACTACGTGTTCCAATATATCCATAATTAAAAAAATATATACTAGAACCCGATTGCATCGACACCCAGACACACCCACCGTTTCCAGTTGTGAATCCATACAATTAAGGGTCTCAAACACACGCGTAAGTAGAGTGTACGATATACAGCACGTTATATATAGTATCTATTTATTTACGATTTTTGTAAAAAAAAAAATGTTGCAGGTGTCTATGTATATATAGGTGAATAAGTAATAATCCACAATATATTTCAATCAGTTTTAGAAATGTCTGTCTGTCTGATTGAACACGCATCACTGCTAAAATACTTGTTCACTTCACTCTATCTAAACGTTATTGTATTTTTAATGACGATGGATACGTAAAAAAAAAACGCGACACAAACGGCACGCAAAATCAACGACGTTTACAGAGCTAACACTACAAACCAACGCACCACCTGTTATTGGTTTGCTCGCTTCCGTTCTGGGAATTTTAACCTGAAAAATAAACCTCGTGGTGGTCCTAAGACTTTGGTCGACAATGACGAATTAAAGGCGATTGTGGAACCTGATGAAATACAATCTACGGCTGTATTAGCAGCAGCTTTCGACGATAGCGTCAAAACAATATTGGTCCATTTGCGTCAAATTGGCAAGGTAAAAAAGCTTGACAAATGGGTGCCCCACGAGCTAAATGATCGCCAGCGCTGCCTTACACTGCTCAACAGACAAACAAATTAAGGAATTTTGAACCGCATTATTACCTGCGATGAAAAATGGATTCTGTTTGATAACCGCAAGCGCTCAGCAAGTTGGTTGGATCCTGGTTCAGCACCTAAACAAAGCCCTAAATGAAAACTCACCCCTAGAAAAGTGATGATCACTGTTTGGTGGTCTAGCGCTGGTGTGATTCATCACAGCTTCTTACCAAACGAGGTGAGCATTACAGCAGATGTGTACTGTGAAGAACTGAACACAATGATGGTGAAACTGGCACATCTCCAACCAGCATTGGTCAATCGCTCGCCTCCGTTGCTCCTGCAGGACAACGCGCGACCTCATACTGCACAGGAGACGGTCTCTAAGTTGCAAGAACTAGGGTTGGAAGTTCTCCGTCATCCACCCTACTCACCAGACCGTCCCGCTGATTTCTTTAAGAAGGGCATCAATAAACTGTCACTGCGTTGGCAAAGATGCATTGATTGCATGGGTGATTACTTTGATTAATACAAATAAAAAATACATGAAAATAGTTCGTTTAAATTGTTTCATACAAAATGGCAATTTCATATGTAAAGAGACCTAATATTATAAAGATAGATGATTTGTTTGTTCAGTGGGTTGAACGCGCTAATCCTTGGAAATATTAGTCTGATAAAAAAAAAAATCAGTCTGTTAGATAGCTCATTTATCGAAAAAGGTTATGGGTTATATATAATTACTTATAATAAATAAACTCTAGAACCAATAGGAGCGGAGCACCAATCAAGAATACTTCAAAATAGTTTTTTTCTTCTGAGAGCTTCCGCTGTGTCTGTGTTAGCGTAAAGTAAATATTCCGCGCTAACGAAGTCGCGGGCAGACGTTAACTTTTAATATAAATACATGAGAGACTTTCTTGTTACAGAACGATGAACCGTCTGGCGGTAGCTTTGGGGCGGAGTACCAGTGGTGCGGCCAGTGGAGGGTCCGTGCCACCGCACTGCAGGAGGCAGAGGCGCGCGCCGCCACCTGCGTCCGACGAGCCTCCAACGACCAGGCCCTGGTGAGCTCTATCCCGTACCCCCCCTTGATGATTACATGATCTCTGTTTAGGATTAAATATTTGGGAATCAATCTAACCAAAATCAAAAAACAGATTATGAAGTCATTAGTATTATGGAGAGTTCTAACAATAACACGTTACTTAGTGTATAATACTTTTAAATAGTTTTACTTAATAATATACATTTGATAAGCGGTAGGAAGAATACCCGATTAGGCCTCCCACGGCAGCGGCTCAAGCCTAGGTTCGATCCCTCGGTAGGGAGCCCTTGAGTGCGTTGCTTGCGCGATACGGTGACACACAAATATACATCACCGCTACAACACTACACGATCACCCCCACAGACGTGTACGCCTTACACATGAAAGTGGAAGGGTTTACTTTTTTCACTTATCGAACTGAAAAACTCTTAATTTTCCGATAATAAATATATGGAGGAGTTGTTGAGGCGTGTATGCTTGGTACACATATACGTTTCAACAACTCATACATATATGAATAGTTAGCTAGGTTAGCTAAGATAGGTCGCGATTTTGCATGCAACAGGCAACAGCCAAGCGGAGGTGTGCCGTACACCCTTGAGCTAGTTGCCAAAATATAATCGGCTGAGTGCCTTAAGCGCTCGCCTTAGTAGTCCGGTGAAGCTGTTAAGACCTTGCTGGGTCAATAGCGTAGACATTTCGAAAAAAAAAAAGCGGTAGGAAGAAAAATGTGACTATCTGTGCCTTATGAAACTATAATAATAAAAATTAATAAAACTGAGATCTTTCTCTAGATAAAAAATAAAGATAATAATGCTTGAAATTAGTTTACTGCAAAAAGTTTGAAATTGGGTATTTTTTTAAACACGTTCGGTGTTATTACAAAAAAGTTAAATACTTGGTTTAGAAATGGTTTCGTACGAAATGTACCGCGCTCGCCCGAAGCAAGATCGCGTTATCCTTTTTTCGCAAGTGTAACCTAACCTAACCAAAGCGAGACAAAAGATAAGCAAGATGGCGAAACATACCGCGAGCGCGATACATCTAAAACGTAACCTTTTTAAAGCAAGCATTTAACTTTTTTTGTAATAACACATATTATGTTCTTATTGCATTTTTTTTGTTCTAGATAGTCGACGGTGATGAGGACACGGAGCTGTATGGACCACCACAATATTCTCCATCGAGGATAGCACCAGATGTAAGTAATGTACATATCTCATCCTATTCGTAACCTTAAACAATGTACTTGTCTTAGTTTCAAAACACATTTTTTTTCCTTTTTTTGATTTTTAATTATTTCATATAGTGTATATTATGTATATATGAAAGTAAAACAGTTGAGTGAGTCATAAGGATAGGATAGAAGTGAAATCTAAAAATAATGAAATAAATGTGTTCTCTTTTGAATTTACTTATTAATTACAGTGTGTGTAGTCCGGTGAAGCTGTTAAGACCTTGCTGAGTCAATAGCATAGTCATTTCGAAAAAAAAAAAATACAGTGTGTATGACAATATTTAAATTTGACAATTTGTTTATTAACGTTAGTGTGGTTTTCACATCTATTAATACACCAAACAATATTTATATAGATTTTTATACAGTTATTAATAGCTGACTCTTGCAATTTCCTTTGCACCAAATTGGTTATCACCGGTGTTGCCGCTGGTTGTTAATGGGATGAAAAGATTTAATAATTCGGCGGGATGCATTCCTGGTGAACGCTGAGAATGCACAATGGTCGGTAGGATATGGGGAAAAAACAGGACTCACCCTGGGGCTATTGTCAAGGTCGTAGGGGGCCGCATCTTCATTCACTAGCGCTTTGATTCGCACTTGTCACTATTACTTTCTAATAATATGTATTAGCATTTATAAATTTAGTAGTGGTAGAGCCAAGCTGAAGCTATTATTGTTTTCAGCACTAATGGGTCGGCTCATCCGGGGTAGCACCACCCTCTCACAGAAAACCGACGTGAAGTAACAGTGCTTGCATTGTTGCGTTTCGTTTGGTCGGTGAGAGAGCCGGAGAACCACCTACCCTCCCCTTCCCCTTCCTTTCTTGTCCCCCCCGCCCTCCTCCCAAACACAGGCTGGCAACGCACTTATGACTTCCCTGGTGTTGCAAGTGTCTATGGACGGTGATGATCACCTAACATCAGGTGAACCAACTATTCATCTGCCTCCTATGATAAAAAAATAATAATTAATCATTGGTATTCGATCACAGAGATGTGCACCATAGCCATTATATATTCGGACTGACTTCAGCACCGTTGAGGGGGTTAGGGGGTGGAAATATGACACTTAACGTATTTAAAGAAGGATGTATGAATAACGTTCTGTATTGCATTTCCCTTGACCATTTTAGCCTAACGGGGCTAACAACCGGATTTAATTGTACTTTTAAACGCAAAAAATTTTAACAAACCTAAAATCCGATTGCGGCCACACCTACCGTTTCCAATTGTGAATCCAAACTATCAAAGGACTCACTCAAACATATCCAGTAGGTACGTGAGAAATCTTTTAAAATAAACCTAGAAGCCGTGCGTAGAATCTTTTACCTGGTTCAATTAAGATAAAAACTAACCTACATATATTGGTGGTAATATAAAAAATGCTTATATACTTCCATAAGGAGATGAAATATAGTTTATCTTCAAGTAATCTTTAATCTGAATGATTTCGTTTCAGTCCGAGATATCATTGCCGGGAGTGGATTTACAAGAGGATAATCAGTTATCGATGGATACAAGTGAGAATATGAAAGAGAAGTCTGAAGTAACAAGCCATAAACCAAATGGGATAGTCGAAGCGAGTGCTGAGGTATGTATATTTTAAAGATGATAGTTATTACTTACTAGCTACTACTCCCACGACTTCGTTCGCATCCTAATGTTATTTTTCTAAGTCTTAGGAGGTAAACAAACATGCGAGTCACCTGGTGTTAAGTGATCACCGCTGTTCATAGACTCTCGTAACAGCAGTGGCGTCGCAAGTGCGTTGCCAGCCTGTGTTTGGGGGTGTAAGGGGTGTCGCGTAACATCATAAGACTTGAGACACCCAATCCAACCTCACCTGCACGTGGTACACCCTGCTGATCAACGAACGAGGCAATGGCGATAGCGGGGTGGTAGGGTTGTATAGCCCGACTGGGTCGCAACCACCATGTATATGGCGAAAAAGCCCGTCATAGTGACTCGCTTTTGCGCGTCGCGTTTCGGGATCAGCCGGGACCACCGAGAGACAGATCATCCATCGCCGGTCGCCGCTGTCATGCCGGACATAATGACGAAAGTCACCCGGTACTGGATATGCACAGGCTGATCCCGAAACGCGACGCGTAAAAGCGAGTCACTATGACGGGCTTTTTCGCCATGTACATGGTGGTTGCGACCCAGTCGGGCTGTAAAACCCTACCACCCCGCAAAGCATATCGTATACAATTAATTGTGTGTTTATTTCAGACTCGAATACAAGCTCTAAAAGCGAAAATACGTGAATTGGAGAGGAAACATAATGGAGGGGCTGAGGTAAGGAAGACTTTTGTTTTTTTTTTTTTCATTAAAAGACTGTTGTTTATGTGAAACTGTTGCCAGGACAGTTAACTCGAGTTACCTCTACAAATATTACACTTTTTTTTTATATCAAAGGAGGCAAACGAACTGGTGGGTCATGTGATGTTAAGTGATCACCACCGTCCATAGACACTAGCGACATCAGGGACGTCGCAAGTGCGTTGCCAGCCTGTATATGGAAGAAGGGGGAGGGGAAGGAAAGGGAAAGCAGGAAAGGAAGGGACGTGGGCCTCCGGCTCTCTCACTGACCGAACGAAACACAACAATGCAAGCACTGTTATTTCACGTCGGTTATCTGTGAGAGGGGTGGTACTACCCCGGAGGAGCCGACCCATTCATGTTGAAACCAATAATAGCTTCAGCGGGGCTCTACACACACGATAACTCCTTAAAATACCAGAATGATGCTACTGTTAGATTAAATCCCCACTATTAGACACAACTTATCTATACTAATATTATAAAACTGAAGAGTTTGTTTTGTTGTACGCGCTAATCTCAGGAACTACTGGTCCGATTTGAATAATTATTTCAGTGTTATATAGCTCATTCATCGAGAATGGTTATAGGCTATATATCATCACGCTAAGACCAATAGGAGCGCAGCAACAATGAAGAGTGTTTCAAAATCGGTTTCTCTCTCCATTTTTTTTATCATATCACGGCAAAATGACTGCACTATGCCTGATGGTAAGCACAGTACAATCCAAAAACAATAGCGTCCACCGAGTGACACTATCCATCGCCGGTCGCCACTATCATGCCGGCCTGCAGAAAGCTGGATATGCACAGGCTGATCCCGAAACGCGACCTGCAGAAGCGAGTCACTATAACAGGCTTTTTCGCCATGTACATGGTGGTTGCGACCCAGTCGGGCTGTAAAACCCTACCACCCCGCTTCCGCTATGTGTTGGCCCAAAGTATCTATTCCAGGCGAACGAAGTCGCGGGTACAGATTAGTAGTAGATTATGATTGTAGTGATTTTAATAAAGTTACAAGTATTCTTTCTATTACAGGCTAAATGCTTGATATGTCTGGATCCATATATCTCACCTGCCGTCTCCATACAGTGCTGGCACGTCTACTGTGAGGTAAGAGATACATCAGAATAACCTGTACTATGTAATTGTGTATATTAAAAAAGATAAATTAAATAGTCATTAGTATTACTCACATAAGTGAAAATTCAAAACAGTGATATAAATGTGTTCTCTTCTGAATATTCATATTAATTATTGTGAATGACAATGTGTAGTGGTAGCGCCAAGTTGAAGCTATTATTGTTTTCAGCACGAATGGGTCGGCTCGTCCGGGGAAGCACCACCCTCTCACAGAAAACCGACGTGAAGTAACAGTGCTTACATTGTTGCGTTTCTTTCGGTCAGTGAGAGAGCCGGAGACCCACCTACCTTCCCCTTCCTCCTTCCCTTCTAGTCCCCCCCGTTCTCCTTCCAAACACAGGCTGGCAACGCACTTGTGACTCCCCTGGTGTTGCAAGTGTCTATGGACGGTGGTGATCACTTAACATCAGGTGACCCATCTGTTCGTTTGCCTCCTATGATATAAAAAAAAATATATATATATAAATTTGAGAATTTGTTTATTGAAATTAAAGTTTATCTTCGAGAGTTTCTGGCGGGATTTTAGTCTGTGATGTAGTGGATTTTATATTTTATTCATAATCTTGTGTTATTTGACTCTATATTTTGTAAATTTTGTGGTGTTTTACGTTATATAGTCAGTTTATTGTGCATAAGTGAAGTGAATGGAAAATAATACCACGGAGCATGAAATTCTGAGATGCCACAAAAACTCACTGGAAGGTTCTAACAAGGGATCTACCATCTTGTTAGAATATTGATTCACACGACACTTAATATTCAAGTGATCGTACGACGCTTGTAATATTATTGACTACGTGACAATGGCAGTAATAATCTGAAAGACTGATTAAAAATAAAATTAAGAAAAAAGTTTATCTTCTGCCAAAAATACCGCTCAACGTGTTTAAAGAGGTTGTAATTTAAAAAAAACTACAGAGTTGTTTGTGAATTGTATATATATATATATATGTGTGTGTGTGTGTGTGTGTGTGTATGTATCCGCGGTCCGTTGAAACTGTTAAGACCTTGCTGGGTCAATAGTGTAGATAGTTTGAAATATATATATGTATATATATATTCTAAGCATAACGTACTGCTTTAAGGCCAATCAAAGCACGACAAGACCTGGTTTCGGCATCTGGAAGAAAAACGCATGAGGCGTCACGAGCAGGCCTCCTACCCCCGTCCCCCTGGGGCACAGATGTACATACTTGCCAAATTGCGGCCGAACGATCCGTTCTCGGATCGGTCTTGTGAGCCACCTACGAATATGCCGCCACAATGCTACTTGAATCATCTGCTAGATATGAAAAGGCCTATAACTAACCTACTGCTTTAATTTCACAATAAATAACAGTTTTCCTTTTCAGGTCTGCTGGCTCCAGTCGCTGAAGAGTAAGAAAATATGTCCGCAGTGCAATGCAATCACAACTGCTCAACATTTGCGCAGGATATATATGTAGTCTCGACACTTGTATATCTCAGAAATAGAGATCCGGATGAGATTGCTCAATATCTGTACTGCGAATGGGTCATCAAAGCTGCAGTTAGTAACGAGGATTACTTTCTCAGTGAGAATGATCCTGAGTGACAAGAAATCGATACAGTGAAACTAGTGAAGTTATGTTGACTTTAGTGTTCTGTGTTATCAAAATCCTCAGTGTTTACCAGTTTAAGGTGACTCGCTGTTATCAGAAGTGGAAAATGTTCCAGAAAAGGTGATTGTTATGTTTTATTTTAAACATAGACAGACAGTGTTTTAGTTAGTTCAATGAATGTTGACAACACGACAAGCCTTTGTTATATTGTTTCCGTTCACACTAAAAACTTAATTTTTTTTGGGTATTTAATCCACGTCAATAGATGCTATGTGTCTGATAATCTTACTTAGCAAAATCCTCATTTCTAGATTGAAAGTCTGGATGGGGTTGATAACGGTTGTTTTGTTTTTGCAAGACTAGTTTCGAATCCACATCAAAAGATGCTATGTCTGATGATTTTACCTTAGTCCAGTGAAGCTGTAAAGACCATGCCAGGTCAATAGCATAATCAGTTCGAGAGAGAAAAAAAATTACCACGAAAATCCTCGTTTGTAAAAGGGGATGAGAGTCCGGATGGGGTTGATAAGGATTTAACTTATTTATAAAGACTATTTTCGAATCCACGTCAATAGATACTACGTCTGATGATTTTACCACGGTAAATTCTCATTTCAAAAAGGGGATGAAAGTCCGGATGGGGTTGATAAGGATTGAACTTATTTATAAAGACTCTTTTCGAAGCACGTCAATAGATGCTACGTCTAACGATTTTACCACGGAAACTTCTTATTTCAAAAAGGGGATGAAAATCCGGATGGGGTTGATGAGAGTTGAATTTGTTTTATATAAGACAATTAGTATTAAATTAAAAGACGTGAAAATGGGTATGCGATATTTGTAATGCAAATAAAGAAATATGGTATGTGAATTTACTTACAAAAAATTTAATAAAATCATAGTCATTAAGGTGTCATGCTAGATTTATTTTTTTTTGTATGAAAAAGCAAACACATGTGTATTTTATACAATTGTGAGTGGTTACTATAGTTTACCGGAATGAATTGCAATCTTGAGAGTCAAGGTGGAACACTCCATTTGCTAAGACGATGAGTTTGACTTGTCACTGTGTTTATATCTATCTGCCTCTAATGAGTCATTCTAATGTTGGCATTATGATACTAAATATTAACGATAGCATGAAAATATATTTAGTAATTTCTTCACTACATTGTATTCAGCTTTCCTTGTGAATTTAAGGATTCAGATTGACAGTCACAACTGTTTTTTTAACAATGAACAAGTATATACAAATAGGCCTTTTTGAGAATTGCTAATATTGTTTTATGAATATTGCTGTCATGTTTATGAAATATGGCTGTATATCAATGACCTTTGCCTCTATTTTTTTGTATAAATAAAAATTAATGACCCTTCATTAATTGAAGTGATGAAACAAGTATACATATGATATATACTTCTGTTAAAATAATATGATAAACTGATGGCAAAATAAAGTCAACTTTAAGAAATGATGATTATTTAGATTTTTTTTTATTAGTTATCTGTAGCAAATTTGTATACTCTGTGGTTGAAGTATATGGTGGAAGTTGCGTACGTGCAGTATCTGTTGTACTGTAAAGTAGTAAGTATGGTAGTACTGTGGTATTATGAAATGATAAAATTGTAGTTTTTTTTTAAATACAAGACATGATTATTATATAAGGAATGCCTTCTGTGAAGTTGTACAATAAATAAATATAAAATAGTTATTGATAGTTGTGTAAATAAAATTATTTTTGGACTATTTTGTTTTATTTATAAAAGGAATCATGGGAAGCTGCGTTTAATTACTTTTATGGGACAATTATTGTTCTGTATCTGTCTGAACTAGTTATTTGTATTTCACGTATTTATATTACTTTTCTTTTAATGTTTGTATTACAAACACAAAATATTTCTACTGTCAAACATATTCTAAATTCACTATTTATTAATCAAGACGAGTGTAGAGGTACAGAGAACCATTTCTGTGTATCAAAAAGTGTTCATCAAAATTGTATTGAATGAAGGAGGCGGTACATTAGCAATAGGGTTCATTATTGTTCAATTATTTCAACAAGTTTTTCACTAAACGTATTATTTAAAATCTATACTAATATTATAAAGAGGTAAAGTTTGTGAGGTTGTAGGGGGTAATCTCAGGAACTACTGGTTCAATGTGAAAAATTTGTTCAATGTTATATAGCTCATTTATCGAGACCAATAGGTGCGGAGTACCATTGACGAATGTTTAAAAATAGTTTTTTTTTCTTGAGAGCTTCTACTGCATATTAGCATTAGCGAACGAAGTCGCGGACAGAGGCTAGTACAATATAAAACTTAATAAAACATAGTTGGTATTGCCAAAATTAAGCAGAATCAAATGGAAATTTTCAAGATTAACTAGGAAGAGAATCATATTTTTATAATAATGTAAATTCATTAAACCGCTGCATAAGAATCTACACATATAATAAGTATGTAAATCTAACATATCTGTACTTTTAGTTTTTTTGGAAAAAAGTTGTTGCAGATGTCTAGGAATAACTAATAAGATACATTTCAATCATTTTTAGAAATGTGTCTGACTTTCAGTTTGTGTGTACACCCATTATTGCTAAAATATATTGCATTCACCAGTAGACCTCGAAGAAGATTATAAAGCATATCCTCGAGTAACATTTAGTCTTTGTTTCATTAAAATCAGTTCAGTCTATCAAAAGTTATTGTAATTTTAAATGAGGACGCGACTTAAGTTCGAGGGAAAAGTGGATAAGTAAATGGACTTAATACATTCAGGTGATTTTATTAAATTACTGTTTTATTGTATAGAGTTTTACGCGGACACTTGTTAGTAACACAGTCACGTAAAACGTTAGATGTAATTTCACATGCGTATTTATCAACTTATAAAAAGTCTACTGATTGAATGTTATTTTAAAACTTAATAATTTCACTCAACAAATTGCTTTTTTTAATGTGAAGTCCCTTTTTCTGTACCGAGGTAAATTCCATATTCATAACCTATAATAAAATCTCTCACATACAATGGTCATCAGAACGTTGATCGCTTTGTTTTTAGGACGTCTTGAAATCTATATTTCATACTACTATTTCTGCTTCAATTGATTTGTACAGAATAACCAAGCCGTTACCACAAGTAGGATACTACATAGTATTAAAAAATGTAAGCTTTTTTGAAAATAAATTAGTCACGTTCCTTGCTGATAAGGTAACTTTTTGTAGGTGAAATAATTTTTAAAATGGGTTAAATATTTTATGAGTTTGTCGATTACAAAAAAATGTTTACAATGTTATATAGCATGGGAATATAATAGCCACTATATAGGTAAGAACGTCGTAGTCCGGTGAAGCTGTAAAGGTCTTGCAAGGCCAATAGCGTAGTCAGTTCGAAAAAAAAGGTAAGAACGAAGCCGCGTAAGTACACATATGTATTCAATTCAAAATTAGCGCCAATAAAACCATAGATAATGAGCGGGAAGCAAAATATTTTTATTTAAACTTATCTGTGACAAATAAAAAGGTTTTAATAGTAGTGAAACAAATAGATGTATAAATTATTTCTAATCACATATTTCTGGAACGATCTAATCATTTGTCTCTGCACTGACGAGAGTCTCAACGCCGTCGCCGCCGTCCGGCTGAAATTGTATTAAAACATTCATTTAGAGATGTCTGTATTAATCGATAACGACGACAGGAATCAGCTATGCCATAAAGAAAATTTGTTCCATAAAATAATAACTGTTTATTTATTTTATAACATAAATATTCATTTTTATTAAATACAAAATTTCAACGTAGCGTAGGCGCGGTTTGTTTGAAGGCATTTATCAAAAAGCGCTATGTCGTCAACGTGTGCCTCGTAATACTAGTAGAACGAGTGGCCGACAAAACAATTTTAATCTTATTCTTATACAGAAAGTGTTGCAAATGTTTTTGAGTATTTCGTTAATAGTGCTTAGTTCATATTTTGCGTCGTCACGTCTCGCCAAGCCAACAATAAGGTTTACCAGCGCCTATAGACGTTTCACATTTAAAAAAATTGAGCCCTCACGGGACGCCTGGCATGTGTTGCGTACTAAACAACACTGTATATACTACAGGTATGCGAGCTCAATGCGACAAGAGAGATTACACACAGTGCTTGTGCATGGCATCACATCACGACGTCTCATACACACGCCACGGCCTATTTCGCCACGCCAATAATCAGGTTTACCCTCGCCTATAGATGTTTCACATCAAAAATACAAGAAGCTAACTTGACGTGGTGTTCCTTGGCGGTCTCATATCCAGGTATTGACCGCACCCGACGTTGTTACCTTGGTGATTGAACGAGAACTAGTGTTTTCAATGTTCTGTCATACACAGTGTTTACTCTGCATCATCACACAAAAATGTTGCCGGTAAGAATTTCAAAGCCCTCCCAATATGTATTACTTTAAAAGAATGAACAAATAAATACCTGCATGTCAGCAACTGTTAAAGGTGGTTCATCTTCACGTAAAACAGTTTCGCCGTCTAGTTTCTTTAAATTTGGTAGGCGTCTCGCTGCTTCGTTCCGCCATGTATCTAACTCGCAAGCATCGTAGAGCGGATTACCGACAAACAATAAATCTTCTAAGTGAGCGAGCTCCTGTATGTATATCAACAATTAATTTAAATTAATAAAAAAATGAGTTATAGGCAACGGCGAAGTTAAGCATTATTTGCAATAGGTTAGTATTTTGGTTGAGTACTGTGTAGCGCCCCAGTGTAAAGAATAGTTAGCGGCTCCCACCATGCGTCATTACGTTCTTGTTCATCTGCTAAACAAGTCCGAAAACTATCGTCTTAGTCGGGTTGATTAGCTGCCGCAAAATGACGTTGTATGTTCATTTTGCAAAACACCATTCTCGTACTATACTCTACTGTAGTGAGAGCCTTTTTTGGGCAGTAACAAGTATTTTAACTACTAAGTTACTCGGTACTAACCTAAATTTCTAGACTAGTGCGAACAAACTGTAGATGGAGAAAGATAAAAATTTTAAATTTTCCCAGGGGATTTAAAGCGTATATAGCGATGTAACGTCACTAATAATACCTGAAGTTTATTGAATTCACTCCATTCCTTTACTAAGTTGTTACTCATGTACAAAACCTTCAAGTTACGAAGTACATTAATCCCTTTCAATTTTTCTATTAAATTGTAAGAAATCCATAGCTCTTCTAAGGTATCGCCAAGAGATTCCTGAAATTTTTAAAATGTATATGATATAAATTTAAAATTGGTATAATAACGAAAACTTTTTTATTAAGAGTAATACTATGAGGAATACCAACTTTGGTAAAGATTCGAGTAGTCTAATTAAAACATCCATAATTGACACGATTTTTTGCTGAGCTCACATGAATAAGAATACCGACATCAGTGTACTTAAAATTAGAAACTTCCAAAAAATTTTCGTGAGAAAATTGATGGTACCATTGACTATTGGTACAATCTCACACATACAATTATGATAGGAAAGACTTGACTTGTGCAATAGAAAGTGTAATAACTTATTTAAAAAAAAATCATACTTGTACTAAATGTATTTTAGATAGCAATGTAATTAGCAACCATATGATGTTACAATGTTAATAAAAGTAGCCTTCAAAAAAATTGTTACAAATACAGGTTTATTACTCCTTGCTAAGAATATTTTTGAACTAAACATTACTAAGTGAAATTAACTGATAAAACAAGTAAGGCATTCAATTCATAAAATCCTGCAACGTCTTTTTCTCCTTTTGTTTTCTTTATATTTGAGTAGAAATGTGGCATTAAATATCTATTTATTTGTTTACGTTGTATAAGCATTCGTTTTATATTTCGCAAAAAGCTTATAACTAATTTTGTTTGCAAAACACGACATAAATATTCGCCCACTACTATAGCCCTACTGTAGTAGGCTTTATTGTGTGTACTATATTAATCTATGATTTAAAAAAAGTCCATATTCTGAAAAGACCATCATACATTAGAAAAATGTATTTAGATTTTCGAAATACCGCGTCACGGCTATATGGGCCAACCACTTTGTGCGTAATAGACATGAGTATAATTTTATGTTAAAATAAAATAAATAAGAGTTTATAGAGCCGCTTCAACTGCACAGGGATATTGCCTCACTGAGCGTGTTCTACCGTCTGTATCATAGGGACTGTTCTGCAGAGTTGTTCAATTTAATCCCTTCCTCTCCTTTTCACAACCGAACCACGCGCGCTGGTCTACCGAGCCACAGTTTTACGGTAAACCCTATCTGGGCACGAACTAAAAAGTTCGCAACATCCTATCTTTGCCGTACCGTGAAGCTGTGGAACAATCTCCCGGCTAGTGTGTTCCCTCCTTTCCATAATATGGTGTCCATCAAGCGTAACTTGAAGAGGCATTTACGCAGACCAGCATGACAGCGACGACCGACGACGGATGACGTATCTCTCGGCAGTCACCGTTGTTTTCGGATTGCACTGTGCTTACCATCAGGCACAGTGCAGTCACTTTGCCGTGCTATTATAAAAAAAAAAAAAAACAAAATTACTAAACTATGTATACAAATATGTTACTAACTTATTTAACTCCTTACCATGCCGGAAAATGATTTAATATAATTTCTTCCTAATGATAGGATACGAAGTTTTTTCAAACTATTTAACCCAATGACTTTTTCAATCATATTTGTTGAAAGACTTAACTTTCTGAAACGAAATATTTTATAGTTTATCGAATTATTATACTAAAATGTATAAAAGTTACAATTACAGCTTACTCGCAATTGGCGAGGCAAGATAATGAATTATCCATTTTTTCAATAGGAGGCCACTGAAATATCAAACTGACTTCTGTGGCTGTGGCTGCTTGCTGACCGGTTTTTTCCTCCCATCTTTTAATTGCCTCTTTTATTGTAGTTGCCTTGGCCATTCAATTTAGTTTTAATAATTTTTATTAAGTGACAGATAAAATTTTCAAAATATCGATAAAACTTTGGTTTCCATAACTACAAACATCCCTATGGTCTAATATAAGTTAGTCGAATAATTGTTAGATTTAAGGTTTTCTCACAATATAAATTATTACTCTCGCATAATTTTGAATGAAAAATATTAATTTCAAAATAAATTATGATTTTTAACCCTTTGATACATGTTTAATATTTCTTTATTTACACCAATCGTATAACAAGTCATCCACTGAAAACGAAATGGCGTCTTATTGCACGTAAAGAGCCACACCTTCGTTATATAATAAGCTTAATTTTGCGAAATTTGCAGTGTTTATGAGTTATTTTTGTATATCTATGACTTTTGGGTATGTAGAGCATTTGCTTTTTTTTTAATTTGCACTTTGAGTCCGCGACATTTATTTTTTCTTAAACGTTCTTTTTTTTTAATTAAAAAAAAACAAGCGCCTATCTATAGTCAAATGAAAGAAATTTGTGTTTTTAGTGTGAAGTTTATGATTGTTTTAGGTTTCTTACGTTTTTGTAAATAATAATAAATATTAACATTGTTAATAGCATACCTTGGGAATATTTTAATAGTGCATAATCATTACATTATTGACTTTTACTGACGCCATTGACGCCATAACCTAGGATTTTCTTTTTTTTATAAAAAATATTTTTTGACAATTTTATATTCCCGCTATTTCATTTTTATTTGAATGGATCTATATATTTACATTAAATTTGTTAGAGATTTAATATCATTATGTGTTTTAAATTACAAATGCGTAGAAAGATTAGCTATATTACCCACGATTTATTGACATTGATTTTGTATGTCAATATTTGACTATAATTTACGTATTCTTTAGATACTGAATTCTGAGGACTCTTATAAGGATGTCGGATCAACCAGAAAAATTTGTCAACGTCGTTCCATTTCCCAAATTAAAGGTGAGTTCCCATATGTCTTATAAACTGTTTGTTTTTTCGAAATGACTACGCTATTGACCCAGCAAGGTCTTAACAGCTTCACCGGAAAACAAACATATAATATAAACATATAACATATAAACTGTTCTTTTTTTAATGTTCGTATTTTATTCATTGAAATAAATTACAATCTCTCAATTCATTGACTTGAAACTACATACTTGTAAGAGATTAGGCAATCAGTCAGGTTGTTGACTAACTGGATCACTTGTGTGATCCTGGTTTTGTTTGACTAATCTTGTTTTCGAAAGGACAGTAAAGGATTAGTAATACTTTTTTTTCCTCGAACTGACTACACTATTGACCTAGTAAGTTCTTAACAACTTCACCGGACTACAATTTGTAACACATTAACATAATCAAAAGGTGTAGTGTATAATTAAATTGTGCCATCTATTTTGAATGTATGAAGTGTTTTTATTGTAAATATTTTTTATGTTCAAGTTCAGTAGATAATTTGAATGGTTTTATGGATTGTAAAAAGGCTGATAATATATACTAATATGTATAAACATCAAATTACTCAGTGCTTGAAGTAACAATAAATTTTTCGATACCATGTTAGGACCAATGTGCGTAAGTTCAATTTCTTGTAACTTACTCAGAGCTTATGTTGAAAAAAAACATTGTGGTGAAATTATAGCATGGTGGTATTAATGATAATGATTATTCTTCTTACTCTTATCCCTCCTATGTAAGGTCGGCACAACATGTTTTCTTTTTACACTCTCACCTATCAGATGTTATCTCAGTATTTACATCTTTTGTGTCTCTTAACACTGGTTACGGATAACCATCTAATTGTAAAATGCTTGTTGAAATGTATTATAACAAAAAAAAACTTTAGATTTTAGTGTAATGCTCTTCTCTGTAATCTAACAATATGTTTGTATGTCTGTAATTGTTTGGATTTGGGGTGTAAGGGGTGTCAAATAACATCTTAAGACTTGAGACACCCAAGCCAACCTCACCTGCATGTGGTGCACCCTGCTGAATAACGAACGAGGCAATGGCGAAAGCATGGGTGGTAGGGTTTTACAGCCTGACTGGGTCGCAACCACCATGTATATGGTGAAAAAACCCATAATAGTGATTCGCTCCTGTGGGTCGCGTTTCGGGATCAGCCTGTGCATATCCAGCTTTTTGCAGGCCGGCATGATAGTGGCGACCGGCGATGGATAGTGTGTCAATTGGTGGTCGCTATTATTTTTGGATTGCACTGTGCTTACCATCAGGCACAGTGCAGTCATTTTGCCGAGCTACAATAAAAAAAAATGTCTGTAATTGTTGTGTACATGTGCTTTGTTTGTGATCTCTGTTTGTAGATAGTAAGGTTTAAACAAAAAAAAAAAAATTGTTTAGTTTGCTGGCGCATTCTTCATTGTTTATGGCTCTATTCACTTGACATTTGTGAAATTGTGTGTGCACACATGTTGCCATTTTAAAAAGAAGTAGTTAAAGATGCATATAGGAGACTCTCCCTTTTTGATGTCCTTCCTCCTTGTATTTCCCGCCCTGCTAACCTTACGTGTATCTTAGCTTTAGTGAATAGCAACCATTTAATTCTACATGTATTGTCATTATTTATTAAAATTAACAAAATTAAACTTTAATCAGATTGTCTATTTCTTAATCGAAACATATCTAAGCTTGCCTTTATGTGTATCTGTGGGAAACACAATAACTCGGTCTCAATACAAGGTTAATTATCTTCATTTTTTTAATTACATTTTTTAACTCGGTTTCTTTAGTTTATGACACTATCTGGCACAGACAGCGCACACTCTGTATTTACATGACATTGGTGGAATTGTGTACTGATTACACACGGCGCCACAAATTAAAGAAGAAGAAGAAATATATATGTATATATATATCATTTTTCACACAATCCATCCACATTTTTTACAGTTTTTTTCTATTCCTATATCTGTCCATATTCATACTCAAAACTTTTCTATCTATAGGTTTCATCTCCCCACGCCCGCGTAACCACAGATCACGCCGCCGTTGTCTGGGGGTTAATTTCGCTCCCGCACACCAGATTAGGCTTCTCACGGCAGCAGCTCAAGCTTAGGTTCGATCCCTCGGTAGGGAGTCCTTGAGTGCGTTGCTTGCGCGACACGGTGACACACAAATATACATCACTGCTATAACACTACACGATCACCCCCACACACATGCACACTAACGCTTACACATGAAAGTGGAAAGGTTTAATTTTTTTTTCCTTATCAAACTGAAAAACTCTCAATTTTCCAATAATAAATATATGGAGGAGTTGTTGAGGCCTTTATGCTTGGTACACATATACATTTAAACAACTCATACATATATGAATAGTTAGCTAGGTTAGCTAAGATAGATTGTGATTATGCATGAAACAGGCAACAACCAAGCCGAGGTGTGCTGTGCACCCTTGAGCTGGTTGCCCAAAATAAAATCGGCTGAGTGCCTTAAGCACTTGCCTTAGTAGTTCGGTGAAGCTGTTAAGACCTTGCTGGGTTAATAGCGTAGTCATTTCGAAAAAAAATAAATTCATGTGAACCTATTATTCCTCAACTTCTCTGTCACTGGTGTTATTTTAAAACTTTCTCTGACATACCTATTTTAAATCTTATCCAATCTAGTTACACCATGTAAAAATTGAAGGGTTCAGATTCGATTTTGTGTTGCTAGCACATTTTACGAATAAAAATAATATATTTGCAGTATTGAAGACATTTCTTTCTTCTACTGTTTCAGAAGACAGAGAATTCCATTTTTTTGTTTTAAAACATAAATCTACAAAAAAATTCAAAGATTTTCTTAACACTACTCATACAGCTTCTCATTGCTATGTATGTCACATGTAACGGTTTTTTCGTCCGCCTCCATCTAATCCATCACTCGGATCCATATAACACAACTAGTCTTATTATACGGTTACTAAATAATAAGTATATAGAATTCATATTTCTCCCAGAGAGAGGTACTTGAAGATGATGTGGAAGATATGGTGTACTGTAGAATCTGTACAAAAGGCTTCCTGAGCTCTCTGGCTTTATCCAACCATGCCAGGATGGAGCACATCGATGCGTATGCTTCAGGAAACCCCAAAACTTGGACTGAAGACCGGCCTATATTGCAGAAATATCATAAGGTATGATTTGATTCATCTCTGTCAATTATATGAATAACAGCATAGTTAGCATAGTTGAAGAGGCAAGAGAGATAAATACTGGTGGGCGGTTCCTCATCACAATGATGAGGGAAAATGGAAACATAAGGTAGCAGGAAGTCATTCACTGGCCTGGAGTTCTCCTGGATAGCCGGTTACAACTGCCCGGAGCACCTCCAATAGCGCACTGTGATTCACCTTCATAAGGTTGCATTAAAAATCAAATCTATAGAACTCGCATTACAACACCATGTGGATAGGGAAGCGAAATCTATTTATCTATCTAATTAATACCTTTAAACGAGAAATTCTTATATATTTTTATATTTGTATATATTCAGAATCTCGGAAACGGAGTCATCTATTTCCGTGAAACTTAGTATGTAGGTAGTTTCGGGGACGATAAATCGATCTAGCTAGATTTTATTCATAGAAAACTTTTTCGATCGAGTTTTCAGGCAATGAAAAAATATGGCTAGAATATTAAGGTAAACTTCGCCGGTGCTGTCAAAACAAAAATAGCTCAGCTGGAAATCGGTTGCTTCGAAAATCCGTCTAACCCCAGTTGGAATTCGAGTGACAGCAGAAGAGATATATTTTTTTTGTAGAAAATGTTAATTTTAGGGGGTAATCTCAGGAACTAATGGTCCCATTTGAATTTTTTTTTTTCATTGTTATATAGCTCATTTATCGAGGATGGTTATAGGCTATATATCATCACGCTAAGACCAATAGGAGCGGAGCAACAATGAAGAATGTTTAAAAATCGGGGTGTTTTTTCCTCTTGAGAGTTTTCGCTGCATATTAGTTAGCCCAAATTAACTATGTCCACGCGCACAAAGTCGCGGGCAGAGGCTAGTATATATATAAAGCTATATAGCTCATTTATCGAGAATGGTTATAGGCTATATATCATCACGCTAAGACCGATAGGAGCGGAGCACAGATGAAAAATGTTTCAAAATCGGGATGTTTTTCCTTTTGAGAACTTCTGCGTGTTAGTGTATTTAAGCCACGCGAACGAAGTCGCGGGCAGAGGCTAGTATATTAATAAATACATTTTCATTTTCAGTTAGTGCCGAACTCGAAATTGCAGATCGACGAGGATAAGGTGAAGATCAAAACTGAGGAGATCCTATCGTCTTTAGAACCCACAAGTATAATGAGTCTCGCGTCACACGACGTAAGCTATATCATTATTAAGTCTGAAGACGGACCAATATCTAAAAGGAAGAGAGTTGAGAAGACTAACGACGTTAGAGTCATTGAAAAGAAGTCAAGGAAAGAGTTGCAGGCTATATCGTAAGTTTTTTTTTATTTTTTTAATGAATAGATATTACTGGTTTCAGCATGAATTAGTCGGCTCCTCCTGGGTAGTACCACCCCTTACACAGGAAACCGACATGAAATAACAGTGCTTGCATTGTTGCGTTTCGTTCGGTCAGTGAGGGCGCCGGAGGCCGACCTCTCCCTACCCTAACAACACAGGCTGGCAATGCATTTGCGATTCCCCTGATGTCGCTAGTTTCTATGGACGGCAGTGATCACTTAACATCAGGTGACCCGTCTGTTCGTTTTTTTTTTTTTATTGTAGCACAGCAAAGCGATTGCACTGTGCCTGATGATGAACACTGTACAAACCAAAAACAATGGCGACCGCCGAGAGACACGCCATCTCTGTGATGCCGGCCTGTGTAAGTGTCTCTTCACGTTACTCTTGAAAGACCCCATGTTATGGTAGTAAGGAGGGAACACACTGGCCTGGAGATTGTTCCACAACTTCACAGTACGACAAAGATAAGAAGTTGCGAATTTTTTACTTCGTTCCCAGATAGGATCGACCTTAAAACTATACCTCCGAAGCCCAGCGCGCGTGGTTCGGTTATGGATAGGAGAGGAAGGGATTAAATTAAATAGCTCTGCCTTTTATGATATAAAAAAAAAACCAGGACCTTAGGAGTGTACTTGTAGTACTACTGTAGTGGGATTGATTAAAGTATTTCGGGGTACAGGGGTCCATTTGAATGTCTCCGTCCGTCGACGACTATCGGTGGGGACGGCATCTGCCATCAGATATTCTTCTCTTGCTGTGAGTACTCGGTTCACTACCGGGACGAGCATACACGAAGACGCAAGGGGCTCCGGTGCCAGGTCTGCGAGAAGCCACTCGTCTGCATCGGAGAGGACATATCTCCCTACAGCTGTGAGGTTATTATTTTTTTAATGTAACAGCTATGAAATATTAACCGAAATAGGTGTTTTTCAGTAATTAGGTCAAAGCAAACACTTATTAAATTACTAGCTTCTGCCTGCAGCTTTGTCCGCATGAATTATTTACTTTGGGCTAACTTGCAGTGGAAGGTATTTCATTCTTTTTTTTTTAAATCAACTATGTAAAAATATTCAAAGAACCAACTAACATAATAATATACACATAATATTAATAACTTTATTCTATAACATACATTATAATAGAAAAGGTTTATATGACAATATACAATATATCTATGTATCTTAGTGCCTGAACTAGGCCAAGACTGTATCTCAGATGCTAATCTCTTCCTATGACATTATAGAATGTCATAGATATAACTTACATTTAAAAAACATCTTTAAATTGAAATAAACTGTTGGGTTTGCCTCACAAAATTAGTATTTTTTCACAAAAAAAAAAAATTAAAAAAGATATCTCTTTTATAATTATAATAATAAAATTATTTATTTAATTAAAATAAGTTGTTATGTTTGCGTTGCAAAATTAGCTTTTTGTACAAAAAAAAAAATATATATATAGTCTCGGATTTGAACTGGGGTTACACGGATTTTCGAAGCAACTGATTTCCATCTGAGCTATTTTTGTTTTGACAGCGGCGGAGAAATTTACCTTTATATTCTAGCTATATTTTTTCATTACCTGAAAACTCATTTAAAAAAAGTTTTGTATGAATAAAATCTAGCCAGATCGATTTATCGTCCCCGAAACTACCTACGTACTAAGTTTCACGAAAATAGATGACGGCGTTTCCGAGATCCTGAATATATAAAAATATACAAGAATTGCTCGTTTAAAGGTATTAGATAGATATATATTTTAAATCTAGATGTGATTACCTAGTCATCTATCTATACTATAATAAAACTGTAACAAGTCGAAATCTGTACATTAAATATTTTTTGAAAATTTTAATCAGGATAGGCTATGTTATCGATATAGAAGCCAAAAATAATCTTTTTACAATTTTTGTCTGTCTGTCTGTCTGTCTGTCTGTCTCTCCCTATGCACACGCATCACTCTGAAAGTACTGAACCAATCTTGATGAAACTTGACATAGTGATAACTAATATTACGAGATTACATCAAATATACTTATTGTCTCATAAAACGCAAAGGGTTCTCCAGGATAAAGGATTAAAGTCTAGAATATAAACCCGAATTAAAAAAATTTGCAGTTAACGTAACTAGACTTTTTTGCGACACCTTAGTACAAGAGCCGGCAACGTTAAAGAACAAGAATTTTAGAATACCTGGTTCTTTAATACATCAATATATTTTTTTTTATATCATAAGAGGCAAACGAACAGGTGGGTCACGTGATGTTTAGTGACCACCACCGTTTATAGACACTAGCAACACCAGGGGATTTGTAAGTGCGTTTCCAACCTGTATATGGGGGAGTGTAAGGTAACCTCCGGCACTCTCACTGACCGAACGAAACATTACAATGCAAGCACTGTTATTTGATGTCGGTTTTCTGTAAGTATTCTGGCAGTATTAGCCCGAATGAGCCGACCCATTCATGCTGAAACCAGTAATAACTTCAGCGTGGCTCTACCACCTACAGAAATTATCAATATATCAATAGACAGAATTTAGGACACTTGGTAGCGGGTTAACGTTGTATCTTTAATAGGCATTTTGATTTATAATAAATCAATAATAAGTTTAGGAAAAAATTTTTCAGTAACTTTTAAACGCAATTAAACATTCAGACACATTTTTATAAACAATCATATATATACCCGCTGATATATTTTATAAATAAAAAAAAGAATGTAGTGTCGTGGGACACCAGGTAGGAACGAAGTTCCTTCGGCGAATGTAGAATCGACACTATTTGGGAAAAAAAATCGTGCTCAATTGTATGTAATCGTAATTCATATTATCAATTAAAATAACAAAATATGTCTCTTTATTTTTGTTTGACAACATAAAATTACATAGAAATAGAAATAATTACAAAAAAGAGGAAAAAGAGAAAGATATTATACACTACTCGCTTATGTATACGACTGTCGCGTCTGCGCACGTCTCATTTAACTGTTTTATTCCATGCACTTTTCGTTACAGTTTTACTATCACATTTTTTTCAGTTCGGTCGCGCAGCAAAATCTCTATCTCCTCCAAGCCTGCCGTAAGGAACTTCGTTCCAATAATAAATTTCAAATCAATTATTTTTTTTCATAGCAAGGAACCAATTTCATTTTATTAAACATTATTGACCACCATATACAACGATAAACGTAAACGTATGACTTGGGATTGACGCCATCTCAAATATATGCGTCGTCGACCATCAGGCTATACAAAGCCGAAATACCTTGGGCCGGCGAGGTGAAATATCTTGGTGTTACTTTAGATAAACACTTAAATTTCGATTCACACACAGAAAGAGTGCGAAACAAAGCCGTATGGTCTTAGGTCATTTCTATCGTTTGCTTTGTCATAAGAGTAAAATATCCCCCAGACAAACTCACTTTATACAAAACTTGCATCCGTCCGATTATGACGTACAGTTGTTCGGTCTTTGCACATGCGCAAAATCGTATTCAAAAGTTGCAGGTTCTCCAGAACTGAGCCCTACGTAAAATCACCGGTGCCCCATGGTACGTCCGGAATAAGGATCTCCACAGGACCTGGAGATGCTTTCTGTCTAAGCGTATATAAAATCACTTACAGGTAGTTATTTCGAAAAGCCGCGAATCATCCCAGCCCGTTAGTGGTATCCGCCGCGAACGATGAACCCGTACCCAACGCTGCGCAGTATAGAAGACGACCGCGACACATTTTTACCGACCCTCCTGATTCAATCACGTCAGCGAACGATCAGTACCAGCCTGTCTCTTCAAACAGAGCGTGTTCTCACCCACACCCACATAACCGCAGATCACGCCGCCGTGGTCTGGGACTAAATTTCGCTCCCGTACACCAAATTAGGCCCTTCTCGGCAACGGCTCAAGCCTAGATCTGTTCCCTGGGCGTGGAGCCCTTGAGTACGCTGCTCACGCGATACAGTGACACAAGAGTTCTACCCTTATTTTTCGTTATTCTATCCTACATAGTTTAGAGGATTTTTTCCTATACAAAATACATATAGAAGTTGTTGAGGCACGTATGCTTGGTACACATGCATGTTTCAATAACTTATATACGTATATAAGTTACCGGACTACTAAGACGAGCGCTTAAGGCACTGAGCCGATTTTATTTAGGCAACCAGTTCAAGGGTACACGGCACACCTCGGCTTGGCTGTTGCCTGTTGCATGCAAAATCGCGACCTATCTTAACTAATCTAGCTAACTATTCATATATGTATGAGTTGTTGAAACGTATATGTATACCAAGCATACACGCCTCAACAACTCCTGCATATATTTATTATCGGAAAATTGAGAGTTTTTTAGTTCGATAAGGAAAAAAGTAAACCCTTCCACTTTCATGTGTAACATGTTTCATTCATCATCATTCAGTGTTTCATGTGTTTCACGTGTGTGGGGGTGATCGTGTAGTGTTGTAGCAGTGATGTATATTTGTGTGTCACCGTATCGCGCAAGCAACGCACTTAAGGGATCCTTACCGAGGGATTGAACCTGATGTATAAAACTGGCTTGGTTTGAAGGTGATAGGTACTATGTTGTGAGTGGTACAGAGATTATTTATAAAAATATATTGGAAATATATTTCAAATACGTTTTTGAAACAGTTTATAACTCTTAGATAATAGTTTCAAGCAAGTGACATTTGACGTTTTCGGCGGGATGTTTGACGCTTCGATACGGTGTTCATATATTTTTCTTTAATACAATGGAGTATAAAAAGGTTTTAATACAAGTCGAAGATAGTTATGATAAAGTAAGTGGTAGAGATGTTTATTCAGTTTTATGTAGGTTAGTTTTTATTTTAATTGATCCTGGTAGATGACGCTACGAATGGGTACTAGGTTTATTTAAAAAATGAATACATGTAATCTGGGTATATGTTTAAGTGAATCCGTGGATAGTTTGGATTCACAATTGGAAACGGTAGTTGTGGCTGCAATCGGGTATCAGTTTTATTTGCGGGGTGGTAGGGCTTTAGAGCCTGACTGGGTCACAACCACCATGTACATGACGAAAAAATCCGTAATAGTGATTCGCTTCTGCGCGTCGCGTTTCGGGATCAGCCTGTGCATATCCAGCTTTTTGTAGGCCGGCATGATAGTGGCGACCAGCGATGGATAGTGTGTCACTCGGTGGTCGCTATTGTTTTTGGATTGTACTGTGCTTACCATCAGGCATAGTGCAGGCATTTTGCCGTGCTACGATAAAAAAAAGAAACAATTTTTTCGCGTGATAACCAATTTGGTGCAAACGAAGTTGCACGGGTCAGCTAGTTATATAATAAGTGTGTATATGTATGAATGTGTATCAATATGCCTAATCATTTTTCCGATATCATTTATAATTCTACCAGAAAATTATTGCATGATTCCAAATAAGGTTTCTGTTTTCATATCTCTGTTTCTAAAATATTTAAAAACATTCTTCATTGGTGTTCCGCTCCTATTGGTCTTACCGTGATGATATATAGCCTATAGTGTCTCTCCATAAATGAGCTATCTAACACTGAAAGAATTTTTGAAATTTGACCAGTGGTTACTGTGGTTTGTACCATTAACCAAACAAACAAACAAACAAATAAACAAACCTATAATATTAGTTAAACTATAATAACCAATGATATTATAACTTAAAAGCTGTAGATAAGTTACTTACATGTATATTTTGACAAAACAATTGTCACGATAACGCACACATACGTAAAGTAATATCGTAACGTCACACTGTCTGACGATAAAATATGGAAGCAAGATGGCATATGCTCAATATCGGTGATGAGAAAGAAATAGATATATGTTGCTTAGACACGGGTGAATTGACTGGGCAACCGTCAAAAATAAGCTAACTAGCCAAGTTTTAAGGCACTTTCGAAGCGATTATGACCTATATACAGCTTTTTCTTATAATATTATTGCAATATGATGGGATAGTATGGAATATTAATTCTATGAAGGTATCTGAACACCGTCCTCACGATTCCAGACATGTGGTCAGGGCTTCCAGACGGGTGAGGAGTTAACACAGCACAGTGCGACTGCCCACGTCAAGTTGAAGCCGTTCCAGTGTAACATATGTCAGAAGAGGTTCACTCAGCAGGTGTGTATGGTTTTTTTTCAACTTGGATGTCAGAGGTACAAGGAAAAAAAAAGAAGTGTGTATAGTTCACACATTGTAGGTGGTAGAGCCCCGCTGAAGCTATTTTTGGTTTCAGCATGAATGGGTCGGCTCCTCCGGGGTAGTACCACCCCTCTCACAGATAACCGACGTGAATAAAAGTGCTTGCATTGTTGTGTTTCGTTCGGTCAGTGAGAGAGCCGGAGGCCTACGTCCCTTCCTCTTTCTTCTTCTTTTTCTCCCATATACAGGCTGACAACGCACTTGCGACGTCCCTGATGTCGCTAGTGTCTATGGACGGTGGTGATCACTTAACATCACGTGACCCACCAGTTCGTTTGCCTCCTTTGATATAAGTGAAACTTAGTATTCTGATTAATGTTTAATCTAGGTATATAAAAATTTAGTATTACGATGTTTGTCCATAATGAACTCGGAAACTACTTCCTACCTATTAATGTACCTAACCTAACTATTACTCACGAATAACGTGGCTTTCTATTAGTAGAAGAATTTTCAAAATCGGTTTAGTAAATTCAGATATTACCACCTACAACGTTATGATCTCACAAACTTTACGTTTTTATAATATTAGTATAGGTATAATAGATCTCAATAATGTACTACACAAGAATAACGTGACGAGACACTTGCTCAGGCCGACATGATAGCGGCGACGGGCAATGGATAGTTTGTTTCTCGGTGGGCGCCATTGTTTTTGTATTGTACTGTACTTACCATCAGGCATAGTGCAGTCACTTTGTCGTGGGACAATAAAAAACAAAAAATGTATAGTGCACGATACGCACTATAATATTTAATGATTACCTGTGCTGGCGACTTTGTCTTCGTGGAACCCTATGTAAAAAAACAGTCATTAATAAAATCATTTGATCCTATTAAACCTATTTATTTACCTACTTTTCTTTCGTACTTGACCCGTCATTCAAATGGCAATAGCTATAGATAGAGTGGATTGCTTTTAATGAAACAAAAACTAAGGTTTTACTTTAGACCCTGTATATTAGCAATGACGCGTGTTT
The DNA here is from genome assembly GCA_014332785.1 of Antheraea mylitta. Taxonomy (NCBI): domain Eukaryota; kingdom Metazoa; phylum Arthropoda; class Insecta; order Lepidoptera; family Saturniidae; genus Antheraea; species Antheraea mylitta. The sequence goes on from JACEII010000043.1 coordinate 4,761,651, forward strand.
ATACAAACAGACAGGCAGATAGACAGGCATTCCAATAAATGATTGAAATATACTTATTCCTAGATTTTTTTTTAGGAAAGTCAAAAATGTATAAATACAGATTTACTTTCTTATTACATGTATAGATAAGCATTTCCTTGTTCAATCAAATATCAAAATTGTAATGTAAAATTTGATTTCAGGGCGGAGTATTGCAGCATATGAGAATGCATACCGGTGACAGGCCGTTCCCTTGCACGTTCTGCCCTAAATCCTTCACACAGAAGTCCGGCCTTGACCAACACCTCCGAATCCACACGAAGGTTAAACCGTACCGGTGTGTAGTGTGCTCGAAGAGCTTCTGCCAGTCGGTACACTTGAAACAGCATATGCGGACCCACACAAACGTGGCACCCTTCCAATGCGGCATATGCGAGAAGAGATTCAAACAGAGCAGCCATCTAAACTACCACCTGAAGAACCACAATCCGGCAAGCATGACCGAGGAGCAGAAGGCAAAGTATGCCGAACTCATCGGCATGATCGCAAAGGATGTGGTGGAAATTGAAATAGATGAGAGTCAGTTACCAGAGACGGATGGCATGGTGGTGGAACAGCAGACTGTGGAGAACAGCACTGACCCATTTGCGAAGGAGCTTAGTCAAGAGTCTTGGGGTGTTGAGAATAATTGTTGATGTGGAATTTTTAATTACCGAGTTGGATGTGAATAATTTCTACCAGTTGATGGTATTCAGCCCAGTAAGTTATGTACTTTGTGAGAGAAGAAATGATTTGGTATCATTTTCAAAGAACAAATCTAGATTATATCTGTTTGTGGTCCAGGTGGATCCCGGGGGTAAGGGAAGTATCTAGTTATTTGGGGGTATACCATTTGAACGGTGCTGCGATCGTCTCGTAAATCTCTCAAAGGGCGTAGTCTGGCCGGTGTCATTGTCCCTGAAATCTTATTTTTCAGGCTTCTTCCGTGGAGGCTGTCTTTAGGTTGTCTCTGAGATCGACCAGGCATGCACATCAATATATTGGTGTCTTATATGACAGGTATTAAAGCCGGGTGTCTTGCGGATTTATTCACGGATCGCAACCTTGTAGTCTTGTTGGGAGGAGGAGTTTATGTGAATCAGCTCACTCCCTCTTGCTTCTCTATATAATCGATGTTAATGTTGGGGAGAGATATAGTAAAAGGAGAGTAGGAAGATGAGGAGAGGTTAGCCTCCGGTGCTCTCACTGAAGAATGAAACGTAACAATGCAGGCATTGTTACTTCACGTCGGTTTTCTGTGAGAGGGTTTCTAGACGAGCCGACCCATTCATGCTGAAACCAGCCATAGATTCAGCGTAGTTCCACCATCTACAGCGCCATTCAACGGGCCGTCCCCTTCGACAGAGTCCCAGCTGTAAACAGCTGGGTGAGAGTGGGAATGTAAATCTCGTATGCTTCTGCCGAAGTTGACGTTCCGCTGGCAGCATCTGTCGCATATCCGTGGCTGGCGGGCGAGGGGCAGGCAGGGAGGTGGGCAGTCCAGTGAGCGATGCGGTGGTCGATGTTCGAGAGGCGGCGAGTTCCGTAGATGTGCAAGGAGTCGGTCGTTATGCGGTGATCGATGTTCGGGAGGCAGCGGGGTCCGTAGACTTGCAAGGAGTCGGTCGTTATGCGGTGGTCTGTGTTTGGGAGGCAGCGGGTTCCGTAGATTTGTAACGAGTCGGACGTTATGCGGTGGTCGATTTTCGGGAGGTAGCGGGTTCTGTAGATTTGCAACGAGTCGGACGTTATGCGGTGGTCGATTTTCGGGCGGCAGCGGGGTCCGTAGACTTGCAAGGAGTCGGTCGTTATGCGCTGGTTGATCTTCGGGAGGCAGCGGGGTCCGTAGACTTGCAAGGAGTCGGTCATTATGCGGTGGTCTGTGTTCGGGAGGCAGCGGGTTCCGTAGATTTGCAACGAGTCGAACGTTATGCGGTGGTCGATTTTCGGGAGGCAGCGGGTTCCGTAGGCTTGCAAGGAGTCGGTCGTTGGTCTCTGGTTGGCCCTAAAAAGGGTCTTTATAGGTCGGAGGCTTCACTCTCGAACGCGTGGGACGATGGAACCGTCTTAGGAATCTTATGTAAGTTCACGATCTTTATTCTACCTCCCCCCACCTTCCCGCACATACCTAAGGCACTGTACATTGGTTGTTAGTGCGCTATACCGAGGTCATTAGTGTTATATGAGAACTTTTGTCAGTTGCGTTTAGGCACTGTATCAAGTATTGAATAGCTAAATTTAAAAAGAGATAATATTCGTTTTTTTTATTTATCTATACTGATCTATACTAATATTATAAAGAGGTAAAGTTTGTGAGTTTGTGACGTTGTGATGTTGTGACGTTGTAGGGGGTAATCTCAGGAACTACTGGTCCGATCTCATTAATTCTTTCAGTATTATATAGCTCATTCATCGAGAATGGTTATAGGTTATATCATCCCGCCAAAACCAATAGGAGCGGAGCACAGATGAAGAATGTTTCAAAATCGGGATGTTTTTTCCTTTTGAGGACTGCTGCGTGTTAGTGTATCTATTCCACGCGAACGAAGTCGCGGGCAGAGGCTAGTAATTAATAAAAAAACAGGCTGTGTCGTAGTATCACACAGTAGAAGTGAAACTTTTGCATTACGAGGAAACATTTTATTTACAAAAAATACAACAAAAGGCGTGTGACGCAGTGTTTCCTATCGGTCACACATACAAGTACTGATAACATCCGATGTTGCTTAACTTCTTAGTTCGTAGAATCGATGTGTTCAACACTACCCGACACAGTGTAAAACCCCACCACTGCATCGTCACACATAAATGTTGCGGATCAAGACCTCCCAAGTAGATTTACTTCAAAAAGTTTTTTATTCACCTCAATAAAAAGTCATCCCCCCAGTCATAGTGACTTGGTTTGTCGTTATTCAAGATTAGTTAGTATATCTAGCTAGAGAGTGGCTTGCAGGGTGGCATGACAACGGCAACTCGTCGAATATAGCTCTGTCAATGGTCACCAATGATTTTGTATTGCATTTAATTAACGTAAGGCAAAGTGCAGTCACTTTGTCTTGTTTAGCAAGAAATTATTTAGACAATAGATTTTTTTATATAGCCTTGTAAATATTTAATAATGTATGAATTTGTAATAAAAATCTTCTCTCTTGTACATAAAATGTTAAAATGATATGTTCTTAACATTTTTGGTCTTGTATTTTTTATTCCTGATATTAAAAAAATTCATTAGAAAAAAATTATAATAAAATGGACTTGATTTATTTTTATTTATTTTAAAAATGTACATTACGATGTAGGAAATAATTATTGATGTAAATCTTATCTTCACATGTAAATAAATCTCAAATTAAATTTTGGAAATCAAATGGATGAGTTTCATTATTACTCCCAATAATCCTTAAAATCGGAAGTTATAGAGCGATTTGACAGTTATTCTCTTTTGATATAATTTGTTTCGAAACAAAAATCACATTCAAAATTGTTGAAATGATTAATTGCAACACTGAACGCCATCTTATGAATATTGTTTAAAAAAAATATATATATATATACTCTATGAATCTGTTCTCGTCAAGTTGTCAAAAAATATACGTATTTTTCTTTCGTTTGCTCAGTTCGTGTTTTTATTTACCTAGCTCAGTCAAGTAAATACTAACATATAACAACAAAAATCAATGTACTATATTGCCCTGAGCAGCTTAGGAATTTCAAAACTACTTTCGGATGTCACCAGTTTGACTGAATATAAGAGACGGGTGTAGTGACTTCCGATTGAGTTACTGCTCCTTCTGGTTGATGATCCTCACGATTGGGATTATTTGATTAAAAAGAGCAATTGCTACTTTGCGTAGTTTTAATCTCAATGTTGTTCGAGCGGACCAGTTACTGCGCACTGGTCCGCAGTTCATACGTCGCGCTCTCATATAATTATTTGCTTACCATGCACTCTGCCTTGCATGCCTACGTTGTGCCCCTACACTACCATTGGTTCGGAAAAAAAAACCCACTCATCGAGAACAGCCGGTAATAAACTCTTATCTAGTTTATATTTTTTAGCTACAGAATTATATCTTCTGTACCTACTGTTGTATCTTGATAATATGTGGGTGGTTGCATTCGCCCTATTTAAGGCGGCCACATACACACGGAATTCCGTATATATTTCACACACATACTTTTTTCCGTTCGGGATAACAAGGCTTAGTTGAGAGATGATGTCCATTGAGTTCAGTTTTAATAGCAATGGACGATGATTTTTTACTCTTGTAAAACAGACAATATAATATTATATGGGCCAAATTAGGAGGTCGATCCGGGCGTACCGGACGGTGTCTTCGGCGGCGGTCTTCGCGCTCGTCGGCTCCCTTCCTTGGAAGCTGGAGGCAGGAGTTCACGGCGGCAAGGAAACGTAAAGGGGAGTCTCCGGCTCCCAGAGAATTAGAAGCCAAAAGGAAGGAGTTGCGGGAGGAGGCGGTAGAGCGGTGGATGCAGGACCTGGCGGACGTGCGCTTCGGGACGTATACTGTCGACGCCGTCAGCCCGGTCCTACGGGAGTGGATAGGGAGGAGTTGGGTCTCCCTGTCGTTCAGGCTAGTGCAGCCACTCATTGGACGTGGTTGTTTTGGGTGGTACCTGCACCGGATCGCTCGCAGGGAGCCGACCGCCGCCTGCCACGAGTGCGGCGCTGAAGAGGATACCGCGCAGCACACTCTCTCCGAGTGTGCTGCGTGGGAGACAGCGCCGCACTCTGGCGGCGGCGGTAGGAGGAAATTTGACGCTGCCGGGCGTGGTTTCGGCTATACTCGGTAGCGAGCAGGCGTGGGGAGCAGTGGCTTTGCGAGGAGTCCATCTAGCAAAAGGAGGCGGCGGAGAGGGCCCGCGAGGTAGACCCTTTAACTGGCCTTCTCCGACAAGTAACAAAATAACAATAAGTAACAAAATAACAATAAGTAACAAAATAAAAACATCAAACCACCTAATACATAGAAAAATCTGTTCGTCAGTTTGTCAATAAGATCAATAGAGGCGGAGCACCAGTGTTGAACGTTTCAAAATCGTTTTTGAAACGAAGTTCCTTATCACGCGTTGTGAAAGGGGGCTAGACGGAAAAAATTCTTACGAAAAGTTGTAACGACACTTTTTGCTATAGTAAGCTATTGTAAGCTGTGCGGCATCGCATGTTTCTCTGTCTGACTCTCTCTCTCTCTCTTATAGAAAGCAAGCCAGATGTTTTCATTTCTATTTCGCATTGAACAGTGTGGTGTCGCGGCGATTATTTTTGTTGAGTGTATACAGGTTTTTTGTAAATAATAAAAAATAATTTAAATAAAATAGAATCCCAAACATATGTTTCCCACTTCAGTTACCACAAGCCAATTATTACGAAAAATGAGCCTACTGATTAGGTTTATATAACATTATATTTGTTAATAATAAAAAAAAATATTATTATAACTTAAAAAATAATATTTTATTACAATTCCTTCACTAATTAATCGAAAGGAACTTCGTTCCATCCGGGTGTCCCTTGACACCTCTTTTTTTTTCTCTTGAGAGCTTCCGCTGTGTGTTAGCGTTAGCTTAAATTAACTATTGCTCGCGAACGAAATCGCGGGCAGAGACTAGTATATAATAAACTAGCAGACCCATGGCCACTTCGTTGGGCGGTAAACATTTATAGAAAACTACTTTTTCTGATTTAAATATTAAAGTTAGACATGCTGTCGATTACTTTTTTGTAGGCGTTATTAAACTCTACAACTTTTCTTTAAAACTAACACATATCGCTCATCATAAAGGCAGCGCGAACCCGATTAGGCCTCCCACGGCAGCGGCTCAAGCCTAGGTTCGATCCCTCGGTAGGGAGCCCTTGAGTGCGTTGCTTGCGCGATACGGTCACACACAAATATACATCACCGCTACAACACTACACGATCACCCCCACACACGTGCACGCTACACGCTTACACATGAAAGTGGAAGGGTTTACTTTTTTTTTCCTTATCGAACTGAAAAACTCTCAATTTTCCGATAATAAATATATGGAGGAGTTGTTGAGGCGTGTATGCTTGGTACACGTATACGTTTCAACAACTCATACATATATGAATAGTTAGCTAGGTTAGCTAAGATAGGTCGCGATTTTGCATGCAACAGGCAACAGCCAAGCCGAGGTGTGCCGTACACCCTTGAGCTGGTTGCCAAAATAAAATCGGCTGAGTGTCTTAAGCGCTCGCCTTAGTAGTCCGGTGAAGCTGTTAAGACCTTGCTGGGTCAATAGCGTAGACACTTCGAAAAAAAAAATTAAGGCAGCGCTCGTAATAAATGTTTTCGTTCAATCGTTTTTTCTTCAAGTTAATTTGCAAATTCGACTACTAAGAAAAAATCTTTTCATTTTTCGGCTTAATATATAGCCTATGATACTCACTAATAATGTGGCTTTCTATTGGTAAAAGAATTTTCAATATCAGGTACGTAGTTCCTGAGATTACCCCTTACAAATTAAAGAACCTTACCTCTTTATAATATTTTTTTTATATATATATATCATAGGAGGCAAACGAAGAGATGGGTCACCTGATGTTAGGTGATCACCACCGTCCATAGACACTTGCAACAACCAGGAGAGTCACAAGTGCGTTGCCAGCCTGTGTTTGGGAGGAGGGCGGGGGGACAAGAAGGGAAGGAGGAAGGGGAAGGGGAGGGTAGGTGGGTCTCCGTCTCTCTCACTGACCAAACGAAACGCAACAATGCAAGCTGTTACTTCACGTCGGTTTTCAGTGAGAGGGTAGTGCTTCCCCGGACGAGCGGACCCATTCGTGCTGAAAACAATAATAGCTTCAGCTTGGCTCTACCACTACTAATATTAGTATAGTATAGTATATTAGTATAAGACATATTAGTATAAATACCACACCAGTATATAATAAACTAGCCTGTGCCCGGGACTTCGTTCGCATCGAATAGTTACTTTGAGCTAACACTAACACGCAGCGGAAGCTCTCAAGAGGAAAAAAAAACGATTTTGTAACATTCGTCATTGGTGCTTCGCTCCTATTGGTCTTAGCGTGATGATATATAGTCTATAACCGTCCTCGATAAATGAGCTATATAACACTGAAAGAGTTTTTCAAATCGTACCAGTAGTTCCTGAGATTACCCTCTACGGCGTCACAACGTTACAAACTTTACCTCTTTATAATATTAATATAGAAGTATAGATAACTGTAACTAGGATATACACAATAGATTTTCCTCATTCGCGGTTACTCTCAGTCCGCGTTAGTACTGTTAGTGGTGTCCGCTGCGAATTACGAAACTGTACCGAACGTTTCGCGTTATAAAAGTCTTCCGCGAGACATTTTTACCGATTCTCCCGGCAAAATAATGGCAGCGAACGATAAGTACCGGCTTGTCTCTTCAAACAGAGCTTTCAAAAATTTAAAAGAAAATTTATTTTTTTGTTTTGAGTTTCCATATCTGTCGGCAGTCCTTATGACTACTTCGGCTTTTATTTTAATTAATTAATTAAGTGTATATTTAAAAGTAATATAATTTATTGTATTAACCTAATTTCTCTTGAAGATAGATCGCACGATTGTGAAAATTTTAAGTCGATTAGCCAGTTATGAACCAATAATGAAACACCAATGAAGAATGCTTAAAAATCGAGGCTTCTATTCCACGCGAACGAAGTAGCGGGCAGAGGCTAGTATAACATAAGCTGGTATTATTCAAAACCATTGCCTACTTGATCTGAAGAGAAAATTCACAAATCTAGACGCTTGCGTATAGATATATATATTCATACAATTTACTATAACAAGGATTTTAGTTCAGTCAAATTTGAATACATTTGTTAATATGAAGAATTTAATTGTATTTCTTCGGATTGCAATATTTAGTTTTGTTATATATAAAAATGAAGCAGAAGCTTTAACAGAGTCAATGGGTCGTGAAATCATAGAAATAAGCCCTTCTATTAAAGGTAACGCTATCATTTATTTGTCGATATGTTTATAACTTGTTGGTAGGTGGTAGAGGCACGCTGAAGCTATAACTGGCTTCAGCATGAATGTGTCGGCTCATACTTGTACTACCACTCCACACAAATAGTGACGTGAAGTAACAGTGCACGCATTTGATCAATGAGAGCACCGGAGGCTCACCTCCTCTCTTTCTCTCCCCATTCCTCACCAGCACAGGCTGGCAACGCACTTACGACTCCTCTGGTGTTGATGGTATTTATAGACCCTGGTGATGACTTAACATCAGGTGATCCACCTTTACGTTTGCCTCGTATGATATGAATTAAAAAAAAAGTAGTGGTAGAGCCCCGCTGAAGCTATTTTTGGTTTCAGCATGAATGGGTCGGCTTCTCCGGGGTAGTATCACCCCTCTCACAGATAACCGACGTGAAATAACAGTGCTTGTATTGTTGTGTTTCGTTCGGGTAGTGAGAGAGCCGGAGGCCCACGTCCCTTCCTCTTTCCTTCTTTCCCTTTCCTTCCCCTCCCCATTCTCCCATATACAGACTGGCAACGCACTTGCGACGTCTCTGATGTCGCTAGTGTCTATGGACGGTGGTGATCACTTAACATCACGTGACCCAGCAGTTCGTTTGCCTCTTTTGATATAAAAAAAAGTGAAATTTACGTCTTCATTATGAGCCTATAAAGCCCCACTGCAGGGCCATAGGACTGTACCTGAAGGAAGGTATGGGCATAATCACAACATCAGCTCATGAAGTATTGGAGATTTCAAACTCTAAGATATCTATAATTCTATACTCTTCCACATACAGTAGTACTACAAGAACATTGCTCAGGTTCTGGTTTCCTCACAATGTTCCCCTTCACCGTCAGCCGATACTGTTACCAATTTCACATTAGTAATACATGTACTATGTAAATGTACGAACTCCGTTAAATTGGTTGGTAATCCCTCGGACATTGTATTCATATTCCACTGATTGCTGTGTGGTGCCGGCAGATTAGAATAGCACCACCTCATATACTCCCTTTTTTTTTCGAAACTAGTATGCTATTGACCCGGCAAAGTCTTAACAGCTTCACTGGACTACTAAAGCGAGCGCTTAAGGCACTCAGCCGATTTTATTTTGGCAACCAGCTCAAGGGTGCACGGCACACCTCGGCTTGGCTGTTGCCTGTTGCGTACAAAATCGCGACCTATCTTAGCTAACCTAGCTAACTATTCATATATGTATGAGTTGTTGAAATGTATATGTGTACCAAGCATACACGCCTCATCAACTCCTCCATATATTTATTATCGGAAATTTAAGAGTTTTTCAGTTCGATAAGGAAAAAAAAGTAAACGCTTCCACTTTCATGTGTAAGCGTGTAGGCGTGCACGTGTGTAGGGGTGATCGTGTAGTATTCTAGTGGTGATATGATATTTGTATGTCACCGTATCGTGCAAGCAACGCACTCAAGGGCTCCCTACCGAGGAATCGAACCTATCATATATTCCCGTGGGTATCGTAAAAGGCGATGAAGGGAGTGTGAGAAAGTACTGACCCCTTGTATTTTCTCACCGTGATACTGTACCATATGTCCGAGTCCTTCTCTGGTCGTAACGGCCACCGTTCCACTGAGTCCAGAAGAACTGGGACGAGTATGTACACCTGTGTTTAGGGCGTACACTTGTGCACCTTAATATATCCTGTGCATATGACCGCTTTTACTACTTGACTCTGAATACGCATAAGTCCTGTGTTTCGACCAGTTAAAGGCTCGCCCTCCTGCTGCCATAACATATCATTTTGAGAACGGCGTACTCAAGTGTCCTCAATGTACAAGAAGTTTCGCCGCGAAGATAGGCTACATAAGCCATCTTCGAGCACACAAGTGCCATTTATAACTTTAGTGGTCAAAGTGGTCGCCATGGCCGAAATCGGTCGGACCAATCAGATCATTCTACTGATGAAACCACTTGACCATCGCCACATTTTTTTAAAATCTTTATTTTTGGCAACCAATCTTTCAGATTATTACTGCCATTGTCGTGTAACGTTAGCGTAAGTATAAAACGTTGCCTAATAATATCTCTATCAAATATGTCAAAACAAGAAAATGAGTGCATGTAACCGTTACGAGCGATTAAAGTAAAACTTTTTAAATATTTTTGATTTTGTCAACAATTGGTTTATCATCAAACCAAAAAAAATTTTTTAATGAAAATTTAATAAAGATTGTTAAATTGAATAATAATATAACTAATTATGTATAAATGGGTGCGCGACCGTGCTGCCATTTGGTTTCAATGTAAGTAAATAATAAATTAAATCAGAGCTTCACTATCTGTAGTGCCATTTATCGACTAATTCGGATCTTAAACACAGAAAATATTATTAGCAACTCTTTGTTATAAAGTAAATAAAGCATAGAAACGTACGAACTGATTACTGTGATGAGTAACGAATTAAATTGATTATTATTTAATATAAGTTTCGGTTATGTTTAATTATTATATAACTGGTTACGACTTCTCCTAGTCATCTAGTTAGAAATAAGCGATGATTAACTTCACAGAACTTCCACCAGGTTTGGAGGAGGAACCATCAGGGGAGAACGTCGAAGATATCCAGTCAACTATTAGCACTCTACAACCAGTCACTAAGCAGGAATTAAAGACAAAGGTAAGCCATCTTCTACATTATTATACACATACTAAGACTATGTCCTATGTAGGTGATCCAAAGCGAACACGATTCGATGCGGTGACACGCGAATTCAAAGCGATGCAGTGCGACGCGGCAGTTTTATCCTACGTGCGCGCGAATCGCTGAGTAGCATCCATATCAGACAACCCAATTGAATCGGACAAACGACGCGCCGCGCCGCCGCGTCTCCTTCGCGCGAAAATATCAAACCAATTGATCGCGTTCGCTTCGCTTCCCACTCCGCATCTGTGTTGGTTACGTAGGACACTCCAATACATGTCGCCTGTTTATTTTTTTCGCGCCGCTCCGGATCGCTTCGCGTTCGCAAGTAAATCGCTCACGCAGGACACTGCGTAACGACCGAGTTCTTTCAGCAGGCCATAGAGAATTAAATACTAAATTAGGGGCTATATTAAGAAATAGCTCTTTTTTATATTTATAGATCTTATCGTTTGAGCACAATTTCATATGATATAAAATGACCATGTGGTCTGAGACGGTAGACACTAAATATAGAGGGGTCTGACTCTTAAGTCAAGTCAAGTGAGCCGGAACACATCAACAGATTCTCGGCGACAGACTTACAACTCGAGGGTGGTAGTTAACCAGGCTGATTTAAAAAAAACACTACCATTACCATATACTACCACTAACCATGCTGTGGTTTCATAACGTCGTTTTCCTTAACTGAAAACTCCGGCTCAGTTGCAAGGTTTCAAACCTCCGTCCATCAATACGGTGTGCGAACACGCTGTTATCAAATCCATCATCCCTTCATTATGTACTCAGACAACAACCGTCACACCATTGAAGACAATAAAGAAGGATGGAGCAGTACCAGAAGATGATGAAGCCAAGATCGAGAAAGAACTTGCCGATATGTACAAAGATAATTCAGGTAAAGCGACTTTACTAAATTGGAGTCTTTACATTTCAAAATAAACTAAATCCAATTTAAACCTTACCAAATATTTTACGTTATTTATCAAGAGCTTCAAGTTTTGTACAAGTAAAATATGAAGCTCTTAAAAAAATACAACAAAAATCCTTATGAACGGCAAAATTTGAGATTCATTCTCGTTGTATCAAAACTGGAAATCTTAAAAAAAAATGTTATAAGAACGAATAAAATTGGATTTACTCCATTTTGAAATGTAACAACTCATTTGTTCTTTAGAAAATTGAGATACAACGACGACTTCTCCTAAATATATGCCGCTGTTCACTGAACTCCTGTAGAGAAGCCGACATAGTGTTTCACTTCTCTATGTCACACTTTAGTATAACAATCAGCAGAAATCGTTGTATCTAGAATCCAATATTTACTATTGGAAGTTCCACGATACTTATACCAGATAATCTTTCTCCATTTCTAATCTATACTATCTATACTAATATTATAAAGAGGTAAGGTTTGTTTGTGGGTACTCGATTAGGCCTCCCACGGCAGCGGCTCAAGCCTAGGTTCGATCCCTCGGTAGGGAGCCCTTGAGTGCGTTGCTTGCGCGATACGGTCACACACAAATATACATCACTGCTACAACACTACACGATCACCACCACACACGTGCATGCCTACACGCTTACACATGAAAGTGGAAGGGTTTACTTTTTTTCCCTTATCGAACTGAAAAACTCTCAATTATCCGATAATAAATATATGGAGGAGTTGTTGAGGCGTGTATGCTTGGTACACACATACGTTTCAACAACTCATACATATATGAATAGTTAGCTAGGTTGGCTAAGATAGGTCGCGATTTTGCATGCAACAGGCAACAGTCAAGCCGAGGTGTGCCGTGCACCATTGAGCTGGTTGCCAAAATAAAATCGGCTGAGTGCCTTAACTGCTCGCCTTAGTAGTCCGGTGAAGCTGTTAAGACCTTGCTGGGTCAATAGCGTAGTCATTGCGAAAAAAAAAAAAATCAGTAGATTATTACCATAAAGTTACTTGTAATGAATTGAGTGTCGTAACAAGATGGCGTCTTTTTTGCATGATAATCAAACTATATTACATAAAATGTCACCATTATAATTTACAAGATATACGCTGAAATAGAAAAAGCCATCCCGTGATTGAATAAATACACGCCAAAAACTTCCCAATTGATGTCTTCTTCTTCTTCTATTTTATTTTTGGCAACCAGTCTTCTATTTAGTAGACCATTACTGCCATTATCAAGTGAGTAATGATATTAAAAGTTTATTGATATAACTGCAATGAACTAACAAGGCGGTGGCCATCTTGTTAGAACTCTCTTGAGAGTTTTTGTGGCAAGTCAGAATCCATGCTCCGTGGTATTATTTCCGATACACTTCACTTGTGCACAGTAACTTACACAATATAGAGCCAAATAACACAAGATTATGGATAAAATATAAAGACCACTACATGGCATTTCAAGATCCCGCCAAAAACTCCAATTGATGTCCTATTATATAGATTCAATTCTTACAGATTACAAATCGGATAGTAATGAAGTGACCACAGATACAACTTCAACGGAAGCTGAAGAAAAGAAATCGATTGCCAGACAAAGAACCAGGTTCCTGAATGTTACATACTCTAATTTTTGAAAGTTAATTTTTTTAAACCAACTCTTATTTTTAACAGCAAACGTTATATGTGTGTACTACAGCAATTGAGGTGACAAAGCAGAAGCAGGACTATAAGAGTCTGAAATGGAGTTTTTGGCCGGATCTTAGTCTGTCATGTAGTGGATTTTATATTTTATTCATAATCTTGTGTTATTTGTCTCTATATTTTGTACATTTGGTCATGTTTTACGTAATATAGTTAGTTTATTGTGCATAAGTGAAGTGAATGGAAAATAATTCCACGGAGCATGAAATGACTGAGATGCCAGAAAACTACCTTACAGGTTCTTATTTTTTATATCGAAGGAGGCAAACGAACTGGTGGGTCATGCAATGTTAAGTGATCACCACCATTCATAGACACTAGCGACATCAAGAGAGTTGCATATGCGTTGCCAGCCTGTATATGGGAGAAGGGGGAGGGGAAGGAAAGGGAAAGCAGGAAAGAGGAAGGGACGTGGGCCTCCGGCTCTCTCACTGACCGAACGAAACACAACAATGCCAGCACTGTTATTTCACGTCGATTATCTGTGAGAGGGGTGGTACTTCCCCGGAGGAGCCGACCCATTCATGCTGAAACCAAAAATAGCTTCAGCGGGGCTCTACCACCTACAAAAGTTTTCTTCTTTCAGTAATCTTGGTTCGGTCTATCAAAAGCTATTAGTTAGCTGCGTTAAGTTATTATTAATTAGCTATGTGTGTTCAAACAGACAGAGAGGCATTTCTAAAATTGTTTAAAACATATTTTATTACGAAAACCTAGATACCTCCACCTTTTTTTTTACCAAAACTTCTAAAATGTAGAATCACCTTTTTTTTCGAACTCACTATACGAGTATTATTGGCCTTGCTTCACAGTACTACATAGTAGAAACACATTAAATTTACGTTGATATTATATGTAGCATCTCTTAATTTTTATAACTGGTCTTGATAGAAAAACCACCATGCTTGGTTGCCATGCATGCATGCCACGGGTTCATCACTATGTTTTTTTTTTTATCGAAGCACGACATAGTTACTGCACTATGCCTGATGTTAAGCATAGTACAATTCAAAAACATCGGCAACCACCGAGAGACAGGTTATCCATCGCCGGTCGCCGCTGTCATGCCGGCCATAATGACGAAAGTCACCCGGTACTGGATATGCACAGGCTGATCCCGAAACGCGACGCGCAGAAGCGAGTCACTATGACGGGCTTTTTCGCCATATGCATGGTGGTTGCGATCCAGTCGGGCTGTAAAACCCTACCACCCCGCTATCGCCATTGCCTCGTTCGTTATTCAGCAGGGTGCACCACGTGCAGGTGAGGTTGGCTTGGGTGTCTCAAGTGTTAAGATGTTACTCGACACCCCTTACACCCCGAGTGTTTTCCATCACTGAAAGTTCTGGAGCATTGCACAATTTTAACTAACGAATGGCCGCTCGAATTTAATAAAAAAACCCCTTCCAGCTTCAAATTTCAACCAGACGTACACAACAAAGCTGATGTGGAGCTATTCAGGACCTCCGTTGATGTTATCAGCTGTGATAAGCCATCAACTGAAAAGCTCATCGCTGTAAGAACAGTATATCTCATCATCATCATTATCCTTATCCCACCTAAGTAGGGTCGGCACAACATATTTTCTTTTCCATTCTCTCCTGTCAGATGTCATCTCAGTGTTCACACCTTTTACGGATATATCATTTTTCACACAATCCATACACACCTTCGGTCTTCTTTTACTGGTATATCCGTCCACCATCATACTCAACACTTTTCTAGTTATAAGGTTTTCATCTCTCATCATGACATGCCCATACCATGCTAACCTATTACTACTCAACTTATATAAGAACAATTTTGTAAGAACATTATATCTATACAAGAATAAACTTCTATAGTCGTAGTCATCTAGCATCATATTTTAGCAGTGGAATATCAGTGTGGCATGTACGAATGAGTTATTTGGGATTCACGCACTCTTATTAATTTTTAATTTGGTAACAATATAGGCTGACGGAGAAGGAAAACATCGTCAGGAAACCTGAACCTGAGATTTTTTTTTTATATCAAAGGAGGCAAACGAACTGGTGGGTCACGTGATGTTAAGTGAATACCACCGTCCATAGACACCAGCGACATCAGGGACGTCGCAAGTGCGTTGCCAGCCTGTGTATGAGAGAAGGGGGAGGGGAAGGAAAGGGAAAGAAGGAAAGAGGAAGGGAGGTAGGCCTCCGGCTCTCTCACTGACCAAACGAAACACAACTATGCAAGCGCTGTTATTTCGCGTGGGTTATCTGTGAGAGGGGTGGTACTACCCCGGAGGAGCCGACCCATTCATGCTGAAACCAAAAATAGCTTCAGCGGGGCTCTACCACCTACAAATATACTACTCTTATCTCTATTTCAGGAAAACCCGCTATCTCAATCCGCAACGAGGTGTTTCATTGATATTAGCTTAGGATTGATTGGTATCAGTGGTCTTATAATACTCCAGTGACGACATCATATTAAATACTTCATTGTTAATATCTTTTTAAAATCTAAAATGTTTATTATTTTGATTAAATGTATTTGGTATATAATGTAATAATAAAACGTATTTATTTAATGGGAATTGTTTATCTATACTAATATTATAAAGAGTTAAAGTTTGTGAGTTTGTGACGTTGTGTCGTTGTGGGGGGTAATCTCAGGAACTAATGGTCCGATTTGTATAATTCTTTCAGTGTTATATAGCTCATTCATCAAGAACGGTTATAGGCTATATCATTACGCCAAGACCAATAGGAGCGGGGCACAGATGAAAAATGTTTCAAAATCGGGATGTTTCTCCTTTTAAGAATTGCTGCGTGTTAGTGTTAGTGTATTTAACGAACGAAGTCGCGGGCAGAGGCTAGTGTTTTATATACAGTGAAACTTGGTTAAATAAGGACCTGGATAAATGAGAAACCTCTATCATTGAGAGTTGCAATGAAGTCCCGGCACTTTTTCATTGAATTACCTCTATCAATAGCAATTTTCGAACTTGGTTAAATGAAATCTGATTTCTAGGATTTATTCAATGTGTACCCTTATAATTGAGACTCTTTAACTCAATTCCCTCTATAAATGGGACAAATTAATCGGGTTGGGACAGATTTTGACACTTTTGTTTACAAACATTAGAATGTCTTTCGCACACGCTTTAACATCAAAAATACATTTCCACCTCTCCCACTAAAAATAGAAAAGCCGTACATTTCGACCTCTATCAGCGGGAGCCTTTGTAATGAGACAACCATAATTTTAAACCTACCTAATTGGAAAACTGAATTAATGGAAACCCTCAACACTTGGTACAACATGGTTGGTCCCTTGAGATCCCAAATAACCATATTCCACTGTAGTAGACTTCATTCGCGTAGAAAAGTAACTTTAGGCTAACACTAAAAAAAATCGCGTATGTGTAGTTTAAATTGATAACAGTTATCGGTTGACAGTGAAGAAGAACACCATAAGGAAACCCGAACCTGAGAAATATTCTTGTAGTACTACTGTATGTGGGGAAACATAAAACTGTGGATTTCTTAGAGTTTGACATCGTCAAACTGGCGTGGTGATTATGCCTATAGTTTCCTTCGCGAAGAGGAATGTGGCCCTGCAATGGGTACCTGATTAGGCCTTCCACGGCAGCGGCTCAAGTCTAGGTTCGATCCCTCAGTAGGGAGCCCTTGAGTGTGTTGCTTGCGCGATACGGTGACACACAAATATACATCACTGCTACAATACTACATGATCACCCCCACACACGTGCACGCCTACACGCTTACACATGAAAGTGGAAGGGTTTGGTTTTTTCCCTCATCGAACTAAAAAACTCTCATTTTTCCGATAATAAATATATGGAGGAGTTGCTGAGGCGTGTATGCTTGGTACACATATACGTTTCAACAACTCATACACATATGAATAGTTAGCTAGGTTAGCTAAGATAGGTCGCGATTTTGCATGCAACAGGCAACAGCCAAGCCGAGGTGTGCCGTGCACCCTTGAGCTGGTTGCCAAAATAAAATCGGCTGAGTGCCTTAAGCGCTCGCCTTAGTAGCCCGGTGAAGCTGTTAAGACCTTGCTGGGTCAATAGCGTAGACATTTCGAAAAAAAAAGCCCTGCAGTGGGTTTCTTACAAGTTGATAATATTTGTAGATTAGTAAATAGGCCTGTAATTCATTTGATATGAAATACTCACTGCAAATTATAATTTTGTATAAGCAACATATTCCTATGCATGTTGCTTATCGTATCCGTTGGTTTAGAGTTTTTTTTTTATATTACGTCGGTAGCGAACAAGCATGCGGGCCGCCTGGTGTAAAGCGGTCACCGCAGCCTATGGACGCTTGCAACATCAGAAGTGTCACATGCGCTTTGCGACCCCTAAATAACCTATTTATTTTCCCCTTGAAGTACTCCATACTGTAGTCCCTAGGAAAAACTTCAGCAGGAAGCTGATTCCACAGTCGGGTCGTTCGTGGAAGGAAACCCCTGTGGAGCCGAACCGTCCGAGACCATTTCGGTTCCAATGTGTGAGGATGAATTCCCTGCCGATTACGAGTGGTGCGATGGTAGAAGGTAGGTAGCATGATGTTAAACAATTCCTCGAAACACAACCCATTATACAAGCGGTAGAACACACATAAAGAGGCGACGTCTTTCCTGTGACTTATTGTCTTAGTAACGTAGTTGTATGACTTAAGAAACAATTTCTTTAGTGGTTAGAATTGTTCTTTTGGGACAAAAATATCTATGGTGGTGTTACTTGTATGGTACATCATGCACAGATTAAACGTTCTTATAAACTCCTTAATTATATACACGACAATCGAAGTATAAACTCTATAACGACAAAAGGGTGTATCACCTACGGCTCATCAAAATCTAAATTGACACGGACAGCGTGATAATACTCGGAGTTCGTAAGAAAGACTGTTTATTTATATGAGCATATATCTATCTGTACCTTTAAACGAGCAATTCTTTTATACTTGTATATATTCATCTCGGAAACGGCGTCATCTATTTCCATGAAACATAGTATGTAGGTAGTTTCGGGAACGATAAATCGATCTAGTTAGATTTTATTCACAGAAAACTTTTTCAACAGAGTTTTCATGCAATGAAAAAATATAACTAGAATATAAAGGTAACTTTTGCCGGCGCTGTCATAACAAAATAGCTCAGATGGAAATTGGTTGCTTAGAAAATTCGTGTAACCCCAGTTCTAATCCAAGTGACAGCAGAAGAGATATTTTTTTAATATTTTGTTTTTTTTTTTTTTGTAAAAAAATATTAATTTTATTAGGCAAACCTAACAGCTTATTTTAATTCAAAAATTATTTTTAAAGGACCGGCTCGGTCGCCATGGCACGTGATATTTCATTTGTTTGTACAATTCTTTGAAAACGACAAAAGTTTCTGCTAGTCTGCCGAAGTGGATGACATACTCGGTAGCTACAAGGGCATACAACGATGTTGTGATGTGACATATTAAAATGGCAAATGCTATCACACATATACAGAATTATGAGAATTGTATCATCTCACAAATTTTTTGTTTTCCAACTAAAACACCTAAGGATTTTTTTGTCGACGCAAAGTACTAATTGGTTTTTTACTACACTTTGTACTGTTAATTAAACGAATATTTCATTTCTAATTAAACATTAAAAGGTTAAATAAACACATTCTACGTTAACAGAAATGGTAAACTTGTGGTGACATCTATTGAAAGCATGAAGACCTAAATTTAGGGTGACCTGAGAAAAGGAAATCTGAAGGTATAAGAATAGATTTTATTGTTATTATTTAGATATAGTAATTAATTACAAAGAACAACTTTAGATCAAGCGTGTCAACAAAGAAACGCCGACCATCAAAGGCTAAGTTGTTAAAGATGTTGTCAGAAACTGTCTTGTTCGACTTTGGTTTCAGTGCGATAACCAATAAAATGCTGGAAATGAGGAATAAACAACTCTATCTATAAACTTGGTTTGGTAATTATAGCTTAGTACCTGGGCGACTAAGCCTAGCTTGGTTGTTTAAAATACATTTTTAAATTAAAATAAACTGCTAGGTTTGCCTCACAAAATATGCATTTTTTCACATAAAACAAAAAAAATATCTCTCTTATAATCATAATAATAACATTATTAATTTAATTAATTTAATAATTAAATAAAAATTATCATATATTACAAAAATATAAATATATATATTATATAAATATATATATTATATAAATATATATATTATATATACACTCGGATTCGAACTGGGGTTCCATGGATTTTCGAAGCAACCAATTTCCACCTGAGCTATTTTTATTTTGACAGCGGCGGCGAGATTTAGCTTCATATTCTAGCTATATTTTTTAATTGCCTGAAATCTCAGTTTTAAAAGTTTTCTATGAATAAAATCTAGCTACATCGATTTATCGTCCCCGAAACGACCTACATACTAAGTTTCACGGAAATACCTAGATGGCGCTGTTTCGAGATCCTGTATATACGCAAATATAAAAATATACTTTTTTTTTTTTTTTTTTTCGAAAATTTCTCCACTTTTGACCCAGCAAGGTCTTAACAGCTTCACCGGACTACTAAGGCGAGCGCTTAAGGCACTCAGCCGATTCTATTATGGCAACCAGCTCAAGGGTGCACGGCACACCTCGGCTTGGCTGTTGCCTGTTGCATGCAAAATTGCGACCTATCTTAGCTAACCTAGCTAACTACCCATATATGTATGAGTTGTTGAAACGTATATGTGTACCAAGCATACACGTCTCAACAACTCCTCCATATATTTAATATCGGAAAATTGAGAGTTTTTCAGTTCGATGAGGGAAAAAAGTAAACCCTTCCACTTTCATGTGTAAGCGTGTAGGCGTGCGCGTGTGTGGGGGTGATCGTGTAGTGTTGTAGCAGTGATGTATATTTGTGTGTCACCGTATCGCGCAAGCAACGCACTCAAGGGCTCCCCACCGAGGGATCGAACCTAGGCTTGAGCCGCTGCCGTGGGAGGCCTAATCGGGTGTGCGGGAGCGAAATTAACCCCCAGACCACGGCGGCGTGATCTGTAGTTACGCGGGCGTGGACGTGAGCAAGCTCTGCTTTGAGGGACAGGCTGGTACTGATCGTTCGCTGACGTGATTAAATCAGGAGGGTCGGTAAAAATGCATCGCGGACGTCTTTTATAACGCGCAGCGTTAGGTACGGGTTCATAGTTTGCGGCGGATACCACTAAGGGATTGGGATGATTCGCAGCTTTTTCAAAATAACTAATCGTAAGTGATTTTACGTACGCCCAGATAGAAGGAAACTCTAGGTCTCTATGGAGATCGACTCTCCGAATGTACCACGGAGCACCGGTCACTTTACGTAAAACACGATTTTGGAGAACCTGCAGCTTATGAAAGTTATCTTTGGACATATGCGCAAAAACGGGGCAGCTATATGTCATCACGGGACGGATACACGTCTTATACAAAGTGAGCTTGTGTCTGAGGGACATCTTACTCTTATGACAAAGCAACGGATGGAGGCGACCCAA
>JACEII010000043.1:4782926-4794296 GCA_014332785.1 Antheraea mylitta
TTTATTAACGCGTTTCGTGGGATCGAAGAGTATTGCGGCACTCTTATCGGGATTAACTTCTATGCGCCATCGACGAAACCATTCACCGAGAGTATGAACGGCTTTTTCGATGCGCTTCCTAAGAAAGTCCGACCGCCAGCCGGAAGTGTAAATAACGGTATCGTCAGCGTAACAACCTATCTCGACCCCCCGAGACCGAGGTAGGTCACTGATGAACAGATTGAAGAGCGTGGGCGCGAGTATGGAGCCCTGTGGCACACCTGAGCGTATCGGGTGGGGCAGCGATAGTTCACCATCCACTCTGAAGCGGAATGTTCTATCAGTGAGATAATCGCGGATAATATGAATTAACCTATCGGGTACGCGAGATTTACATAATTTATGGATGAGCCCTCCGTGCCAGACCTTATCGAAGGCCTTGGCGATATCGAAGAAGACTGCAATTGTGCGTTTCGGTTTACGTTTCGGATCGGCGTTAAATTTAGAGAAAATGTACTCCGTGAGGCGGTGTACTTGATTCGTGCAAGAGTGTTCGGCGCGAAATCCGAACTGCTCAGGTGGTATTAATTTTAAATCTGTAATCGAGAACTGAAGACGGTTCAGAAGGAGCCGCTCGTAAAGTTTTCCTAAGGTATCTAACAGACTAATGGGGCGATAGCTAACGGGAAGCGTAGCTTTCTTGCCGGGCTTGTGAATACCTATCACTACGTCCTTTTTCCAGAAGGCTGGAAAGTGACCCTTGGACATGGCCGCATTGAAGACGCAGACCAATAGAGCTATGATGCGATCAGGAAGGAGTTTCAGAACCTCGTTCCTGATTCCATCGGGACCTGGGGACTTCCTAGGCTTGAGACGCTTGATGGCGGCCGAAACTTCGTCAAACGTTATCGGGGTTAGGGTATCCGCCGGAGGAGACGCGAGTGCATGCTTTACGGTTGTTTCGATAGACTCTATGATGGAAGGGTCAGTGTTATCAGTGTTTGGCGAACACTGTTTCTCTAAGCTTGCGGCAAGACATTCCGCTTTATCTATGCTATCGAACGCGGGAGGCAACCCGGGGCCTCTGTCGAGAGGAGGCATTGGAGTGACCATGTCTGATTTGAGAGTTCGCGCTAGAGTCCAGTACGACAGGTGAGACGGCTGGAGACCCTTCAGGAGTCTGTCCCACCTGTCGCCCCGGATCTCAAAAATACGAGACTTGACTGTTTTTCGTAACAAACGTAAATTTTCTACAGACGGGTAAGCGTCGTAAGCTCGAGTCGCGGCGTTCTTTTCCGTGATCAATGCTCTCACGTCGTCAGGGAGTATAAAACGGCGATCGTTCGCCGCTTGTACCTCTTTCGAGGTCACCCTGACGGCGGTCTGGAGATAATCAACCAGGGAATCGATGGCCGAATCCGCGTCGGCTTTAGACACCAACACGTCCGGAATCCTGTCTAAACTACTAGAGACGGATTTTCTTTAAAATATTGAACGAGTTTCGCGTAATCAGCCACCCTAACTGACGGCGGGGTGAAGTCTGAATTGTGACCTAACTGTAAAACAACCGGGCGATGATCTGAATCAAGTTCGTGTACTACTTGTATGAGTCGTACAGGAAGCGTGATATTTTTTAAGAGAGCTATATCTAATACTGTGGGTCGGCAATGATCTTGATAGTGTGTGGGTTCCAGAGGGGCTATGACGTCAAAAGCGAGAACCCTACCTAGTTTGTCGAGTATTCTCCCGTTACGAGAGGTACACGGACTATTACAGATAACGTTCCCGCTATTGAGGTCCCCCGCTATAATAACTGAATCCCCTAAATTAAGTAGCGCCTGCAAATCGGATCTTAGCAATTCTTTGTTTGGTGGCAAATACGCGGAAACTAAAATAATATTCGAGTGACCGGTCATACCTAATTTACATACTGACACTTCCATATTGGTTAGCGCGGGCGGATCTGACGGCATGCAGTACAACGAACGCCTAAAATAGATTAACGTGCCACCCCCGCGGGTGACACGGTCGTTCCTGACTATACAGTAATTCGCGATTCTCGGATTACGCATACTCGGTTTTAACATCGTTTCCTGGATGAGGAAAACGTCAATCTGTCTATCGTGCAAAAAGTCAGCTACTAGATCGCGCTGTGACCGAAGGGATCTCGCATTGAAAAACGAGAGACATAGACCGCGTGGTTTTATTTTATTAAGACCCGTGAACTTTAACACTTATTTAAAAGAGGGTGACCGGGCGATGCGCTGAATGGTGGCTCCGATAGCCGGGAAGCGCGCTAGAGCAGTGAGGAGACCTAGCTCCTCTTCTACCTCGACGATGGCGTAGAAGGCGAGGACCTCCTTCATGTCGTGTTCACGGAGTAAATGCTTCATCCAGTCGAATTTACCCGAGAGAGAGGATGATGAAGCATAAGCCGCCTGTGGCAGCGGCGCCTGAGGCTTAAAAGAAGCCTGAGGCTGAGGTCGGGGTGCCCAGGGGGCCATAGGGGCCCGCCCGGGTTGAGCCGCGCGCGGCACAGAGGGTGGCGAGCGCGGTGAGGTCGTGGGCGCGGGCGCTACCGGGGCCCGGGAGGCGCCCGGCAGGCCCGGGAAGGCATCCACGGACATGAGAGGTGGAGGCGCAGGACGGGCGGCGGCTACAGGTGCTCTGGGCGCCTGCCTCGCCTGACGGGGACGTTGTGTGCGCGGTGCACGGGGACAACCGCGATAGTTCGCAGGATGACCCGCGTTACCGCACAACACGCAACTCGGAGGTGCAGGAGTGCCGGGAGTTTGCGCACTCCTTCGTGGCGTGGTCTCCCAGGCACTTGACGCACCTGGGGCGGAGGTGGCAATTCCTCGCCGAGTGACCATAACACTGGCAGTTATGGCACTGCGACGGGGTATGGGTCTTGCGTGGGGGCTCAACGGTGATGCCGTTTAGATCGCAGACCGATGTGAGGTTGAAGATGGCCTTGCCCTCCTGCGAGCGGTCGAGGAGAACTAAGACCATGTTGTACGGGGCGCGGGTGCGTGGATGGTACATCCGATATACCTCACGCACGGGGAAATTCTTCTCCTTAAGGGAGAGAGTGACGTCATCGAACGAGATCTCGGCCGGGACGCGGCGAAGCACTACGCGGAGGAGGCGTTCCTCTTCGAGTGCAAAAGTGAAATAGGCTAACTTTGATTCCCTAAGGAATTTTGTTAGCGCACGATGGTCTGTAGAGGTGGAACATTTAACTTGAATGCCCGCCGGAGTACTGAGGGCTGACGTATAATTAATTGAGCGTGTCTTAAGTCGATTCGAGATAGAAGTCCACTGGGACTTGTCTTGGATCGTGACAGGAGGCGGGGGGCGCTGTTTCCTAGCTGTAGATCCCGTAGGTTGGGAAGGAGCGACAGAAACGGAGCTAGGTCCGCCCACGCGTGGCTTAGAGACTGTCGGTGTAGTCGGTGCTGGCACCCGGGCGCCATTTATATTAACTAACTTTTCGGGGGGTGTGGAACCCGAGTCAGAATCTGACGAACGCGAACCGCGGCGTCTAATGTAAGAGACGGTTTTATAACCGTCATTATCTATGTTTTGCGCTGAAGGCGCGGGAATCGCGGGCGCGTTATCGGTCGCAGGCGGCTCGGTGGACGCCGCTACGTCAAGCTCCATCTCGGAGCCGGTCTCCGAGCTGGAGCTCGGTATTGGGGCCTCTATTAGGCCCCTATCTTGGACGTCAGATGGCGATTGCGACAAGAGAGTCGCGTAAGAATTCGCGGTTGCCACACGGGGCACGTACTGCGTAGTTTCACCGAATAACGCTACATAGTTATCGAAACTAGCAACGATATCCGCGTTTGGGCCCTGTCGTAAAAGAAAATCTCTGAAATGAGCTGCCTGTTCCATGTTGACCTAAAGGAGGAGTGGGCGCCACGAACCAACCTTCCTGCCTGAAGGGCAGGGGGGCATGCCAAACGGTAAGCTACGGGACTATCCACTTATGTAATATATATACAAATAATTAAAATGTATAAATAGAAAACAAATAAGTAAATAGATAGCTAATTAAATAAATAATTGAATAGTATATAAATGTATAAAGAAATTACTAAAGAGCTACGTAAATAAATAGATAAACAACTGAGTAAACAAATAATTATACTAAGAATTAAATAAAGCAATAAATAAATACAATGGAAAGGTCTCACTCAATTTCTGGGAAAAGAATGCAGGTATGTGTGCACCTGCGCCCGATCGGAACAATGACGAACACTCCCGAAGTAATAACAGACGTCACTAAATCACGAGTATCGAAATCGAAGCGCGTAGCAAAAGGGACAACCGCTCTCGTTGAGCGCCCGATCGGAACTCATAAAAATATACAAGAATTGCTCGTTTAAAGGTATTAGATAAGTTTAATTAAATTAGATCGCCTACTGATAAAGCTCCATTTTATTTCAAATTAAGCAGTATTTGTATTGGTTTATCTAAATATTTGACAAATAAATACGTATTGAACACCTGCATATAGACTCCATCAAGATTTTATTACGAAGAATATATCTTGTTTGAATATATAATCTGCGAACTCATATTTATAAGTAGAGTTTATTATCAATATGCTACGAGGCCTTTCTGTAAATTTTAAACAAGCCATAGAAGTTACAATCGCTTCAATATTTTTGCTTACGGTTTCTACATTTACTAATCAAATACGTGATACTAAAAATAAAAAAAAACGTCTATACGATGTTTCAAATAATATAATTATGAAAATAGGCAATAAGACATTATATTATTAAGAACTTAGTGAAAAAAGTAGTTATTGATTTATCTCATGAGAGCAAATTATCTATAAAGAGTAAAGAACAATATAATTTAAATAGGAGTGATTATTGATAATTGAATGTTTTATCCGACCTAAACCATAAACAGGGTAAGAATGTATTATGTGCTAACATAAGCTAAGTATATACTTACTTAGTTAATGTTTCATTGATCGCGGTTAAGATTTTCAATAAATTTTATCTGTAAAACGTGGTAAATATATGTGAAATATTTAACAAACACTGGTATCCCTGGGTGTGTCAAATTAACTGCGGCGAGGGGAGGGAGAAGTATTTTTGCTCCGAATTTCCTCGAAACGACAAATAATTTTATTTTATGTGTTTTGTCTCTGTCTAGTGTCATTGTCGCCGGCTGGAGCTTTTTTAGTTAAAAAAAACTCATTGTTAATTTTAATGTAATGATGTGAGAAGATATTTCGATAGTTGTTAAAGAGGGCTGTTTTTCATCGATATATCAAGCAGGTAAAACGCGAAGGTCATACTTGTTGACAGTTGTTGATGTAGCTAAAATTAAAATCGTTTATCTGTGTGTGTATGAAACGTGCCGTATAACTTCTCAATGTTTGCGTAAACGTCAAATTTCTTGGAATCTAGCTACGAGAATCCGTCGCCTGGCATCGTTCGATAGAGGTATCCTCGAAGGTCCCATTCTTAGCCGGACCTTTATAGTTTGATATACCAATTGGATACTGAAGTGACAGTTTATTACGTTTTTAGTTATCTAAATCATTACCATACGCTTTTTTCTGTGATTATTAAAAGAATTATGCGTTGAATATTTATGATGGAATTATTGTGAGCACGGCAAATGTAAGTACATAATTTATCATCTTATAATCAGTAATATTTATATTACGATCAGTTTGGTTGCTGATATAATTGTGATATTAATCAAGCCTCTATAATAAAAAAAATACGGTGAGTCAATATATTTTTGTATCGCGTTCCGGGAATAAAAAAGGCTTGAGATAAAATCAGTGGTATAAAATTCATGACAAAAACTTGGTGAAAAGATAAACTAGTATTGTCATTTACCAACACTTGACAATAAAAATAATGTGGACTATTTTGTAAACTCTTTTGTGTGTTTATAGCTTTCATAAAAAGTGTTTTTTTTTTTAACAGTAACCGGCTTAACATACAATTGTGCCAGGAACTAGAGAATTACTTATATAGCTGTATATTAAGTCTTAGCATTTCAGGTTTGTAGTAATCAATTGTGACTAAATTTTTTTAAACATTTCTTGCTTCACATGAACATAATATGAAGAATTGAAATATTTTTACATAAGCCTGTGTCTATATCATGGAAAATAACAGTGAATCCATTGTGTTCATCTGTTTAAATTTTGCTTCATTAATTATTGAAGATTATTATTCCCGGTATCAAGTAGGTTGTGACTACAGAGGCCTTTCATGACTTCAGTGTTCCACAGATAATGTAATCCTTATATTACAACTTTCCAAACTTTTTATTATTTATGAATAAGTCACCTTGCCTGTTGACAATAAGCAAGCTGTATTTTGTAAATTGTCACCAATGTTACACAATCTATAGTTAAATTAGGAAAGATTCCAAATGTAAAACAAATCATTTCATGTCAGATTGAAATCTTGCTTGTTATCTATATACCCATTAGTAAAATAATATATTCTAAAAGCACAGCACAAGTGAAACTTGAAATGTTAGGTAAAGAATTCCCTATTGAAAGAGGTGTATGCCAGGGAGATCCAGTATCATTCCAATTATTCTCAGCTGTTCAGGAGATGATATTTAGAAATTTAGACTGGACACAATACGGACTAAATATAAATGATGAAAAATTAAACCACTTTTGATTCGCAAATGATCTAATCATTTTTTCGGAATGTCCAAACGCATTACAAAATATGCTACAACGATTATCAGATGCAATCAAAAAAGCATGTGTATTAATGAATCTAGGAAAAAAAAGTAATGACTAACATCTTACAACCAAGAAATATCAAACTAATAATGAAGAAATAGAATATGTAAGGGAATATATTTATTTGGGGCAGGTAATATCTACAGAAAACCTAATGGATAAATTAACAGAAGAATAACCCACACATGGTAAAAATTTTGGTTTTTTAGTGAAGTCATGAAAAAAAAAGGATATGCCTATTAATGAAAAAAGGAAAATTTACAATACATGCATTCCACCATGCCTAACATATGGATGCCAAACATGGGCATTAATTAAACAATTAGCCAACAAAATAATTGTATGTCAGAACAGCATCGAATGAAGTGTTCTGGGAGTTAAGTACCATACCGTGAAGCTGTGGAACAATCTCTCGGCTAGTGTGTTTCCTCCTTCCTATAACATGAGGTCCTTCAAGCTTAATGTGAAGAGATATTTATGCAGGCCGGTATGACAACGACATTCACCAAGGGATGACGTGGCTCTCGGTGGTTGCCATTGTTTTGGATTGTACTGTGCTCACCATCAGGCACAGTGCAGTCACTTTGCTGTGCTACAATAAAGAAAAAACAAGTAAGATTAAACTCAATTAAAGTGATAACAAAATCTAAAAACATTTCAACAGGTTATATACAATTAAAATGGAGATGGGCAGGACATATAATAAGAGATGAAAAAGAGAAATGGACTAAACTAATAAAAGAATTGTACCCCAGAGAGAATAAAAGAAGCCGAGGTAGACAGAATTAAAGATGGAAAGATGATATAAAAGAAGTGGCTTGTTCAGCATGGATGCAAATAGAGAGAAATAGGGGGATGTGGAAATCTTTAGAGAAGGCCTTTGTCACAAGATTTGAGATGTAACAGAAAAAACAGGATGCTGATGACTGTTTTTTTTCTCGAACTGACTATTCAATTGGCCTTACTAGGCCTTCACAGCTTCACCAAACTACAAGCTGATAACTGAAATACATTGTGTTCATATTTTAATGCAGTTTTACAGCAATAAAGGCTTATTTATTTTATGTTATTTATTATGTTATTACAGTCCATAATAAATATGAAAATTATAACTATTTTTTAATACAAGTAAAAAAATATGTAATATATTAGCATCTGTGTATAATTGGCGTAGGTTTTTGCGGTATAGATAACTAAAGGGTTTTTATATGTTAGGTTTTATTATCTGTGTATGCCAATTTTATCTATGACAGCGGAATGGCGCCAAATTTTGTACAATTCCGGTCATATTGATTATCTACTAGATAAGGATGAAGCTTGACTAAGAGCTTATCATAATCACATAATCTTTGTTATTTACATTTAATCATGTTGGTTATATTGATAATTTATTAGAAATATAGGTTATGTTTTTTCCTGTTGTTTTTTGTTTTTTTTTAACAACCAATTTTCTACTAGATTATTAATGCCATTGTCGAATAGGTAATGATATTACAAGTTTCTTGCGAATATTTCTATGACCTAACAAAATGGTGACCGTCTTTTTAAAACTCTACATGGAGTATTTGTGGCAAGTTGAATATGGAGTATTTGTGGCAAGTTAGAATCCATCCACCATGCTATTAATTTCGATCCACTTCAGGTGTGCACAACCCTGAACTATATATTATTTAAAACACCACCAACGTTACACAATATAGAGTTAAATAATACAAGATTATGGATAAAATATAAAAATCACTACATGGCATTCCAAGATCCCGCCAACAACTCCCTGTTGTTTTTAGTGTTAAATAATTGAATAAAGAAACATGTCCATTTTAGCTTCATTACCCGGGTTCTAGGTTGATTCTCTTTAATAATATAGTCCGGTGAGGCTGTGAAGGCCTAGTAAGGCCAATAGCGTGGTCAGTTCGAAAATAAAATCTTTAATAAAATTGAATATATGTAGTAAAACTAATTTGAAATACAACTTAACAGTAGTACCCGTTCTCGGGGGAGAGAGTGGGTTATGTTTGACTCCACGGACTAAAACCTTGAAGGTGTACCATACTGTCCACCGTATGTTATGGGTGGCTAGGGACAGCTCTGGCTCTTTCCTGAAAAAATTGTTCGCTGATAATACCTAGAAGTAATCCATATTAGTAAATAAAATTTGTGTATTAAGCTTTTTTTTTTAACTTTATTTTTGGCAATCAACCATTCAGATTATTACTGCCATTGTCACGTAGTCAATAATATTACAAGCGTAAAACGATCATTTCAATACCAAGCGTCGTGTGAATCAACACTCTAACAAGATGGTGGCTCCCTTGTTAGAACCTTCCATGGAGTTTTTGTGGCATCTCAGAATTGCATGCTCCGTGGTATTATTTTTCATTCACTTCACTTATGCATAATAAACTAACCATATTACATAAAACACCACCAACTTTATACAATATAGAGTCAAGTAACACAAGATTATGAATAAAATATAAAATCCACTACATGACAGACTGAAATCCCGCCAAAAACTCGTATTAAGCTTTAAATGTTTGATTGTGTTTTGTTTACTTATTTTAATTATTAGTTTTAGTGTTTCTTCCTTATTGTTGATTCTGGCAACCAATCCTCTTTATTCAAGACTAGTCTCTGCCTGCAACTTCGTTAGCATTGAATAGATACACTAACACGCAGCAGTTCTCAAAAGGAAAAAACATTCCGATTTTGAAACATTTTTCATCTGTGCTCCGCTCCTTAGCGTCTTAGCGTGATGATATATATTCTCGATGAATGAGCTACATAACTCTGAAAGAATTATTCAAATCGGACCAGTGGTTCCTGAGATGGTAATGGTAAAAATAGGTGCTATGTACTGAATTATATCCGACTTATGTTAAACAAGCAGTTTTGATTTTAATATCTTGTTAAACCTGTACTAACTATTTGTTTGTAATGTCTCATATTAAATATGTATTTCTTTCTTCATTTCAGGAAAGAAGTGTTTATTGAAGCAGTCAGAATAGAAAAGGTGAGTTGTTTATAAATTTGTTAGTATATGTCATGACTAGAAGTTGCATCTTAATATTTTTTTTCATAAATTAATCTATACAATACACATTGATTCTGTGTTTCAGAATCAAAATGTCTCTCTGGACTAGAGCTCAGCAGTTGCCGCAGGAGAGCTTACAAAAGGTAATTTTAGTCTATAGTGCACTAACAATTTTACCTCGGAAACTGACTGTTTGAATTTTCTAATGTCTGGTGATATCAGTCAAAATGGAAAAATGTTTTTGATTTTTATAATCTGTTAAAGGAGGTTGTAGGATATATATCAATCAGCAGACTATTACTTTAGGAATACAGTAATTAACAGACAAAATATATATCAGGCCGTACACTCAACTAAAAGAAAAGTAATCGTGCGAGTGAGCCTTGTAGTGTGGTGCGGGATTTCAGAGTCGGGCGGTGCAAAATTAAACATAGTAAAAATTGAATTTGTGAAATGTTCTTGTAGTAACAATCATATGTGGGAAAATAGAGAACTGTGAATTTCTCGGTGTTTAAAATTGCCAATACTAAGTGACTAGCGTGGTGTTTATGCCCATAACTTCCTTCAAGAAGAACCCTATTTACTGCAGTGGGTCTCTTACAGGCTGATGAGGAATATATCTAGAAAAGCTTGGTAAAAAAATACCACTGGAATATTAACGTTTTAAATGGTTACAGGTTCGCATGATATACGTGGATCACTTCCCGATAGAAGTGCGTCATTGTCTGGCACCATGGATTGAGAGCAGAATATGGTGAGTTGTACAATTAATAGCTCTCTACCGCTGCAAAATATCTACAGATTCCGTCAGAGAAATTAATTTTTATTTATTATAGTATTGCTAAATGGAGTATCCATCGTTAATTATCTTCGATAGATTGATTACTTTGTTTATCGCAGCGAAGTTCAATTTATGTGGTACAATGCAGCGGACAACACATTCGTTATTTTTTAGCAGCCCGGACTACACATTCGTTATTTTTTAGCAGCCCGGAGAGTACAAGAAGGGGGATGGATGAGATGTACACTTCCTGCGGACGCGAGTTAAATCAACCACATCAAGGAATTAATGAGTGGCTATACAAAAGAATGAATGAACTAATAAACAAATGAATGAAAGATATATCGCAGTCCTACACTGTTTTAATTTAGTATATGTAGGTTTAAACAGAATCTCATTTATTGTAAAGTGATTTGTCAGTGTTGGTATTGCCATTATATTGACGTCGATGGGTCAGTGGTCAAAGTGGAATGTCAATTCGATGTCCGCAGGTTCGAACCTCGTCATTATACCAACGAATTCTTCTTTAATTCGCGTACATTAACTAATTTACATTTAGTCACTGTATCGTGTAATGGTGCAGGCAAACATGAGAAAACCTATGCCTGAGAAATATTCTAGTAGTAACACCGTATGTAGGAATAATATAGAACTGGATTTCTTTGAGTTTGAAATTGCCTGTACGTCCTGGACTGGTGTGGTGATTTTGCCCATACCTTCCTTCGAGTAGAGTCTTATGCCCCTACTGTAGGTTTATAACAGGCTGATCTACAGATTGTTGTTCTTGTGTGTACTAGCTACCACTAGAATACGTGTGCGGCTAGTTTGGTA
>JACEII010000043.1:4814359-4840357 GCA_014332785.1 Antheraea mylitta
AGGTGTGATACCTCCTAGTGAACGAATACAAATCGTCACGGCTCAGAAGTTGGTGACTTTTTGTATGGTTTAAATGGAGTTTACCCAGCTTTAGTCGTTATCGATTGTGGGATGATAAGATCAAGCAGGTGAAATACCTCATAGTCAACGAAAGTGAATCGTCAGGACTCGGAGCGGGTGACTTTTAGTCGGGTTTAGTTGGGGTTTACTCCGCTCTAGTCGTTATCGATTGTTGGACGATATGAACATATGGTTAGATATTATTTAAGTTAAAACTTGCTTAATAGTGGGCTAAAGTAAACCGTCACGCTCGGGGTTGTTACGCTGCATAGGGTTTACTCGGCTCAAGTCGCTATTGATTATGTGACGATATAAGCAAGCGGATGAGATATCTCCTAGAGAAAACTAGATGAGGCATGTTGAAGAGTGAATAAAAGTAAAAGGTCACGCTTGTGGCTGGTGATGCTTAATCGGGTTCAGTCAGCTCCAGTCACCATCGATTGTCGGACGATATGAGAAAGCAGTTACAATATCATTGAAGTACAAATTTTATTTAGATGCGTTGAAAAGTGAACTAAAGTAAACCGTCACGCTCGGGATCGAAGACGCCGAATAGTGTACACTCGCCCCCGGTCGTCATCAGCCCTGTTTATTGTTAACAACGAATGCATCATTCCAACAATTACATTTTTGTAATTACATACTAGCTTTTGCTAGCGGGTTTGCTCATGTGAGTTTGGGTTTTTTTTTCAGCCAAGTACTTTAATTCAATCCTTCTTTACCAGGTTACTGGCTTGCTGTCAACTCTGGTCACTTCAACGTTCGTGATCGAGAAGCAGCCTCCTCAGGTCATGAAGACAAACACGCGGTAAAAGTGACATTTAATTAATTTAAAAAAAAGATTTTTACGCTAATATGTGAATGGAATGTTAATATATCCGTCTGTCCGACAGTTTCACGGCTACGGTCCGTTTACTGGTTGGGGGTCAGCTCAACGTGTATATGACGCCGCCACGAGTCAGTGTATGTATCGAACATACTATATACATACAGCCAGTGTTGACGATCTGGGATCGATTAAACATACAGGAACACAAAATCTTACGTCACTGCTACAACATTACACATATCACCCCCACACACGTGCACGCATACATGCTTACACATGAAAGTGGAAGGGTTTTGTTTCTTTCCCTTATCGAACTGAAATAGTTTGGAAAATTATCCGATATGAAATATATATAGGAGTTGTTGAGGTATGTATGCTTGGTACACATATATGCTCCAACAACTCATATATGTATGTATACTTAGCTTAGACCAGCTCAGATAGGTCGCGAATTGCACGTGTCGGGCAGCAGCCCAGGCCGAGGTGTGCCGTGCACCCTTGAGTTAGTTGCCCAAATAAAATCGGCCGAGTACCGCAAGCGCTCGCCTTAGTATTCCGGTGAAGCTGTTAAGACCTTGCTGGATAATAGCGTAGTCAGTTAGAAAAAAGATCGATTAAACGAATTATCGATTTCTAGACGTGGAAAACTCGATTATTGTAATCGATGTTAATTATCGAATCGATCTCTGACATTATAATCTTGATTCGACTTTTGGTATCTATATAGAAATAATCTAATACCTCTAAACGAGCAATTCTTGTATATTTTTATATTTGTATATATTCAGGATCTCGGAAACGGCGTCGTCTATTTTCGTGAAACTTAGTATGTAGATAGTTTCGGGGACGATAAATCGATCTAGCTAGATTGTATTCTTAGAAAACTTTTTTTAACTCAGTTTTGAGGCAATGAAAAAATTTAGCTAGAATATAAAGGTAAATTTCTCCGGCGCTGTCAAAACAAAAGTAGCTCAGATGGAAATCGGTTGCTTCGAAAATCCGTGTAACCCCAGTTCGAATCCGAGTGACAGCAGAAGAGATATATTTTTTTAATATTTTTCTTTTTTTTTTGTAAAAAAAAAATGTTGATTTTGGGTTGGCAACCACCACACCCACACAGATCGGGGTACTTAGCCTAGGCAGTGGAGTGTATATAAATTGGCTGGAGGTAGATACCCCTTGAAAAATGTATGCCGAAAGTATTTATTTATAATCGGGATAAAAGCTCACTCACCTGATATAATATGTCTTCTCCGCCGCCGTTGCCGATGGTGAGAGCACCAGTTATCCAAATAAAACCCACAAAACAGAATTCCGAGCCGCCGTGATAGTGGCGAGCGAGTCCGAATTAAAGCGTGGGTTCCGACCAAGTTTTTTTTTTTTTTACGTGGGTAAATCCCTTATGGATACCCACCCTCCCAGGGGAGAGGATGAGTTATGTCCGACTCGCACGGACTAAAACCCCCACGGTGTACCGACAGACCGTAGTGTTGGGGTGGTAAGGGATCTTTTTTTTTTTTTTCGAAATGTCTACGCTATTGACCCAGCAAGGTCTTAACAGTTTCACCGGACTACTACGGTAAGGGATCGTTCTAAGCTATTCCCCTTAGATAGCCGCCCCAACGGTCCGCCCGGCGGACAAGTGCCGCCGTGCAAGTGCAAGTGACCGATGTGTCAAATAAAAATAATTTTGCATATCCCCAACCAATTTATGTCCGAGCAGATTTTATAAGGCAAACTTAACAGTTTATTTTAATATTTAAAGAACCGTGTTAGGCTCGGTCGCCCAGGTCACTAATATATAACTGTAAGAAAAAAGTCGTCAAAGAATAGCAAATAAGAGATTGATTTTGAATGAATGAGTCTCTAGACATTTTCATTAATCAATTCCACATACCACAATTCCGATATATTTAAAAATCGATGTTGTTTTGCGAAGAATCGTCATCACTATATGTAAAACTTTTTTTTTTAACTGACTACTCTATTGACTTAGCAAGGTCTTAACAGCTTCACCGGACTACTAAGACGAGCGCTTAAGGCATTCAGCCAATTTTATTTGGACAACTAGTTCAAGTGTGCACGACACAACTCGGCTTAGGCTGTTGCCTGATTCATGCAATTCGCGATTTAGCTAATCTAAGCTAAGCTACATATTCATACATATATGAGTTATTGAAACACATATGTGTACCAAGCATACATACCTCGACAACTCTTATATGTATTTTGTGTTGGATAATTTTTCCAAACTATTTCAGTTCGATAAGGGAGAAAATAAAACCCTTCCACTTTCACGTGTAAGCATGTATGCGTGCACGTGTGTGGAGGTGATACTTGTATATACAAAATAACTAAAAGTTCTTACACTATAAAAGCCCTTATTGTAACAACGAAATGACCTTATTTTAACATTGTAAATGGATCTAAGCCCATTAGCGTTGAAAGGAATAGTTATTGTAAAATTATAATTTCTGCTTCATTCCAAAGATTACTTACATTTACGGTACAAAGAGCATTTATTGTTATTTAAAAAAAACGTACTGTAACGTTATCGACGATTTTTGCTTATAAAAATACAACAAGCTTATTGTACTTTACTGATAAACCTTATTGTAATTTTACAAAAAATCCTTATAGTAACATTACAAAAAATCCTTCTTGTAAAATTTTTGATAGGCTAGGGTCCACTGTCATTACAAAAGATTCATTTTTTTTCTTTTTTTTTATATTAAAGGAGGCAAACGAACTGGTGGGTCACGTGATGTTAAGTGATAACCACCGTCAATAGACACCAGCGACATCAGGGACGTCGCAAGTGCGTTGCCAGCCTGTATATGGGAGAAGAGGGAGTGGTAGGAAAGGGAAAGCAGGAAAGAGGAAGGGACGTGGGCCTCCAGCTCTCTCACTGACCGAACGAAGCACAACAATACAAGCACTATTACTTCACGTCGGTATTTCTGTGAGAGGGGTGGTACTACCCCGGAGGAGCCGACCCATTCATGCTGAAACAAAAAATAGCTTCAGCGGGGCTCTACCACCTAAAATTACAATTAGCAATATTATTGTAATTGTAATGTAATAATGTAATTGTAATAATTTGTAATATATGTTTCGTTTTATACCAAACTAGCTTCTGCCCGCGACGTCGTTCACGTGGAATAGATACGATTAACGCTAACACGCAGCGGAAGCTCTCAAGAGGAAAAACACCCTGATTTTTAAACATTCATCATTGGTGCTCCGCTCCTATTGGTCTTAGCGTAATGATATATAGTCTATAACCATCCTGGATAAATGAGCTATATAACATTGAAAGAATTTTTCAAATCGGACCAGTAGTTCCCGAGATTAACCCCTACAATGTCACAAACTCACAAACATTACCTTTCTATAATACTAGTATAAATATGTCTTACTGCAACATTACAAAATTTATTTGTAATTTTATTTGTAATTTTACAATTTTATTGTAATATTACAAGATAAACAGATTGTAAAATTTTTGTTTCACAGTATGAATAACTTACTATAACATTACAAACTGGATTTACTGTAAAATTACATTATTATAACTATTATATCGCATTTTGTAAACATTCTTTATTAGTAATCAGCTCCTTTTGATCTTAGCGTGGTATATAAGCCTATAACCATCCTGGATAAATGAGCTATATAACATTGAAAGAATTTTTCAAATCGGACCTTTAGTTCCCGAGATTAACCCCTACAATGTCACAAAGTCATAAACATTACCTTTCTATAATACTAGTATAAATATGTCTTACTGCAATATTACAAAATTTATTTGTAATTTTACAATTTTATTGTAATATTACAAGATACACAGATTGTAAAATTTTTGTTTCACAGTATGAATAACTTACTATAACATTACAAACTGGATTTACTGTAAAATTACATTATTATAACCATTATATCGCATTCGAGTCATTTTTGTAAAGTAACCGAACTATGTTACAGAAAACACCAACAATATAACAAACATAGAGTTAATTAACACAAGCATTCAAATTAAAAAATGGTACCTAGGCGAGGGAGTCTGGCTCGGTTCTTTACAAAAATATTTTTTAAATTCATATAGACTGTTTGGTTTGCCTCCTTATATTAATATTTTTTTTTTATATATCTCTTCTGCTGTCACTCGAATTCGAAATGGAGTTACACAGATTTAAGAAGCAAACGATTTCCATCTGAGCTATTTTTGTTTTGACAGCGCCGGCGAAATTTGCCTTTATATTCTAGCTATATTTTTTCATTGCCTAAAACTCAGTTAAAAAAAAATGTTTTCTATGAATAAAATCTAGCTAGATCGATTTATCGTCCTCGAAACTACCTACATACTAAGTTTCACGGAAATAGATGACGCCGTTTCCGAGATCCTGAATATATACAAATATAAGAATATACAAAGATTGCTCATTTAAATGTAGTACAATAAAATTGACTACATGACAAACTAAGATTCCGTCAAGAATTATTTTAAGTATTTAGCTGTTATGGATAGGTCCGTTCCTTCGGTGTGGAGCCCTTGATTACGCCGCTCAAGCGATAAACTCATACAAAATCCTACAACAATCCAACAACATTACACATATCACCTCCACTTACGTGCACGCATGCACCCTTACACATGGAAGTGGAAGGGTTTTATTTTTTTCCCTTATCGAACTGAAATAATTTAGAATTTTTTCTGATAAGAAATTTATGTGTAAGAGTTGTCGAGGTATGTATGCTTGGCACACATATATGTTTCAACAAGTCCTATATCTATGAATAGTTAGCTTAGGTTAGCTATGTCGTGAATGGCATGCAACAGGCAACAGCCAAGCCGAGGTGTGTAGTGCACCTCTGAGCTAGTTGTTTATATAAAATCGGCTGAGTGCCTTACGCGCTCGCCTTAGTATTCCGGTGAAGCTGTGAAGACCTTGCCGGGTCAATAGTGTAGTCAGTTCGAAAAAAAATATGCTGTTATGGATATTCATATGTATGTTTGAAAAGTATATGAGTAATATATGTCGTGATCCGTAGGTGGTGATAATATCTGAGCAGCAGGCACAACTGCTGCTGAAAAGCGAGACCCAGGCCGGTAAGGGCAAGCAGCCGGTGGAGTGCGGAGACATACTCAATAACACCGGCACTATGGAGTACCAGCCCACCAGCCGACAGCTCAGTGTCAGCTTCAGGTACTCACAACTATTTATTTTACACACAATTACTTCAAATATAATTCGGGGAAAACTAGAAAAGTCTAGTTTGCACTTTCTGCAAAGTACGAGTAACTGTTTTTAAGAACAAAGTTATTTTTTTAGGTTGAAGCGATGATGGTGATGATGATGATGATGGATTTGTGGTAGTTCAGTACTTTGTGGTGTGATGACTGAGTAGTTTGAGGGGAAAGTGACTTCGTAGTTTGTGGGGATCGTGGTACAGTAGTTTGTGGAAACGGTTATGAGTATACTGTTTGTGGGGATAGTGGCCTAGTAGTTTATGAGAATATTGCTTCAGTAGTTTGTGGGGATGGTGGCTCAGTAGTTTCAGAGGATGTTGACTTATTAATTTGTGGGGTGATGGCTCAGTAGTTTGGGGGAAAAGTGGTTCAATAGTTTGTGGGTATAGCGGCTCAGTAGTTTGTGACGATGGTGACTGTGTAGTTCGTGGCGATAGTGGCTTAGTAGTTTGTGGGTATGGTGACTAGTTTGTGACGATAGTGGCTCGGTAGTTTGTGGGGATGGAGACTGTGTATTTTTGCAACGATAGTGGCTCAGTAGTTTGTGGGAATGGCGACTGTAGTTTGTGACGATAGTGGCTCGGTAGTTTGTGGGGATGGTGACTGTAGTTTGTTACGATAGTGGCTCGGTAGTTTGTGGGGATGGTGACTGTAGTTTGTTACGATAGTGGCTCAGTAGTTTGTGGCGATGGTGACTGTGTAGTTCGTGACTATAGTGGCTCAGTAGTTTGTGAGGATGATGGTTTAGTTGTTTCAGTAAATTACGTACAATGAATGTAGATTTGTGCTTAGGCACAGTTCACACACTTTGTTATGTCTACATAAGAATTAATTTTGACTCAAAATACAACAAATATCTTACTTTCCTAGGTACAAACAGCTTTTATTTGTATACAGCAAATTAGTCTCTGAGTGTATACATATATTTATTTATCATTAACTTTAACATTTACATTGTTACTAAAATTTACATTGATACATTTACATTTATTTATTGGAAATTAACAACTTAGAACTTTAAACAATTTGCAGAATATGATAAATGATCGATATCAGCTGCATTAGTTATCCTGTGTCGCAGCCAATATCGGGCAGTCCAGAGTAACATATTTCGTTATAAGAAATATAATAATTATATATATATTTTTAAACTTTATTTTTCGCAATAAATCTTTCCGATTATTACTGCATTGTCGCGTAGTCAATAATATTACAAGCGTCGTGCGATCATTTCAATATTAAGCGTCGTGTGACTCTATATTCTAACAAGATGGTGGATCGCTTGTTAGAACCTTCCAGGGAGTTTTTGTAGCATCTCAGAAATTGATGCTCCGTGGTATTATTCTTCATTCCCTTCACCTATGCATAATAAACTAACTGTATTACGTAAAACACCACCAAATTTACAAAATATAGGGTCAAATAACACAAGATTATGAATAAAATATAAAATCCACTACATGACAGACTAAAATCATGTATTCATTAATCCACATGTATTCTTTGCACTATGAATAGCTTTTCGTTGTCTATTGACTGATGACTTCCACTTTTAATGTTTAAAATTTACACATATGCATCGAATATAATAAAATAGCTTCATAATGAAAAGTTACCATGTTACCATGACAACGATGTCATATTAAAGGTTACTGAAGCAACGATGGCAAGTAACGCATAAGTACAATTTTCTTTCCCCTACCGTGCAGTAAGAAGTTTTTTTTCATATCAAAGGAGGCAAACGAACTGATGGGTCACGTGATGTTAAGTGATCACCACCGTCCATAGACACTAGCGACATCAGGGACGTCGCAAGTGCGTTGCCAGCCTGTATATGGGAGAAGAGGGAGGCGAAGGAAAGGGCAAAAAGGAAAGAGGAAGGGACATGGTCCTCCGGCTCTCTCACTGACCGAACGAAACACAACAATGCAAGCACTCACTTCAAAACCGGATTACACGTTTCTTTGTAACGTTTGTTAGGAACATGCAACTCAGGAAGATCAAACGTGCTGAGAAGAAGGGCACAGAGAGTGTAATGGATGAGAAGCTGACGCTGCTGTTCCAGTCACAGTTTAACGTCGGTGGCGGGGAGCTGGTCTTTCAGGTGAGTTTTTTATTTATTTTTTATTTATTGTAGCACGGCAAAGTGACTGCACTATGCCTGATGGTAAGCATAGTACAATCCAAAAATAATAGCGACCACCGATTGACACACTGTCCATCGCCGGTCGCCACTATCATGCTGGCCTGTAATAAGCTGGATATGCACAGGCTGATCCCGAAACGCGACCCGTAGAAGTGAATCACTATGACGGTTTTTTTCCCATATACATGGTGGTTACGACCCAATCGGGCTGTAAAACCCTACCACCCCGCTATCGCCATTGCCTCGTTCGTTATTCAGCAGGGTGCACCACGTGCAGGTGAGGTTGGCTTGGGTATCTCAAGTCTTATGATGTTATTCGACACACCTTACACCCCAAAATGGTAATGGATGGAGTAATGGAATACTAAAAAAAAAGATACATTTATCATATACGAGCTGTGCCCGCAAAAAACATTTACTAATAATACCACCTCAATCTATTTTTACTTATCTACTTTTCTCTCCTGCTTAAGTTACGGCGTCATTTAAATTATTAGTACTTAGGCGACCGAGCCTAGCTCGGTTATTAAAAAAACGTTTTTAAATTAAAATACACCTTTAGATTTGCATCACACGATTGCCATTTTATGTCATTGAAAAAATATTAAAAAAGAGATATCTCTCTGATAACTATAATAATAAAATTATTTATTTAATAAAAACTTTTTAACAAAAAATTAAACCGCCGAAAAAACTGAAAAGCAAAAAATAATAAACCTTTTACTTTATTCATCTTAATAACTAAGTTCTTAAACTAATGTAAGTATTTTAAGTCGGCGCCAATCAAGCAAATTAATTAATTACGTAAAGCGT
This sequence comes from Antheraea mylitta, assembly GCA_014332785.1. Taxonomy (NCBI): domain Eukaryota; kingdom Metazoa; phylum Arthropoda; class Insecta; order Lepidoptera; family Saturniidae; genus Antheraea; species Antheraea mylitta. Next base: position 4,823,459 of record JACEII010000043.1, read on the forward strand.
GATGCGCGGCGGCGGCGCAGCGTGACATACCCCTTGCATACCGAACGCTTACGAAGCAACCCGAACGGGCACACACGTTACCGCTGGAGATCTCACATTGTGTTTTTAATTTGATTTGGTTATTTTTGTGACTTTAAGTAATCTAATGATCTTTGTTCATTGGTTGTTTGGCGCCGACTCAAAATTTCTTAGGTATACTTACATTAGTTTAAGAACTTAGTTATTAAGATGAATAAAGTAAAAGGTTTATTATTTTTTGCTTTTCAGTTTTTTCGGCGGTTTAATTTTTTGTTAAAAAGTTTTTATTTTATAATTTTTTGTGGCTATGATCTTACTAATTACTACCAGCTTAATTTATTTGTAATACACAACTCAGAAGTTGAATTATAAATCATGCCCGGTTTTCTTACCCTTGGGGTTGCTTTTTTCATGTTTACATGTATATGGGATCAACTTCTGGGTATACTCTTTCAAATCAAAAGATAATAATTTAATTCAAACTATTCTGTCTAAAGGTATGCGCGGTCATAGACATAATCAGTGCGTGAATAATCAATCATTGTCGATTTTCATACTCTTAGGGTTGAAATTTTTTTTCCCAAATTTAAATGGGAACAACTTCGGAATATACCCTTTCCAATAAAAAAAGAATGATTAAAATCTGACTATACTGTAAGTGTAATACACAACTCAGAAGCTGAATTATAAATCATACCCCGTTTTCCTACCCTTGGGGTTGATATTTTCATGTTTACATGTATATGGGACCAACTTCTGGGTATACTCTTTCAAATCAAAGGATAATAATTCAACTCGGACTATTCTGTCTAGAGATATGCGCGGTCATAGACATAATCAGTGCGTGAATAATCAATCATTCTTCATTTTCATACCCTTAGGGTTGAAATTTTTTTCCCAAATTTAAATGGGACCAACTTCGGAGTATACCCTTTCCAATAAAAAAAGAATTTTTAAAATCGGACTATACTGTAAAAAGTTATGCGTGATCATACATAAAAAAAATATATATATATACGCGACGAATTGAGAACCTCCTCCGTTTTTTTTGTCGGTTAATTAAAATAAATAGGTTTACCTTACAAAATTATCATTAAATAAATAAATATATATATATATATATATATATATATATATATATATATATACTCGGATTCGAACTCTCGTTACACGGATTTTCGAAGCAATCAATTTCTACCTGAGCTATTTTTGTTTTAACAGCGGCGGCGAAATTTACCTTCATATTCTAGCTATATTTTTTCATTGCCTGAAATCTCAATCAAAAAAAGTTTTCTATGAATACAATCTAGCTAGATCGATTTATCGTCCCCGAAACTAAATGTATACTAAGTTTCTCGGAAATAGATGACGCCGTTATCAAGATCCTGAATATATACAAATATACAAGCTCATTTAAATGTATTAGATAACTTTCGATAGAGTGTACCGATTTTAATGAAACTAATATTAAATATTACTTCAGGATATGGTTTATGATTTTATGATCTTGATGAGTTTTTAACGTGAACTCAATAGTTTAGTAGTGATGCGAGCCCAAACAAATCGACAGACAGACATTTCTAAAATTGATTTAGATGTATTTGAATACCTATTCCTATTACTATCCAACCATTTTTTGTTGAAAATTGGAAATATATTAATTACATTAAAAAGTATTATCTTTTAATATTTAAAAATCCTGTGTCATGATGTTTGCCCGCGTGAATCTAATTAAATGACTAGCATTTGCCCGTGACTTCGTTCGCGTGGAACACTAATACGAACACGCAGCAGTTCTCAAAAGGAAAAAACATACCGATTTTGAAACATTTTTCATCTGTGCTCCGCTCCTCTTGATCTTAGCGTGATGATATATAGCATATAACCATTCTCGATCAATGAGCTATAAATATTAAAAGAATTATTCAAATCGGACCAGTAGTTCCTGAGATACCCACCTACAACGTCACAACATCATAACGTCCAAACTCTTTGTGAGTGATCACAAACTTTACCTCTTTATAATATTAGTATAGATTGTCAATGTTGATTATTGTTATTATATGTAAGTTTCATCAGTTCCGAACAGATGGCGCTTTAAATTAGTTTGCTGATAGAAGGAGCGACTGTTGACATATGTCGTAGATGGCGGCACGTTTTAATTATGAATTTCTTTTTCGATCCCAGTTTATTTTATGTGTTTTGTTAATATATTAACTACGTAACGTCGCTTTTTCTGTATCAAGCTTTCAGACAGACTCATTACCCAGTAATAGCAAATAGTTTATCGTAATTTTAATTCAACATGTAATAACTGAGCCACGGCAATGTGTGGTCCCCTCATCTAGTCTATACTTCTATACTAATATTATAAAGAGGTAAAGTTTGTGAGTTTGTGGCGTTGTAGGGGGTAATCTCAGGAATTACTGGTCCGATTTGATAAAAATCTGTCTGTGGTTATATAGCTCATTTATCGAGGAATGCTATATGCTACATACCGTCACAATAAGGCCAATAGGAGCGGAGCACCAATGAAGAATGTTTCAAAGTCAGTTTTTTGATGTGAAACATCTATAGGCGGAGGGTAAACCTGATTGCGTGGCGACGCAAAACACGAACATTGCACAATTAACGAAATACTCAAAAACATTTGCAACACTAACTGTATAAACATAAGATTCAAATTGTTTTGTCGGCCACTCGCAGTGTTACACGGCACGTGCCGACGACCAACCCCCCTTTGATAAATGCCGCCAAACACACCGCTCCTGTTCCTAGTTGAATATTTGTATTTAATAAAAATGAATATCTTTGCAATAAAATAAATAAACAGTAATTATTTTATGGAAAAAAATTGTAATGTGTTTCATTATGTCATAGTTAATTCCTGTCGTAATCTGTTCTTTTATGCATATACAAAACAATTTCGAAGTTTCACAACTGCCAGGCATCCCGTGACGGCTCAATTTTTTTCCTGTCGTGAGCTTCCGCTATGTATTGGCGTTAGCCCAAATTAAATATTCTATGCGGACGAAGTCGCGGACAGCAGCTACTGTTTTAATAAAAAAAAATTGTGAACGTTGTTCAGGTGTGGACTCTATCGTTGCCGGTCGTGGTGATAGTCCACGGGAACCAGGAGCCCCACGGGTGGGCAACCGTCACGTGGGACAACGCCTTCAGCCCACCGGGGAGGGTGCCATTCGCTGTACCTGATAAGGTATATTCAAATTAAACTACTTATTGGAGGGCTTTGGAATTCTGATCTGCAAACATTCTGTGTAACAATAAGTGGTGGGAGTAGACACTGTGTCGGGTAGAGTGGGAGCAGTGTCTCTCTTACCTCCGTGTTTTGGAGAAAGCCTAAAAAAGCTTTTTTTTAATTATAATACAATTTCTCAAAGTTTTTGGCGGGGTTTGGGAATGTCATCTTATGGTCTTTATATTTAATTCATAATCTTGTCTTATTTGGCTCTATATTGTGTAATGTTGGTGGTGCTTTACGTAATATAGTTTAGTTATGGTGCACAAGTGAAGTGGATGAGAAATAATACTACGGAACATCGAATCTGACTTGCCACAAAAACTCCCTGGAAAGTTCTAACAAGACTGCCACCATCTTGTTAAAACGTTGAAATGATCGCAAGAAACTTGAACTAACAGTGCTTACATTATTGCATTTCGTTCGGTCAGTGAGAGCAATGGATTTTCACCTTCCTTCCCCTTTCTCTCTCTGCCTCTCCCCTCTTTTCCAACAACAAAGGTTGGCAACGCTCTTGCGACTTCTCTGGTGTTACTATAGATGTTGTCTGTAGACGGTGATCACTTAACATCAGGTGATCTAGATTGTTAATAATGGGTAGAAATAAGCTAGTATATGATTGGTTGCCAAATATAAAATAAATAAACTTTCTGTCTGACGTTGCAGTGGCGGGGGGTAGATACGTTTTTTTTTTTAAATACAAATCGGGAAGTGTTGTAGTTTTTGAGGGTAACTGATGTGTTCAAATCCTATATAACGCAGAATGTTGTAACTGTAGGTGACGTGGGGCCAATTGGCAGAGACCCTGAGTCTCAAATTCAGTTCTGCGACTGGTGGCAGCCTCTCCGAGGACAATCTTCGTTTCCTGGCCGAGAAGATATTCAGGTATTTATGGTATACGTGCCTGTGGTTGCGAATTTGTCTTTTTTTTTTAATATAAACCAAAATAATACCGTTCAGTATCATTTTTAACAAACTTCACACAAAAGAGCCTCTGAATTCTGCTTTTTTTTTTTTATTAATTGGAAAGGGATATTCTCATGCAAGTCCAATTTTAGTGTCATTAGTATTGGGCCTTGAATTTAGTGGAGACACCAGAGATGAATCGAAGCCTTGAAAGTTTCCAACCATCATACTTTACCCTTCTTTTGTCTACAATCTATACTAATATTATAAAGAGGTAAAGTTTGTGAGCTTATAACGTTGTAGGGGGGTAATCTCAAGAACTACTGGTCCGATTTGAAAAATTCTTTCAGTGTTATATATATTATATATATATATATATATATATATATATATAGAAAAATGACCGAAAATTATTAGAAATAGTATATACAAACTAGCTTCTGCCCGCTATTCTTTTAGCCTTCCTCAATTAATGAGCTATTTAACACTGAAATAGTTATTCAAAACAGACTAGTAATTCTTGAGATTAGAGGCAAACAAACCCTCCAGTTTTATAATATTAGTAAACTTTTTTTTTTTTTACGTGGGGAAATCCCATATGTATACCCACCCTCCCGGGGGAGAGGGTAGGTTATGTCCGACTCGCACGGACTAAAACCCCACGGTGTACGTCTTCCGCTATGGTTGGGGCGGCACGAGCTCTCTAAAGACTTCATCGTGCCGCCCCGGCGGTTGGCCCAGCAGCAGAAGTGCCGCCGCCGGGCCTCGTCTTGTAAGGAGACAGCCGGGTACACACCGGCCGCCTCCTCCGTCCGCCGGACCCGTGCAATGGGAAGATGGAGCCCCCTGACCCATCTTCCCTGGTCCGGTTAAGGTAGGAGGTGGCGGTCAAACTGCCGCCTCCTCCTGCCTGTCCTTTGTTGGCGGAGACGGCCACTGTGAGGGTCTTGCTCACGGACCCTCTCCGCCGCCTCCTTCTGCGAGACGACCTCTTCGCAGAAGGAGGCCATAATATTCCATACATCCTCACTGCCGAGCATAGCTTTTACGACGCTCGGCAGCGAGAGATCACCACCTACCGCCGCAGCCAGAGTGCGGCGCCGCTCCTCCCACGCAGCACACTCGGAAAGAGTGTGCTGCACGGTGTCCGGTTCAACGCCGCACTGATGGCACACGGCGGTCGGCTCCCTGCGTGCTATCCGGTGCAGGTACCCACCGAAGCACCCGTGCCCGGTCAGCACCTGCACCAGACGGAAAGTCAGGGAGCCCCATCCCCTCTGGTACCATTCCGGCAGGACCGGGCGGACGGCGTCGATTGTGTATCGACCGTAACGCGCGTCCGCCAGGTCCCGCCTCCACCTTAATATTAGTATATTGTGGCGATAGTTTGTAACCTTTATTATGATCAAATCTTAAACACTGGATGGACACCTAATGTTTTTACTGCACCATTTTATCTATTTTCAAATTATCTCTGTTAAAATTAATGGTTAGCCCCCATCGAAAATCGTTTTGATATGTATCTTAGATAATACATTGATAAATTTTCTATCAATTAGTAGAAATCTTGTTAAAACTGGTTTAGCTAACGTGCCGAATCCTCGTCTAGGACCAATCTCCCGATAAATACGATGGAACTGAACGCAATGGCGATCAGCTGGACTCAGTTCTGTAAGGACGCTCTGCCAGAACGGAACTTCACCTTCTGGGAGTGGTTCTACATGGTCGTGAAGGTGACCAGGGACTACCTCAGGGCTCTGTGGTGCGATAGGTCAGTTTTAAAATCATAAATCGGTTGAAATTTAAAATCATAAGTTAGGCGAAGTTGAAAATCATAAGTGTAATTTAAAATCAAATATGAAATTTAAAGTTATGAGTTAGGTGTAATTTAAAATCATAGGTTAGGTGAACTTTAAAATCATAAATTATTTGAAACTTAAATCTTAACTTAGGTGAATTTTAAAATCATAAGTGTAATTTAAAATCAAATATGAAATTTAAAGTCATGAGTTAGGTGTAATTTAAAACCATAGGTTAGGTGAACTTTAAAATCATAAATTATTTTAAATTTAAAATCATAAGTTAGGAGAAGTTGAAAATCATAAGTGTAATTTAAAATCAAATATGAAATTTGAAGTCATGAGTTAGGTGTAATTTAAAATCATAGGTTAGGTTAGGTTAGGTTAGTAGGTGAATTTTGAAATCATAAGTGTAATTTAAAATCAAATATGAAATTTAAAGTCATGAGTTATGTGTAATTTAAAACCATAGGTTAGGTGAACTTTAAAATCATAAATTATTTTAAATTTAAAATCATAAGTTAGGCGAAGTTGAAAATCATAAGTGTAATTTAAAATCAAATATGAAATTTAAAGTCATGAGTTAGGTGTAATTTAAAATCATAGGTTAGGTAAACTTTAAAATCATAAATTAGATGAATATTAAAGTCATAAGTTACGTGGCATTTAAGATCATAAGTTGGATGAAATTCAAATTTATAAGTTATTAACTTATGTTCATTTAAAATCGTAAGATAGGTGAAATTTTAATTTATAACTTAGATACAATTTAAAATCATAAGTTAGGTGTTATCTCAAATCGTAAGTTCATTAATTATGTTAATGTATAATAACATTAATGACTTGTTATAGATTGATAATGGGCTTTATCCAGAAGAAACAGGCCGAAGACATGCTGTCGAAATGTCCACCGGGTACATTCCTGCTGAGGTTCTCTGACTCTGAGCTCGGTGGGATTACTATAGCATGGACTGGTGGTCAGTATACCATTTTCAATTCTTATCATAACTGGAGAAGCTTATTGAAGACTTTTAGAAATATAACATTTATATTTTATGACATACTAACTGACCGGGTCATATGTTGCTGTGGACTTAGTTACATATTTAATTCAATTTAATGGTTCTGTGAAGCTGTAAAGATCTATCCAGGTCAACAGCGTTTTCATTTCGAAAAAAAATAAAGTAAATAAATTTATGATAAACTATTTAGTAGTACAGGGTAATGAGTCTGCCAAAAAACTTGATAGTAGAGCCACGCTGAAGCTATTATTGTTTTCAGCACGAATGGGTCGCCTTGTCCGGGGAAGCACCACCCTCTCACAGAAAACCGACGTGAAGTAACAGTGCTCGCATTGTTGCGTTTCGTTCGGTCAGTGAAAGACCCGGAGACCCACCTACCCTCCCATTCCTCTTCCTCTTTCCCTTCCTGTCTCCCCCGTTCTCCTTCCAAACACAGGTTGGCAACGCACTTGTGACTCCCCTGGTGTTGCAAGTGTCTATGGACGGTGGTGATCACCTAACATCAGGTGACCCATCTGTTCGTTTGCCTCCTATGATATAAAAAAACAAAACTACGCTATTGACCCAGCAAGGTCTTAACAGCTTCACCGGACTACTAAGGCGAGCGCTTGAGGCACTCAGCTGATTTTTTATGTTGGCAACCAGCTCAAGGGTGCACGGCACACCTCGGCTTGGCTGTTGCCTGTTGCATGCAAAATCGCGACCTATCTTAGCTAACTTAGCTAACTATTCATATATGTTTGAGTTGTTGAAACGTGTATGTGTACCAAGCATATACGCCTCAACAACTGCTCCATATATTTTTATCGAAAAATTGAGATTTATTTCAGTTCGATAAGGGAAAAAAAGTAAACCTTTCCATCAAAATGTGTAGCGAGATTACGTAGTGAACACGTGCGCCATAAAATAAACGGGAGTTGAAAGAGAAATTCAAAATTAAAACGTACCACCTTCTATGAGATATCTATAACACTCGGTCCTACAGTTTTCTGTCAACAAACTAACTTTAAGCGCCATCTGTTCAATACTGATGGAACTTACAATTACATAACAATAATCAACATTGACAATCATTTAATTTGTAATTAACAATTATTGATGGCATCAATCGTAATAATTATCGTATCTCCCTAGTTGGACCAATAGATATTTTTATTATAGCTTCCTATGACATTAGTTTATTAAAGTTAAAAAAAAAAATAAACAAGATTTTTTTAAATCTGTTCTGGTGAAATGCATAATAATTAATGACGTAATCCATCCAATTCTCATTGCCCATCACATTCAATATCATCAAAGATACGCAAAACAAGGACCCCCCCCCCATCAATGCTTACTTAATACTCGAGTTGCCACAATTTTAAGTTATACATGAGTGTGTTAAAATAAAATAATTGTAAACTCAAGGAGGGAAAGACAGAAAAAAAAGAATAAGAATTAAATGTGTTGTATAACATAGAAATAGATAAATGTGTTAAAATGAGACTGATATATGCACGTCCGAAATTAAGTAACCGTTTGAGACAAAACTGAATTTCGCACTAATAGTGTTTATGTTTGTCATTAAGAGATGGCGGTACAGTATTGATAGCTCGCGCTTTTATTTTGTTTTTTTTTTTATTTTACTTTTGGCAACCAATCTCTCAGATTATTACTGCCATTGTCGTGTAGTTAATAATATTACAAGCTTCCTGTGATTATTTCAATATTCTAATGAAGATGGTGCCCCCCTTGTTAGACCTTCCAGGGAGTTTTTGTGGCATCTCAGAATTTCATGCTCCGTGGCATTATGTTCCAATCACTTCATTTATGCACGATAAACTAATTACATTACATAAAACACCACCTAATTTACAAAATATACAGTTAAATAACACAAGATTATGAATAAAATATAAAATCCACTACGTGACAGACTAAAATCCCGCCAAAAACTCCCCGCTTTTATGTTATTGACATCTTTAAATGACAACTGTTAGTCTGTTTTTCCTTCTTTTTTTTGGTGGTAAATTCCACAGTTCTGCCAGTGTCATCTCTAGATTTTTATAAAATTGACAATAAATGATTGAGAGATTCGAAATTGATTTGGACCATTATCGTATGTCTAAAATGTAACAAAGAAACTTACTAATGCTAAGGAGTCGTTCAATTTTACGTATTATGTAAACGCTGGTGGGGGGTGAGGGGTTTTTTATTTGCTTACTTTTCGGAGACATGGAGGGATCTAGATAGTGATTACATTAGCATTTCGTTTTCAGGTTTCTGTCGATATGTATAAATGTTTATGTAAGCATGAGAGGGGAGTGTGGCGTAAGAACATTGCTTACTTTTGTTAAGCAGGGGGAGGAAGCGGTCAGAAATAACTAAATATCTGCTTACCTAATATACTTGTACGGCCCATAAGGAGTCATTCAAGAATTACGTAAGCATTGTTGGGGGGTGGGGGGTTCTCGACTTGCTTATTTTTGATGATATAGGGGTTTGGGGCGTCTGAATGGTGATTACTTCAGCAATATTTATTTACTGAAGAATTAGAACAGACTTGAATGTACTTATTAATGTTTACGTAATTATGGGGGGAGAGTTAATAACATTGCTTCCTATTCCTGACTAGGAGGAGGGGGTTTACGTAGTATATTTGTACGGCCTACAATAGGGAATCGTAATTTTGTTTTATTTTAGTGGTAGTGAGTTATATGCGCTGTTTTTTTTGCCTGACAGAGGGTAACGAGGTGTTCAGCCTGCAGCCGTTTACGTCCCGTGATTTGATGCTGCGGTCCCTGGCAGACCGCGTGTTCGATCTCACTCAGCTGCAGTTTTTGTATCCCAACGTGCCCAAGGATGATGTCTTCTCCAAATACTACACGAAACCTGGTAACTTTATAAGTATTATGTAGTTTTGCGAAAAAAATCACCTTGTAAACAGTTCGAAACAATTGTTATATAAATATATAAAGTAAAAAAAAAATAGTATATAAAGAGTGCCAACCTTCAATGTTGTGTTAGTTCATGGTCACAGTTAATTTATAAAATAATTATATTAAAACAAATACTAATAAAAAACAAAGAGAACTTTAGTTAAAGTTTGTTCTAAGACTCCCAAAAGTATGGGTACAAATGTAAATAAACCTAGGTTGAATGACCGGTGACCAAACTTGCGAGCAACCCTGAGTTCATAACTGTCGCTAAATTTTGAAAAATTATTTTTTGTTGGTTGTATTCACTTACACTTCACTTTTACTACACTCGACGGTCATTGACACTGTGCTTATTAACGGATAGAAGATTAACTATAATTTTTGTATTTTCAAGGTAATTTAAGCATCCATGTTTTTGATTTACAACGAGTATCAAGTACTGAGTATCCTGTAAAAATATTGCTAACGAGTAACCAGTTACCCTGTATATGAAAGAGATAGCAACAACCGTCTTATAATATTTAGAGTATATCTATTTTTGAAAATCCTTCTTATTGGTTGAATAGATGAAAAAAAACCTTGTGAACACTTTGATTCTGTTGTGTGTGGTTATTGGTAATTGCGGTACGTGTGAGAGAGATATCATTAACTACTTTAAAAGACTTGTAAACTACTTGTTTTTTTTATATCATACGAGGGAAACGAACAGGATCATCTGATGTTCCGGCAAATTGGTAATGTGTTTTGGGACTATCTTATAAAACCTAACACTATGACCTAAAAAAAACTGATTTTGGTCTTAGCGAGCCTGAAGCATAGAATAACTAATTTATTGCAGCTTCTAATATTGAAATTATGTTGGTAATACTTCTATATCGGCAAGACCATCTGAAGCTTTGTAGCCCGGTGAAGCTGTGAAGGCCGGCCCTAGTAAGGCCAATAGTGTAGTCAGTTCGAGAGAAAAAAAATCGACCGTTTGAAGCAATTTATGAGCTACAAAATACTCGGTACGTTCTCGAAAGTTCGATACGGTTGCGATACCTCGCCGTTTGAACTTATTGCAGAGAACGAGATGCTGAAGAACGGGTACGTGAAGCCGGTGCTGGTGACGACGCTGCCGCCCTACATGTCCGCCTCGCCTGCGTATGCGCATTCGCCCGACTCGCATCGGAACACGCCGAGCGTTCACAGCAGGTTCGTACCCGTTTTTTCCCCCCTAAAGACCACTAAAAATCAGTCGTTACGTTTCAAAATGAGCTAAATTTCAAATTTTAATACTTCATATAATATGTTTCATTTTTTTTTACATTTCCAGCTTTTATACACCGAGAACGAAGTTGAAAAATAACATCACATATTAGGAACGGCTAAAATAGGATTTAGCTTCGTAGTCCGGTGAAGCTGTAAAGGCCTTGCAAGGCCAATAGCATAGTCAGTTAAAAAAAAGGATCTAGCTTATTTTTAAACGTAACGACACAATTATAGGAGAGAAATTTATTGAGCATACTCTAGCCTATCTTATCGTAAACTCAGCTGAGTTTAAGCTTAAACTTTGCTGAGTTAGTTAAAGCTTACTTTTAAACCAGTTTAGATACCACATCGAGTCTGTAAAATGATTTAAATTGTAAGGAATAAATTGAATCATGCATGTCGAAGGAATATCAAAAAGATGAAAGAATGACTCCGGCCGAAAATAAAACAAACAGTGGAATTTTTCTCGAAATTTCTACGATAAATTCTCAGTGATAACTTAGTAATACTGATAATTTAAAAAGTTGGTTCTTAATGGTATTGTTACATTATTACACTGCTAGTCTTTTCTTTATTCGCATAACACTAAAGTCTCAAGTTGTCGAATTTGATGAGTTTGGTCTAACTCAGCATGAGCTAAGTGAATGCTGAGCTCGTGGCTATAAATTTAAATTGAGATAAATCTGAGTGTGGTCTATAAATTTCACTCCAAACGTTTGCTTCTGATATTCTTGCATAATTTATATATTTATTGACAATTGTGGATAATGCAACGGACCGATGAATTATATGATAACAATAATAAAGAATAAACTAGACTGCAAACTTACAACGTACATGGTACAATTTAGACTGTTAAAATATATAAAAATTAGATTCTCTAACATTATATATTGATAAACATTAAAAAATATAACTATGTGTATGTGTTGGTGGTAGAGCCCCGCTGAAGCTATTTTTGATTTCAGCATGAATGGGTCGGCTCCTCCGGGGTAGTACCACCCCTCTCACAGATAACCGACGTGAAATAACAGTGCTTGCATTGTTGTGTTTCGTTTTTCCCTTTCCTTCCCCACCCTTCCCCACCCCCTTCTCCCATATACAGGCTGGCAATGCACTTGCGACGTCCCTGATGTCGCTAGTGTCTATGGACGGGGGTGATCACTTAACATCACGTGAACCACCAGTTCGTTTGCCTCCTTTGATATAAAAAAAAAATTATAATAGAATACTTTTGTGTTTTGTTCAGTAGTTACTAAAAGTTAGTAAAAGTAGTTTCAATTTCTCTCACAATGTTTTATTTCACTGAATGACTTAAACCGCCTTATTACAAAAAGTTAAATACACGTTGAACATTTGTTTAATTTTTTTTTTACAAAACTTTTATTTACGTTTGACTGCAAAAGGGTTACGTTGCTTAGAAATAGACCTTGTTTAAATTTAAACGCATGTTCGTATTACTTCTTGTAATAAGACCGAAGGTGTTTAAATTCAATTATTAAATTAATATGCGAATTTGTACGATTTTATTACATTTTATATATGTTTTTTTGTTATAGTTTTAGTTTTTTTTTATATGTATATATAATGCTTGTATTTTTCTTCCGTAGGTTCATGATTGATTTTTAATTAATTTTTCTTTCGTGGAAGGAAGAATCGATGCAATTTTCTTTTCTATTTAATTTAAGTTTTTTTTTTTACATAATGATACACTTTTTTTAATAATTATTAATGTTAAATTATAATAGTCACATCCTGATTTAATTTTAGTTTTCATTATTGTTAATTTGTGCTGATTTTACGTTGAAAACTCGCGTATTATGTTGAGACAGTACAAGGAAAACTTAAGATTGAATATTTTCTTTGAAATTAAATTAGTACCACTATTTTCATATTGATTCTAATTCTCGTAATCGTTTCTAAAATTATACAATATTCTAAAGCGATAATTACTGACTTGTTTACATTAATTAATACTCAGATAATGAATCGTATGATCAGTAGTAATGTACGCCCGAAGTTTTATAATCTATTAATAAAATCAAATACTTTGATTTCTATGGCCAAAATTAAACCAAATTAATTTTGATGAAATCATAGAAAATAAATGTATTTTTCACATAAATATGTGGAAATAAATATTTCATATCAAATCCCGTCCTTACTTTACCATTTCTTACTATATATTTGAATTACATATCAAAATTTTAATGTTTCAATTATAGAGATGTGGACACTAAACCATAATAAAAATAATTTTGTAAAGAAATCGTTTAAATTAAATTTAAAAATAAAACAGTAATATATACTTCATGTTACGTGATCAGAAACACCGACTATAGCGTGCGACGTCTTTTTTTATATGAAGTCCTTGGGCTCTGTGGAAAAATCCATAACTCTGGCAGTATCCTGTATATTACGAAGAACTTCAATGTTAAGTTCAATAACAAAATATTCAAAGTTGATTTCCATCATCACCTTTTATGCGTAAGATATAACAAAAGGACAATATACCATGGGGATTAGTAAATTCCTAAACAACTAAGTTAGTAAATGCGCGCGACGTCACACCTTTCTAAACATTGTTTTGACGTTAACAATTTGACATATTCATACTGAAGAGAATAGTGTTGTTTAGAATGGTATGACGTCGTCCGACGCCATGACAGTCGTGAGCGTTTTAGTGAGGACATTTAAATATGGAAATATATATTTTTTAATGGATATATAATATTACCGTGAGATAATTGTCTTTTGATTTGTAGGTGTAAATAAAAGTGTCTATATTTCTGTCTGTAGATTTTATGATTTTTTTTTTCTCGAAGTGGTAACTTTTTTCTTTGTGCCACTATGGATAATCGTCGAGTTTTCAACTGTAAATTAAAAAAAAAACTAATTACACGTATTTCATTTTTTTAGCTGCGGTACTACGATTCTGCAACTCTAAATCAATGAAAAAAATAAATAAATAAATAAAATAAAAATAATAATAGAGTTAAATAAGTTTAGGAATCTTTATTATATAATTTAGTTTTTAGTTCTAAGGTGCAATATTGTTCACGTTTTTTGCGTCTCTCCTAGGGTTTGTTAGCAATCGGTTCTGTGGATATCTTTGAAACGAGATTTTTTTTAAATTAGATAATTTAAAAAAACTACAGGGCTTTCCTTATCCAAATGAGTGTTTGAAATTGCCCTGTGTTTTACGTTTACCTTATTCACATCTTTCAAATTGAAGTCCTACTTTTGATACTAAATAATATATAGCTATGTGATTTTATTTAGAAATAAAAAAAACTCATTTACTATGTTATTTAGTTTTTTTTTACTTTTGTAAAACTGAAGGGTTATGTTAATTCTTTAAGACAATACGCGCTGTTGCCACAGTCCTTGGTCCCACAGAGCTGAGTGTCTAAATAGTATTCGCATTCGTTTATTTTTTTTTTTATATCGAATATTGATTGTAAAAGTCACAAAAGTGTCACAAAAGTATTGCGCGTGTGTGATAAATGTATGTTTTTTTTTTAAGTGTGCAGAATCTGGCACAGAAATTTCTAATCAGTATTATATTGTGACTATGATTGGTCAATGAAAATTATTTGCTTTCCAAAAAGTATTTCCCTTAAGCATTTATATAACACCGGGTTGAGGAATCAGTTTCTGTCATTTTATGTGAAGCCTTATTGATTGTATTTGTAACTTACATCTATGGAAATAAATAAAAAATGCATACATATAATGCCCACTATGTATTAAAGATTATCTAATAATATATAATCAGTGTTGCCATTGATTAACTCAAAAATAGTTTGTTCAAATTAGGCCGGGGAATTCCCCGATTTTAGGGGACCTCCTCTGTGTTGAATGTGGAGTTGTCGTAAGAAATGGAAAACTGTAGAGAATTAATTTACTTGTTCTCAGGGTAATTTTCTATAAATATGCAAATTATTTTGTTGTTTTTTCAATAAATCACACAAATTTATTCCTCAGCTCGATTTAAGTTAGCTTTAAGTTTTCTATCTTATACTTTTTTTTTATTATTACAGTATTCTATGTAATTAATAGAGATTAGGGGGACGTTTTTTTTTTTTGGTTTGAGATTTTTAAATAAAGGTGAAATAATCTTAAACTTTTAAAAAGTTAAATAAGGTCCGCTTCATACTGCAGTGTACGGTATCAGTTGCACCGTTAAACGATCTTGCGAGTCTGTGGGTGACCGCCTTCAAAATTATTTCGCCCCTGATAATACTTCTCATAGTGAATAAGTCTGATTTTGATTAAATCTTATTAGTCACATATCATTTACTTAGCTTACGTGACGCTCTAAGTTAGAAGTTTGTTGTCGTTTGACATCTGTCAAATCTGACATATCAGTGTTTGACGTATCCTATTTTGACAGATTCGGTTTTACGAAATAGTCGAGATGTAACTGTGGAGAGTAGAGGTAAGAAGGACTATCTGATTTGGGAAAAGACATGTTACAAAAGTATCCAGTTCTATCGACTAAATAATAATTCCAAAACTTTTCCAAAATGGCGCTGCCGTAGGCAAAGGTTATGGGTAGTACGACATAATCTTATAATTATAACTTTTTTTTTTCTCGAACTGACTACGTTATTGACCTAGCAAGGTCTTAACGGCTTCACCGGACTACTGAGAGTTGTAGAATGTTTGTGAATATTAAATAGTACGTTCAGTTTTCTTTGTGCTTACTTTTAAAAATCTTGTTGAAATAATTGAACAATAATGAACCCTGTTGCTACTGTAGCGCCACCCTAATTTAACGCATTTAGATGGGCAATTTTTAATGTGAAGCATCTATAGGCGTGGATAAACCTGATTGTTGGCGTGGCGAGTGTATGAGACGTGGCGATGCGATGCCATGCGCAATCTCTCTTGTCGTACTGAGCTCGCATACCTATAGTGTAATTTGAGAACTTGCGATTCGTTCGATTCGAACAATTTTGATGTTTCACATCTGCATGGCGTCCCTTGACGGTATAGTTTTTTTCATAGACTGAGATTGTTTTCCTTAAATCTACACTCCATTGTTTGAAGTGTTATTTTTTGACAGTTGTCAAAACTGACGTATCAGAGTTTGACGTATCCTATTGCGACAGATTCGGTTTTATGAAATAGCTGATATATGCCATTATAACAGGGTATACATACGGACGTTTGACAAGGTATTTCTAATGTATAAACATGGTTCAAATATTTAGTCTCAAAGTAGTTTTATTTATATATTGAAATGGTAGTTTTTTTTTAATGAAATATCTACAATGTTGTTTGATGGTATTTTCAGATGCAACGATTTTTTCTAGTTATCGTTTCGGAACAATTTTATATGGAATATTTCCATTCTCTAATATATTATCTATTACATTATTATATGTATACATAATTGTATTTATTAATATCGATCTCTCTTATTCCTATATAAATTGGGGCCACGGAATTGCATTTTTTTTTAAATAACACGGTTTCATACGGCGCACGTTTTTACTGTCAGCGCTCGTACAATTCGAACTTCGACCATAGAAAAAAAAAGAATCCAATTTTTTTACTGATAACACTGTACCCAATAGCTACTAAATAATAACAATGAAGATAGTCGGCTAAGAAACAGAGGAGGGAGATGTTCTTAACCGTATACCCATATATAGATTGGAGAACAGGTTCTCTTTCGTACCACGAAACAGTTACTGCGTCTAATATAAAGCGCAGTA
>JACEII010000043.1:4848242-5045250 GCA_014332785.1 Antheraea mylitta
TTGCCTGTGGACATCAACATCAAATTTAAAACAAACACATACACTCTTACTTCCTCATTTGGTACTTTTTTTTCTCTGTTACACACTACACGCATTGAATCAAACTAATCCTTACTTTTTTTCTCACATATACACATATGAATACTCATGAAAAACTGACATATACTGTCGGATGGATGTCGGTTTGACTCATTCTTGTCTCTCTTCTTCACTCATACATACATACACACATTCACACAAACAAAAATATAAATTGCGGTAAGAAACATACCACATACAACTTATCTGAACACATACATACATGGAAACCAACGAGAAAACGTTTCGAAACGAAAAAAAATATGGGAAAACAGTTACTTCAGCGATGCAACGGCCGCACAGACCGACAGCTTCATGGACAGCGAACTCTTTGAGCAAATACGAGCCTTCGAGCCGGACGGACTCGACGATTTCGATATTTACAGCAATATGAGTATGAAGTAGGTAAGTCAATAAAAAAAAAACTCTCATTATCTCCTTAACTCTCACTCACTATATCATTAGACAAAATGTAAACAAAAGACCAGAGGTTCCAAAACTTTTTTTTTAATAAATATGATACTAGTAATTAGGGGGTAAAATATATTCTCCTGTAGTTGAGAATTTTCAGAATCGGATCAATTGTTCCCGAGATTACATCCAACAAACAATAGATTAAAACAATTAGATTTAGTATTTAACCGCAAGGTTACATTATTTTAAATTTATGGCTGAAGATGGTAACAAGCTAATCCCAGTTGGAAACTAGCTCTCAAGGACGACTGCCGTAACACATTAATACGTTCTTAGAGAAAGATTTTCAACTTTATATTTTTTTTTTCGAAATGACTACGCTATTGACTCAGCAAGGTCTTAACAGCTTCACTGGACTACTTAAGGCACTCAGCCGATTTTATTTTGGCAACCAGCTCAAGGGTGCGCGGCACACCTTGGCTTGGCTGGCCTGTTGCATGCAAAATCGGGACCTATCTTAGCTAACCTAGCTAAACTATTCATATATGTATGAGTTGTTGAAACGTATATGTGTACCAAGCATACACGCCTCAACAACTCCTCCATATATTTATTATCGGAAAATTGAGAGTCCACTTTCATGTGTAAGCGTGTAGGCGTGCACATGTGTGGGGGTGATCGTATAGTGTTGTATAGCGTTGTCACCGTATCGCGCAAGCAACGCACTCAAGGGCTCCCTGCCGAGGGATCGAACCTAGGCTTGGGCCGCTGCCGTGGGAGGCCTAATCGGGTTTTTCAACTTTATAGCTATTGCATTAATGTATTCAGCCTGGAACGGTTATCATAGATGACAATGAAGCCGTCATAAAGGTCATAATCTCTGAAACATCCGATATATGCTTTAGTATAATAATAAAAGTACTCGCTCATATTTAAAATTATACACAACTAGCCTCTGCCCGCGATTTTGTTCGCGTGGAATAAGATACACTAACAGTAACACGCAGCAGTTCTGAAAAAAAATCTCGTTTTTGAAAAAAAAATTATCTGAGCGCCTCTCCTATTGGTAAATGCGTGATGATATATACCCTATAACCATTCTCGATGAATGAGCTATATAACAAAGAATTCTTCAAATCGGACCAGTAGTTCATGAGATTACCCCCTACAACGACACAACGTCACAAACTCACAAACTTTACCTCTTTATAATATTAGTATAGATAAACGAAGACGGATTTAGGTGGGGATCAAGAGTCTGCAGAATTAAAAAATGTATCTACCCTCAATAATATTATAACTAAAAAGCTGTAGATACGTTTTTTCTAACCAATCTTTCAGATTATTACTGCCATTGTCGTACAGTTAACAATATTACAAGCATCGTGTGATTATTTCAATATTCTAAAAAGATGGTGGCTCCCTTGTTAGAAACTTCAAGGGAGTTTTTGTGTTATCTCAGAATTTCATGCTCCGTGGTATTATTTTCCATTCACTTCACTTATGCACAATAAACTAACGTATATTACGTAGAACAAGTAAGTTTACAAAATATAGAATCAAATAACACAAGATTATGAATAAAATATAAAATTCACTACATGACAGACTAAAATCCCGTCAAAGACTCCGTAGATATATTATCTACATGATATCTTGACAAAACAAATGAATCGATATCGCACACATACGTAAAGTAATATTGTAACGCCAAATTGTCTTAGATTAAATGTGGAAATAAGATGGCATATTCTCAATATCGGTGGTGTAAAAGAAATAACTATATGTTGCTTAGATACAGGCAGATTGTCGGGGTAGCCTATAGCCTTCTTCAATAAATTATCTATCTAACACTGAAATAATTTTTAAAATGGGATCAATAGTTCCTGAGATTTGCGCGTTCAATCTACACACAGTGGAGGTACTAAGAGGATTTTTAAAAATTAAATATATTTTTAGATGGTTTTAAGTACACAGTTTTGTCAAAATGTTCATATTATTGAATTATTTAGCAATTCCAATTTTTATTTTTAACTTTTACACCATAAAATGTGGACTCGTAAATTTCAAATGTATGAATATGGACTTTCTTTTCTTCATAACTTTTTTGTTTGATTTAAGTTGTAAAGCTGAAACTTATACGTATCATTACCGAGGTGGTAACAAAGCCTCAGAGACCTTGACCTTGACCCCGGGTGTCCCCGTTCAAAAGATAATTGATCATGAAATATACTTAGACGACATTGTATTGAGGTGGAATCATCAATCTGTGGGCTTATTTTAGACCATATTGCTAGAGATATCGATAGATAGAATTATGTTTACCCCTATTCTCCTCTACCGTTTCGTTTTCATTACCTTTTAAATATACGACTTAGTATTCGTTTGACCAGATTAGGCCCCCCTCGGCACCAGATTAGGCCTCCCTCGGCACCAGATTAGGCCCCCGTCGGCAGCGACTCCAGCCTAGGTCCGTTCCCTCGGTGTGGAGCCCTTGAGTGCGCTGCTCGCGCGATACAGTGACACAAAAATTTACATCACTGCTACAACACTACACGATCACCCCCACACACGTGCACGCCTACACGCTTACACATGGAAGTGGGAGGGTTTTATTTTTTTTTCCCTTATCGAACTGAAAAAACTCTAATTTTCCGATAAAAAAATATATGGAGGGGTTGTTGAGGCGTGAATGGGTACACATATGCGTCTCAACAACTCAAACATATATGAATAGTTAGCTAGGTTAGCTAAGTTAGATCGCGAGTTTGCATTATCAGCCTAGCCGAGGTGTGCCGTGCACCCTTGAGCTAGTTGCCCAAATAAAATCGGCTGAGTGCCCTAAGCGCTCGCCTTAGTAGTTCGGTGAAGCTGTTAAGACCTTGCTAGGTCAATAGCGTAGTCAGTTCGAAAAAAAAAAAGTATTCGTTTTAAAACTTCAGTACATTCGAACAATATTTAAAAGGTTTCGCCCATTTCCCTCATCCCCCAAAACACGGGCTGGCAACGCACTTGCGACTCCCCCGGTGTTGCTAGTGTCTGTGGACGGCGGTGGTCGTTTAACCTGTTTCTTTGCCTCCTATATGATATAAAAAAACTCATTTAATGTGCATTAAGTTTTTTTTTTTCGATTTACAGGTAACCGTAATACGTATCTATTTTTAACGACACAGTTTATTTTCATTGACACCTTACGGTTTCGAAACAAAACACGTGAATACGATATTATATATACATATATATCAAAAATATGGAACTATATTTTATTTACCATTGAAAATAATTTTAAATGTTTTTGGCAAGATTTTAAATTTACTTTTTATAATTTTGATTTATTGGTAGGTAGTTAAGGGTTAGGTTTTTGGATAATTTTGAAGGTCAATTTACATTATTCTTCTTTATTTTGTCGTTTTTTGAAGTTTCCATTTCGGCGGACATTGATTACAGTCTTGTGGCAATGTTGCATTTATTAAGTGCTATATCATTGTAATAACGACCTTCAAGATTGTCAGGGATTCATCGCAATGTATTTTTATATTAGAATGTGCCATAGGTAAATAACGATCACACAAGGAGTTTCAAAGATGTAATTTTTGTGTGATAAAATATATTAATTTGCATTAAATCATATTTTTGAAATTTGAAATATGGCATTTCATGCCAGCTCTTATAGACAGATGACTAATTATTTTGACTAAACACATGTAATAACGTAAAATCTATTATCATTGTGACAGTGGCAGAACTTGTTTTCTGTAAAAAAAAAATCTACCAATCAAAAATTTTTTGGCAGGAACAAGAGTATTAAAAACGATCACATACGATGTAATTTGCAAATTTCTTTAGTCTAAATAATGTTCGTTATGTATTCAGCGGCCATTTTTTATCGAGTCGTGTATTTGGATGTGAAACTTTTAAATGTTTCGCGGTTGTAATCGCTTCCGTTTTGAGGTAATTTTATTAATCGTAGTGTAGCTTTTATTCCTAAATGTTATTTTTTTTTTTTAATACATGTTATGAATATTATTTCATTGTGATTTTTGACATATATAAAGGTGCACACACACTAGAGATTTGACTTTACGGATTCTGTTATATCTTTTAGGCAACATGGCCGCATGAAGATATATAAATAAGTAATATATAGATTTTTAATATGTTTTTTTATTATCTATATTCAAATGCAATACATATGGTATATATTGCAGTTGTAAATAAAAAAAAAACTAGATAAAAATAAAAACGTGTAAAAAAATCTTAGGCCGTGGGACTACAATCAATCAAATTGCTCAAATTATGTGAGCATTTGCAAAAATGCTTATTACAAGTAATCACCAGTGTGTATGCCCCTTAAATGGATTGGTGCCATTTTGTTTTGTCAACAGATTTTAGAGGTGCCATTTTTTTTTTTTTTTTTTATTTAAGAACTCTAAGCAATAGTCGCTGTGACATGCAGAAATATATTAATATTTCTTATATGATTAAATCCAGAGTAATAAATGTAAAACAAAAAAAAAATCATGTTCATAATTGCGTTTATTTTAACGGTATTCAAAATTATGTCGACAGTTTTTATTAAATGTTTATTTTATTGTTTATTTTTTAATTTTTCTTTTACAGTTTGTGTTCAATTTCTATTTTGCGATTTTTTTGTATTAGTTATAGTAAAACTTCACACTAGGGATGATCGATATTCATCGATGTTTAGCTGAAAAACATCGATGTTTTGACATCGATGATTTGATGTCGATAATATCGACACATCGATGTTTTGATTTCGATAACATCGACGTTATGAGAATGTTACTTGTATTAGCTAGAGACTAGAAAATTATCGAATCTGTAAGCCTTACGAATAGCTTTTTATTTGGATGACCTTTTTTTTCTCGTCGATGACCTCTGTTTTTACAGACAGTTTTAATTGCTGGCAAAAACATCGATGTCTTCAGATAATATTGTATCGATGTTGATATCGATGTTTTTCTAATATCGCTCATCCCTACTTTACACTCATGTGTACCTTGTATATTAAGAGTTTTTTTTAAGCGTGCCATGAACGAAACGGGAAGAATAGCGTTTCGCTCGCTTTTTTGGGACATTTTGGACCCTAGTGACGATATCCCAGGTCACGCTATGCCAGTAGTCTATTTGTGATTTGGTTTATATACTTAATTGACCTTAGACAGATTTATTTTAATTAGAAGTTG
Organism: Antheraea mylitta; assembly: GCA_014332785.1. Taxonomy (NCBI): domain Eukaryota; kingdom Metazoa; phylum Arthropoda; class Insecta; order Lepidoptera; family Saturniidae; genus Antheraea; species Antheraea mylitta. The sequence continues at coordinate 4,853,942 of JACEII010000043.1, forward strand.
TCATTGTATGCTTGAAATACTTTGTACTGTTTTGAGTCACCGATGCGTAGACGCATATTGGGTTACCAATACGCAATCATATATAGGGTCACCAGTATGTAGTTGTGTCTTGGGTCACTCGTATGTAGTTGTATTTTGGGTCATCGATACGTAATCATGTTTTGGGTCACGGGTGATACTTGAAATTTAGATTTGTATTTTATGTAGGTCAGGATTACTCTATACTGATTCAAGATGATCTTAAAATCACCGGTGACTCACATAATTCTGTTAAGATTAAAGTCTATGTATAGATAAGCTTCATTTTCCGTCATTCGTCGAAGTGTGATAAATGTGGCCTTACGATAAACCAATGTGGTTTATGTAGTAAAATAACTGTAGCGCATTTAAAATTATTATTAAACCTTTACTGTAATTTTTTAAAAGTTGTTGGAGACATAATCACCCCTAGAGGTTTCTGGTACGTATGTTCTAAAAGTCCTGCCAGGTTATTAGGAACGTTCTATTTTCATCTTTCAAATCACGGCCATAGGAAGTTAACTATCCTAGTAGCCGAAAGTGTAGTTAGTAGTAGTAGAAATATTTGAAAGATGAAAAACAACCGTTGGTGATATTTATCTTTCGGCGATTACTGTTGTTACATATAACAGTTATACATTATTTATAACAGTGCTATAATAACTGTACTGTTCTAGTAAAGAGGTTAAATAAGAACTGTGGCACGCTTCAAAACATATATTTTCCTAACACTTTGTAATATATGAGTTTTATAAATGTGAAGGCATAGGATATATTTTAGGCACGGCGTTTTTTTTTTTTTGTAATTAATTGCTTAAGAGTATACATATATTGAGGTAATATGTGCTATGTTAGAAATGTATATAGCAGGTTATATTCACGTTTAACGTCCGTTTTTGTTGTCGTATGTGTAAAATTTGTAAGCAAATATTTAATAATGCATACGTTGTCGTTATGAAAAATATGTAATAATAAACATCACGTGTCACGTCAGTTACATCTACTAAAATATTTGTTATATATAACGTAAGCGTATTTCAAAAATCACGAGGATTAAAGTACTTTATAATTCACATTATTTCATCGTGCTGTTTTAGAATGGCTCTCTGTAGGTTCTTAAAAAAAACGAAAGTACACTCCCGCACTTTTTTATTCACTGGACAAAATGAAATATGTCGTCCCAATGCGAGACTGCTTGATTATAATTCTATTTCAAATTACATGGCAATTGCTTTTATATTGTTTTATTTACTGCTCAATATTTAGTACTACTGATATAAGTTCCTAACATTACGCTGGCAGAGCTATGAATAGGAAACACGAAATAACATTTTTGTCACAAATACCGACTGTTTGTAAAAAGTATCTATTTGAATGAAACTTATAACAATAGTTTGTTTGAAGCTGTTATATAACCCTTAAATTAATTTGTAACATGTAGAATATTTCACGTTATAACAGATCCTGTTATATGACCGTTGATATAACAGTGATAAAAAAGAGCTGTTATGTTATCTGGTAACCGTTGGTTTTATTTATAATAACAGTGTATCTTACAAAGTGCCTCGTTTCTTCTTAAGAATAATTCTAATATATAAATGGATAATTAGAACTTATAGATAATCCCAATAAATTATATTTTTTAATTAATGACAATGAGAATGCAACCTAGAAAATATTACGTATATAATGTTCGCATTGTGTGACTCATAAAAGGGTGTTGAGATTTTATATTTTAATTTCCATGGTAAGGCTTTAACCGCCATGCAGCTTTGATTCGTGTAAAACTACATTAAACTACACCCAAAGTGTGCTTTAAGCAGTAAGCAATTGATATTTACTATATAATGACGTCACGTGGGAATTTTCTGCGGTTTTTGTTTTGCGTATCTGATGGCACATAAAGAATATTGTTGAAGCGAAATATATGATTTCTTATTGATATGCATTAATAAATATCGATTGTTTCCAGCGATGAGTACTTTTTTTTTCACAGTAAAATATCTTATTCTTCTGCGCAAAGAATGTTTGAATTGAATTCCTTATTAAACTTTTGTTCCAAATTAAAAATGTAGTAGATAAGTCTGGATAAGTTTAGCTCTGTAACTGGGTGACATTTTTTAAAAGATTGTAAAGAAGTCTAAAATCTCTTTGGTGAATTATTAAACACTCTGTGGATACCAAAAACGGGCGTTTGACGTATGGAGTTGACAGTTTCATAGTTTTTAAATTTAGAGGTTTTAATCAAGTTAAATGATTCACACATATATGTCTTAAATTGAAATAAATATTATTACTGTTGAATTGTGGTTTTATTTTACAAAATCCGACAACAATACACGATCGTAAATTTGAAGGTGATAAATAATGTCTTTGTGAATATGAATACATATGACGCATAAGTTTTTTGAAGTTAATACTTCATTAGCCGCGTTTAGCGATTTTGTGTAGGCAAAGACATGGGTTCGCGTCACCGATGACTTCGACATGCTTGGGATGTATCGCGATTGCTTCAGTCTAGCGACGCGTAGTATAGCGGCCTGAAATATTTAGTATTGAAATTTTGCACCTTTTTTGTAGGTGGTAGAGTTTCGCTGAAGCTATTGCTGGCTTCAGCATGAATGGGTCAGCTCGCCCCCGGTTCTATCAGTCGGCCCATAGACATATCGACGTGAGGTAACAGTGCTTGTATTGTTGCGTTTCGTTCGGTCAGTGAGAGCATTGTAGGCTCTCTGCTCTTTTATTATTTTATATCATATAGGAGGCAATCGAACATGCAGGTCTCCTGTTGTTAATCGATCACCGCCGTCCATAGACACTAGCAACACCGGAAGGGTCGCAACTGTGTTACGAGCCTGTGTTTGGGAGAATGGAGGTCTTATTCTCTCCCTTATCCAACTGAAATATTTTAGAAAATTATCCGATATAAAATATATAAGAGTTGTTGAGTTATGTATGCTTAGCACATATATATGTTCCAACAACTCATATATGAATAATTAGGCTTTTTTTTTTCTCGAACTGACTACGCTATTGGCCTTAACAGCTTCACCGGACTATCGTGAATAATTAGCTTAGACTAGATTTTTATATATTCAGGATCTCGAAAACGGCGTCATCTATTTCCGTAAAACTTAGTATGTAGGTAGTTTCGGAGACGAGAAATCAATCTAGCTCGATATTATTTATAGGAAAATTTTTTAATGAGTTTTCAGGTTGTATAGCTAGAATATAAAGGTAAATTTCGCCGTCGCTGTTAAAACAAAAATAGCTCAGCTTAAATCGATTGCTTCGAAAATCCGAGTAACCCCAGTTCGAAACCGAGTGACAGCAGAAGACTATATTTTTAATATTTTTTTTTTGTAAAAAAAATGTTAATTTTATAAGGCAATTCTAACAGTTTATTTTAGCTTAAAAATGTTTTTTAAAGAAACGAGCTAGGCTCGGTCGCCCAGGTACTATATACTAAAAAATACAAAATTGTGTTTGTTTATAACGCTTACCTATTGAACCAATAATCAAGAACCAATGACAGAGTACCAAACAAAAAATACTGTACCATATGAAAACTACATTAAAATCAGCAAAGCTAAGTAAAAGCTAGTAACAAATAAAACCAATTGTGTATTGTAACATTTATTGAAATAATTCGATTACATTTTTAATATAATTTAAACATTGAATATTTGAAACAATGATTACACATATATTAATAATAATCGGAGTATGCATTCGTTCTACAATTTATAACTATTATAAGTAATATTATGGTAGATTAATTACTAAAAGAATAATTGTAAACCCCTCGAAGTATATCGTGCTAATGAAGTATTGCAAAATTCAGAAAAGGGATATTCTTGTAATATGAAAAATAACTAATTTGTTAATTCAATACTCATTTAAAATATTCCAGCTTAAAACGTTATTTGTAGTATTGAATTTTTGAAAAACTATTGAAGTATTAACCCTTCGGCTATTTTTTTAAGACATAGAAATCAAAATGGCGGATGATGATTTTAAATATCATGCCATTTTTTAATTATAATTTTGCATTACATAATTTGATATTGTTCAAATTTTTCAATTTTTTTTTTAATAAATAAGGATTTTTTCTAAACTTATGCTATTAAGAATTTGTTGTCGAGTGCATCGTAAGCTCTCCATTCGTTTGTATAGAGATTAAAGTTTTGCATTTACAATTAAATCACGTGTTATTGAAGTTCTAGATCGGTATTGCCTTAGCGTAAAATATTAAAATTTTAATAACCACACGCAGAACCGTTGGCTGTAACTAGTGTGGCCAAATCGCAGAGTATTAAATGCGTACATTTCCCAAAATAATACACAGAAACATACAATTCTTTTATTAAAGTTATTTTCAACGATAACTCAATAAAGTTTAATTAACGAGCTTAGTGACGTAATTGCTCGGGAAGAGACCGGTCGTGCCTCTAAGCTCGCCTGAAAAAAAAAATTGGTTGCCTGTAAAGTCGGTATACGGGCGAAAGTTTTACGTGACAACGACTTTGAGTGGTAAAATAATTTTCGTATAGTAGTCTTTCTCGCTCTTAGGCGGGCTAACCATGCCCGAGTGGAAGGGACGCGTGCCTCTCACTCGCTCTCATTGTGAGCGCATAACGTGAGCGGAGCGTAACGCAGTTTCTTGAAGTGTCACCCGGCAAACCAATTTATAAGACGTTGTCACGTCAAAAAAATCAAGAGCTTAGAGAATATCTATATACATATAATAAAAGTGTAAAGTGTCTGTACTTTTTAGATATTTGTAAAAAAAAATGCAGCAATTAGGAATCTATACTAATATTATAAAGAGGTAAAGTTTGTGACGTTATGGTGTTGTAGGGGGTAATCACAGGAACTACTGGTCCGATTTGAATAATTCTTTCAGTGTTATATAGCTCATTTATCGAGGAAGGATATAGGCTATATAGGATATAGGCTATATCATCACGTTAAGACCAATAGGAGCGGAGCACAGATGAAAAATGTTTGAAAATCGGGATGATTTTTCCTTTTGAGAACTGCTGCGTGTTAGTGTTGATGTAGTGTATCTATTCCACGCGAACGAAGTCGCGGGCAGAGGCTAGTAAGTAATAAAATACATTTTTAGAAATTTCTGTCTATTTGTATGAACATGCATCACTTCTAAAGTACAGCGTTCGCGATAAAAATTCATAATTTCAAGAAAATCATAAAGCAGTAACATTTAGTCTTGGTTTCATTAAAATCGATTCACTCTATCAAAAATTATTGTAATATTAATGACGACGCGAGTTCAGTACGAGAGAAAAGTAGACAGTAATTATCTATACTAATATTATAAAGAGGTAAAGTTTGTGACGTTGTAGGGGGTAACCTCAGGAACTGCTGGTCCGATTTGAATAATTCTTTCAGTGTCATATAGCTCATTTATCGAGGAAGGTTATAGGCTATATATCATCACGCTAAGACCAATAGGAGCGGAGCACCAATGAGGAATGTTACAAAATCGGAGTTTTTTCCTTACGAGAGCTTCCGTTGCGTGTTAGCGTTAGACCAAAGTAACTATTCCACGCGAACGAAGTCGCGGGCAGAGGCTAGTTCATTATACATTTAACTTTATTAATCACTGTTTTGTATATAGCGTTACACGCAGAAGAAGTCGCGAGTACAGCTACTATAGTACGACATTTTTAGCCCCCGATTAATAAATAATCCTAAAGCGAAACGTTGAGAAATGGGAGTATCCAAAAATAGCCCTCTAAAGTTATTTCTAATTTTGTACACAGTTTGATGAATTTTAAACTGTTCGCTTTCAATAAATTTTTAAATTCTTAATATCTCTTGATTTAGCCCATTTTTAAATGTAACGAATATGTGTGAACTCGAGTATGTGTCCGTTTAGTTGGAAATTGGTTGATTTTGTCGGGGAGGGGGGAAGAGGGTGGTTTAACGAGGGGGGGGGGGGGGGGGGAATGGGGATAAAGAGGGGAGAACACTCACCTTGCCACCAGGCCGGGTCCTGGCTCCTATCGGTTACGGATATGATGTCGTCCTTCTCAAAGCTCAGCTCATCTGCGTTCTGAGCCGTGTACGGGTATAGAGCTATCACCTGATGTGGTTTATACCAGAAATAATGAGAGAAATATTTTTTAATATGTAGGTAACACTTTTTTATTGGGGTGTAAGGGGGTGTCGAGTAACATCTTAAGACTTGAGACACCCAAGCCAACCTCACCTGCACGTGGTGCACCCTGATGAATAACGGACGAGGCAATGGCGATAGCGGGGTGGTAGGGTTTTACAGCCCGACTGGGTCGCAACCACCATGTATATGGCGAAAAAACCCGTCATAGTGACTCGCTTTTGCGCGTCGCGTTTCGGGATCAGCCTGTGCATATCCATCACCTGGTGACTTTCGTCATTATGGCCGGCATGACAGCGGCGACCGACGATGGATGATCTGTCTCTCGGTGGTCGCCACTGTTTTTGGATTGTACTATGCTTACCATCAGGTATAGTGCAGTTACTTTGTCGTGCTTCAATTAAAAAAAAAAAAAAAAAAATTGAGAGAGTTAACCCCACAAAATCTTACAGAGACTATATCACTAGAGTAGTGTAAAGGAAATAGAGTTTTCAGTCATTTATAAAGTTAAAATTCATGATTACAGCATCTGGGAACTCAAATTTTCACGTCAGTTGTCAAATAATGGAAATTTAGGAAGGAAATCCTTTAATTTATTAGGTGCATATATTTTCGAGGGAAATCGTTTAATTTATTGAGTGTAGATATTTGGGGGTGGATATCCTTCAGTGCATTGAGTGTAGGTATTTGGGGGGGGGGGGGGGATACTTTAATTTATTGAGTTTAGATATCTGGGGGTAGATATTCTTAAATTAATTGAGTGTAGATATTTGGGGATGGATATCCTTAAATTTATTGAGTGTAGATATTTGAGTGGTGGGGATATCCTATAATTTATTGAATGTAGATATTTGGGGGGAGGGGGAGGTATATTCTTTAATTTATTGGGTGTGGATATTTAGAGGGACAATCTTTTTATTTATTGGGTTTAGATACTTTAAAGGGAAATTCTTTAATTTATTAGGGGTAAAAAATTTCAACCCTAAGGGTATGAAAATCAAGAATGATTGATTATTCACGCACTGATTATGTCTATGACCGCGCATATCTCTAGACAGAATAGTCCGAGTTGAATTATTATCCTTTGATTTGAAAGAGTATACCCAGAAGTTGGTCCCATATACATGTAAATATGAAAAAAGCAACCCCAAGGTTAAGAAAACCGGGCATGATTTATAATTCAACTTCTGAGTTGTGTATTACAAATAAATTAAGCTTGTAGTAATTAATAAGATCATAGCCACAAAAAATTATAAAATAAAAACTTTTTAACAAAAAATTAAACCGCCGAAAAAACTGAAAAGCAAAAACTAATAAACCTTTTACTTTATTCATCTTAATAACTAAGTTCTTAAACTAATGTAAGTATACCTAAGAAATTTTGAGTCGGCGCCAAACAACCAATGAACATAGATCATTAGATTACTTAAATTCACAAAAATAACCAAATCAAATACAAATGCTTTGTGAAATGTCGAGCGGTGTAGTGTGTGCCCGTTCGGGTTGCTTCGTAAGCGTTCGGCATGCAAGGGGTGTGTCACGCTGCGCCGCCGCCGCGCATCACGCTTTACGTAATTAATTAATCTGATTGTTTGGCGCCGACTTAAAATACTTACATTAGTTTAAGAACTTAGTTATTAAGATGAATAAAGTAAAAGGTTTATTATTTTTTGCTTTTCAGTTTTTTCGGCGGTTTAATTTTTTGTTAAAAAGTTTTTATTGAATATTTATAAATTAATATATAATAGAAAATAATTACTTCAAAGTAATAAAAACAAAGTTACTGATAACAAATAATAAAAAATATCAAACGTGTGACTAAGTAGTACTAAGAGAATAAGAAAATAGATGGCGTTAAAACATTTTGTAGGTGGTAGAGCCCCGCTGAAGCTATTTTTGGTTTCAGCATGAATGGGTCGGCTCCTCCGGGGTAGTACCACCCCTCTCACAGATAACCGACGTGAAATAACAGTGCTTGCATTGTTGTGTTTCGTTCGGTCAGTGAGAGAGCCGGAGGCCCACGTCCCTTCCTCTTTCCTTCTTTTCCTTTCCTTCCCCACCCCCTTCTCGCATATACAGGCTGGCAACGCACTTGCGACGTCCCTGATGTCGCTAGTGTCTATGGACGGTGGTGATCACTTAACATCACGTGACCCACCAGTTCGTTTGCCTACTTTGATATAATAAAAATAGAAAATCTAAACATTGAATACTAAGGTGGATGCTACTTTGCACTTCCGCGTACAATATACAAAATAGAATGAATATATACAAAGTATATGTTTATTAATTAATTGATTTTCTTTTATGTTGTAGTTAGACGTAGTAGTGGTCAATCAGTTCCAGGCGAGAGAGTGCAAAATAGCATCCACCTTAGTATTCAATGATGGATTTCCGTAAAGTAACGCCTTCTTCAATTAAAAATCTAAACATAAGCCAACAAAAACCTATATCATATTAACGACTACCCTCAATCAGTTACGACAATAATTTTTACAAGTTTAAATGGCCACAGTTTAGTGACCACTTAAACTTGGGTGAAACGTAGATCTATGCATTAATTTTAACAATAAACAATAGTTTACCTTATCGATGACAGTTTCCGCCGGTAGCGTGTCCATCTTGGAAAGAACAGGTGTCGTCCTTCCTGATGTACGACCGGACGATTGTAACACCTATATATATATATACAATTACTACCTGATTCGTCCAAGTGTTATTTTTTTTGTTTTTTTTTTTTTTTTTTTTAAGTTTATTTTTGACAATTAATCTTTCAGATTATTACTGCCATCGTCACGTAGTCGATAATATTACATGCGTCGTGCAATCACTTCAATATTGCGTCGTGTGAGTCAATATTCTAACAAGATGGTGGATCCCTTGTTAGAACCTGCTAGGGAGTTTTTGTGGCATCTCAGAATTTCATGCTCCGTGGCATTATGTTCCAATCACGTCATTTATGCACGATAAACTAATTACATTACATAAAACACCACCTAATTTACAAAATATAGAGTTAAATAACACAAGATTATGAATAAAATATAAAATCCACTACGTGACAGACTAAAATCCCGCCAAAAAAAAAACCCAAGTGTTATTGTGGTTGGGTTATTAAAAAAAACTTCAAAATTAAAACGTGGCGCTATCTATGAGATATGTATAACAGTCGGTACTATAGTTTTCTGTCAACAAATTAAATTAAAGCGCCATCTATTACGAGGCTGACGAAACTTACTATTAAAAACAATAATCAACATTGACAATAATTTCATTTGTAATTAAAAATATTGAGGTCATTAATTGAAATTTAAATTATTGTATCTCTGAAGTTGGACCAAATTATATGTTCGGAGCTACACAACCGAACTACTCGTTAGGTATTATATATAATTTGTGCAGTGCGTGCACTTTAACATTTTAGTATTAAGACAATAATATAAATACAACTGCCAGCTATTTACCATTAGCGGCGAATTATTATAAACAATTACCAATAAAACATTTACCAATTAAAACATATCTTTCTTCATTCTACGTAAATGGATGACAGCATGATGGCGATGACCGCTGTATAACAGTGGATCTCTCAACAATCGAATCTCAAACCTTGAACTTTTAACTACTTTTTTTTTATATATAAGAAACCTTGAAGCTCTACCGCTAAACAGTGATATATCAGTCACAGTGGCTCGCTTTTAATTCGTCGCATTTCGAAATCAACCATTGTGTATCCATTGCAGAATGGGATGAAGACCACGACCGTTGAAAGATAATGGATCTCTCAATGGCCGAATCTCAGCTTTTTTTTCCCTGCAGACTCTTGATCGCCACTTTTTTTTTGGTTTCGTTTAATTTATTATTTATGTCAAAAGTCGTTGTAATTGTGAGCAACTATTGTTATTTTTTAATTGATTTTAATTTACTGAGTTTATGGCCTTTATGGCGACTTCATTTTGATTTTTTACAGCAATTTTTAAATTATAATCCAGTGTGCCTTGCAACCCTTTAATTTTTAACTCTGAGCTAACCAAAGAAACGACCGAACCTTGACATAAGTAGCGGGGAACCATCCGATCTGTTTGTTCCTCCCTTTCGCCTGGAGTTCCCCCTCCCACCAGCCGCTGTCAGCCTTCTTCCTGACCACCAGGAGCTGTCCCTTCTGCAGGGAGAGCTGTTCCGGGCTGTAATAACCCGAGATCTCTTTATACAGCCCGTCTGTTATTCCTTATCAGTTAGGTAGGTGGTAGAGGCACGCTGAAGCTAGTATTGGTTTCTGCATGAATGGGACGGCTCGTCCGGGGTACTACTACCCGACACAAAGAAAACCAACGTGAAGTAATGTTGCTTGCATTGTTGCGTTTTGTTCGGTCAGTGAGAGAGCCAGAGGCGTAAGGTCGGTTTTCTGTGAGAGGGTGTTGTACCGGGGGCAAGCCGACCCATTCATGGTAAAGCCAGTAAAAGCTTCAGCGTGGCTCTACCACCTTCACAGAGAGAGACACCTTGGTGCAGAGAGCGTGGGCGAGGATCTTCTGGACTAATGGCGTGGTATCCACATGTCATGTCGGCCATATGTTGACACTACCTCCAAAGTTTGGTGTCGCAGTGTTTACATATTTACACCATAGATGATCAATGTTGTCTCCACGGGTTGATCTCGTAGGCTAAACTTATAACAGGTGAAAGGCTAGACACTCACATTATTCTAGGATATACCACTTCATGGTCACATTTAACACATAAAATGCGTAATAATATCAAAACAAATAATAGTAAAAAACAAAGAGATCCTTAATTAATAAAAGTTTATTCTAAGAATTTTAAAAGTATGGATGATAAATAAACCTAGGTTGAATGACCGGTAATGAAACCTGCGAGCAGTGATCCGTAGTTAATAACTTCTGATAATAAAACGGACAATAAATGAACCCTTTTGTCTGTTCAAACTTCGAAAAATTATCCTTTGTTTGTTGGTTGGCTTCACTTTCCCTTCATCCGAAGGTCCATAAGACTTTGCTTTAACATAGACACTTAGAGGATTGAGTATAAATTTTGTATGTTCCTAGATAATTAGGTAAAATATTAAACACCTGGTATTTTAATTGATTTAGAACAAGAATCGAGTGCATAGTGTCCTCCATATATATTGCTACTGTCTAAACATTCAACTGGTATATTTTTAACCATTTCTCAGCCAAACGCCTGACGATACACGTAGTATATAAAAATATTGCGTAACTATATACTTATGTATTTTTGTTCTATATAATCCCAAAATATTTTGGGAATCCCTAAGAGTTTCCAGGGCTATATGATCACCTTTGCTGGCACGTTCGTGTGAAGCTAGTATGGAATGATCCTAAGTCTGTGTGGTTTTTGACTAACCTCGTGGCCGTGTAGTTGGCGATGGCCTGAGCTATCTCGTTCTTCTTCCGTCCAGTGGCGGAGTCTCGACCGGAGTCCCTCCTGGCGGGAGGGGCGGACCCCGACCCGGACCGAGAGTTCCCCCCCTCCGTTATAGCGGCCACTTCAGATGACACAGGGGTCGAGGACTTTTGCTCCTGCTGTGTGTTATTACAAATCAATTTTTAAAAAAAAATCAGTGCATGTAGCCGTTACACGCGATAGAAGTAAAACTTCTTTGGAGTTGTAAAATAGTAATCTGTTCGTACTTTGCTATATTTCATTTACTTTATTATAACAAAGAGTTGTTAATAATATTTCCTGTGTTATTTAGGTTCCGAATTAGATGATAGATGGCACTACAAAAAATTAAGCTTTCATTTAATTTGTTACTCATTTTGAAACCAGATAGCAGCATGGTCGCGCACCCATATATACATAATCTATTGTATGATTTTTATTGTTATTCAATTTGATTTATTTTCTTTCAAATTCAATTGTTAATTTTTTTAAAGTTTTTGGTTCATTTGTTTATTAATTTGTTTACAAAATTAAAAATATTTAAAAACGTACAGAAACGTGACACAATTTTCCCGTAACGGATTTCCGTTGCATTGTCGTCCGTTTACCTCCTTAGTCGCGTCTAAAGAAGTTTTATTTCAAAAACCCTCATTTTTCGACATAAGCCCTAAATTAAGAGTAGAGGACTCAATAATTGGATCTTTCGCGATGCATGTTATCATAAATGCTTTAAACTAAGTTAAATATAGCTGTTACTGTCCGTTATCAGATCTAGGAGATTTAAATCAGGAGTATCTACTAGAGGAAGTAATTTACAGGGTAGTTTGAAGTTTTAAGTACTGACGGGTAACGATGGTAATTTTTTTTCCTGGTCCGGAAGAGAAAGTATGCCAATTTTCAATGTTTTCCCCAAACAAAAGAAAGGTACTTGTAACTTATGGGCTCATATTTAAGATCATCGCTGCAGCCTACTAATACGCTGAACTGCAGCATATTGCTGAATGGGAGTTTCTAGATATTGGGCGTATTTTTATTCATCGTGTTAGTATAAGTACCTGAACGACCTAGCCGAGCACAAAATTAGCATTTTTTTATTACAAAAAAATAAAATAAAAAAAAACTTTTGCTGTCACTCGGATTCCAATTGGGATTAGAGGAATTTTCGAAGCAGCCGAGTATGCCAAATTTTCCTCCTTGCACGAAAGGGGAAAACTAACAATATTAAGTTTTCCCCCTGTTGGGAATGCAGGACATATCAACGTCATGTCCTCCCCCAAGTTCGCAAGGGGAAAGTGTCAATATCAATTATTTACCTAAAATTGAAAGAGGGGGAGTGTCTATACCAGATTCCTCCTTTTTTATAAATGTGGAGATGGATACCTTATGGATACTCATCCTTGCGGGGGAGAGCGTGGGTTATGTCCGACTCACACGGACTAAAACCCCACGGTGTACCGACAAATCGTATTTGTTGGAGCGGTAATATCAATTTCCCCCAAGTTCGGAAGGGGGAGAGTGACAAAAACAAGTTTTTGCCCATGTTTGATAAGGAAAGAGTTGCCAATATCAACTTTTCCCCAAGAGTATTTGAGATGTTTTTCTCTTTTTTTCTTTGCCAAATGTTGCAGGATCTTCTGTGTGGTTCTTTTTCTTTGTGGTTTTTCGGTGTGATTCTGATAGATAGTCTAGAGTTTGTGGAGTGTACCAGTGGTGGGGACGATGTTGGTGGGGGTGCTGGTGCAACCGCAGGTGCAGGGCTGGGCTCGGCTTGTGGTTCAGGCGCCTCGGGTATGGTGGGTGGTATGGCGGAGCCCTGTTCCACTGCAACTCCCGATGTTGGATCCTTCGTCACGTAATTCGATGGGAATATACCCGTTCTGTTGGCATACAAAAAAGGCGTATTGGGAACCTTAAAACGAAAAAGAAAATGTCGACTGAACCCATTTTGATATGACTTTTAGAGGCAGATTTTTTTCCAAAGCTACATCCAAGTGAACATATTTTGACGTTTAAGAAGGGGGATAAGTAGTAATAATATAAAATAAAAAGTTACTAGCTTTTAGAGCCACGCTGAAGCCATTACTGGTTTCAGCACGAATGTGTCGGCTCGTCCTGAGTAGTACCACCCGGCCCACAGAAACACCGACGTGAAATAACAGTGCTTGCATTGTAGTGTTTCGTTCGGACAGTGAGAGCGCCTGAGGCCTACCTCACTTCCTCTTTCCTCCTTTCGCTTTTCTTTCCCTCCCCACCTCTCCCATATACAGGCTGGCAACGCACTTGCGACTCCCTAAATGTTGCAAGTGCCATGGACGGTGGTGATCATTTAACATCAGGTGACCTACCTGTTCGTTTGCATTTTTTACAAAAAAACATTATTAAAGAGTTATTTTATTAATACATTCCTTTTTTTTATGACATTGCGTTTACAGAGATAGCTCTAATAGAGACTGTGAACTAGTTTGACAATGGTCAGACCTGATGCCGATGCGTCCGGTCCACCAGTCCCCGTCGCGGCGGACCACCTCGATCCTCTCACCTGCCTCGAAGGTCAGGTCTCCAGGCTCCGTCGACGTATAAGGATAGGCAGCGATGTAGAAATCACCGCCTTCTGATCTCGGTCAATTATAAAAAAAGCGTCAACTTTATTATCTTTACTTTTTCAATATTATTAATTATAATTATATTACACTAATCTCTACTCGCGACTTCGTCCGCGTGGAGTAGTTAATAACGTTAATTTTAACTCGCGACTTCTATGAGCTATCGATCACTGAGAGAAGTTTTCAAATCGGACCAGTAGTACCTAAGATTAGTGCGTTCAACCAAACAAAGAAACAAACCCTCCAGCTTTGTAATATTACTAGCCACTGCCCGCGACTTCGTTCGCGTGGAATAGATACACTAACACGCATCAGTTCTCAGAAGAAAAAAACATCCCGATTTTGAAACATTTTTCAACTGTACTCCGCTCCTATTGATCTTAGCGTGATGATATATAGACTATGACCATTCTCGATGAATGAGCTGTATAACACTGAAAGAATTATTCAAATCCGGACAAGTAGTTCCTGAGATTACCCCCTACAACGTCACAAACTCACAAACCTTACCTCTTTATAATATTTGTATAGATTATAGATTACAAAATACCAAAATAACTTTACGTTGAACCATGGATTTTAATATACTATACAGGCGTTGTATTAAATTTCGGCATATTTTAGTCTAGAAATATGTTTGACCCCTTTTCACCTAAAAAAATATCCGATATTTACGGAAACCCGCTCTCTTTCTTCGACGTGAGATTCAGATGACCCTCTTTCCCCCCCTCAAAACCCCTCATGTAATCAGTTGGACTCCTCCCTAACTTGCATCTATGTTAGACAGTAATATATGAAATGTAAGGTGATATCGAAAAACCGTATAAAAAGTCAACAAATATGATTTTGCAAACGGATTTTCTTATTTTTGGTCACTATTAAATAAAATAGTCCCGTTCTAAATATCTCCCCCCTTCTGGATTACATCAATTTGCTTTTCCCCTCCGATGGTTAACTTACCGACTGGGGGCATCGCTCCACCGAGGTCATTCGCTATTTCCGCTTCCGGTACTTCGGCTATGCCTAAAACGGGAAATTGGGGTTAATGTATCATCACTAGCCCCTTTACGGGATGAGTGGAATTTTTCAAATTTATCATTGATATAGTATTTCAAATGTATGTATTGTGTACATTTAAGATTACTATGTTTTTTTTTATATATATATAAGCATTGCATTTATTTATTTATAAGTTCTCCCGATATGTGGTCACAATCACACCATTTTTTTAAATGTGGGTAGTTGTAATTTTTTCTGAAACGTTCTAGAAAAAGAAATCATACCGACAATAAATCATTACTATATAAAGAATTTTTATATTCGAAGACTGATTTTATCATACGTCACAATGATAGCGAAGCGATGATGGAAATGTCTAACTGCCGAGTTTTTTTTTACTGTATCACGACAGACTGACTGCATCGTGACTGATGGTAACCAAACTGCAATCCTAAAAGACCGACAAATCTAGAATACCGAATGACTTGTGTGACTTATGTGACCTTATACGACTTATGGGATCTTTTTAGATTGCAATCATAAATGATATGATATCCCCTCCAGAAATATAACTAACCGAAAAGAAACGCGACAATTGTCGCAAGTCATTGTACTTCACGACTTATGTGACTTTATGCGACTTATGTGACCTTATGTGACTTTATGCGACTTATGTGACCTTATGCAACTTATGTGACTTATGTGACCTTATGCAACTTATGTGACTTTATGTGACTTATGTGACCTTATGCGACTTATGTGACTTATGTGACCTTATGCGACTTATGTGAATTATGTGACCTTATGTGACTTTATGTGATGGCAAATTAATACCACTCGTTTGCCGTGTGGGTTACCTTCGAGTTGGGTCTTCATTTCGACGGGCTCCAGGGTTTCGGCGACGTAAGCAGACGGTGCGTTTATATCCTCTACGTACGACTCCGGGAACCAGCCCGATTGACCTGGATACCGCACCAACTAATACCTCAGTTTTGGAATGTGGAATCCGTGGTAGGGGGACAATTTATCAATATATTGAAATTGTACTCTTTTAATAGTTAAAAAAAATGAATTAAAAAAAAAAACAATTTGATCACGGATACGATTTGTTATGTATACAAGAAATTACACGTAAGCAAAAAGGGTGCATACGAAGAGTCTGCATAATAGAAGAATTAAAAAAAACTTGTACTATTTTTCTACTATTTTCTGTATTAAATATTTCTTTCTCTGTACTCCTGAAATTTCAATGTGATCGGTCGAGTAGTAGAGACGTCACAACGTAAAAAAAAAAACGAATAAATAAACACACTTTTGTTATTTACGATTAAAAAGGCAATTTAACAAAAAAAACAATCATAAATAAAAAAAAAACTATTATTATTAACAGCGCATCTGTAATACTAGTTAGGAATTAGTATGAAAACGTAATAAAAAAAATAACAATAAAAAATATGTGAAAGAGCTGAAAACAATCAAATAAGAATGAAGAGAAAGATAAAAGTAAATTTCCTTATTACATAAAATGTATCAAACATGTACAGATGACAACGTAGTACGTAGAGTGTGGGGATAGATGGCGCTGAAAGCAAATATTACAACGACAATATATACGACCGATTTTACTTCTTAAACGGATTATTAGATGTTTTACAACAAAGATATTATTATAAAATTAAAGTGTTGCCAAGTACAACAATATGCAGATAATATTGCCAGGTTAAGAGAAAATAAAACGTATTAAAATAAAATTTTAGTGTTGCCAATCTAATTCCAATTTTCAATCTAATTTATCATTGCCCTATCTAAAAGGTCACTTTAGGTGAAATTTATTTTTTCATAGAAAATATTTACACTGAATCGAAATTTGGTTGTTAATTAAAAGGTTTTAACATTTTACGGCCACTGTTTATCCCTTGTATTGTCTAGCGTTATCACTACATATAAACAAAACAAAGATTTTGTCAAATCTGTCTGTCTGTCTGTTCGCGATAAACTCAAAAGTTACTAAACGGATTTTCATTCGGTTTTCACCAGTATATAAAGTGATTCCTGAGGAAAGTCAAGGTGTAAAATGTATGATGTGTGTGTTTTTTTTTTAATTAACAAATAGGAGAAACGTCCGCCGGGCCCGCTATTGACATATACACTGACATATGTTTATGATTAAAATGGTATAGAAATCGGATGTAAAGTTTGTGAGTTATGTGAGGGACAAACAAACAGACAGACATATTTGTATGAGGAGATTATAATAGGAATTACCTCTAGCAGTGCCCCATCTCCAACCCGGTTCTGCATCTCCTCGCGGAGGAGTAGCATCCGAAACCAGGTCTCCGGGCTGCAGGCTCAGCTCGTCGGCTGTCCTTGCCGTGAACTCGTACACGCAGCGCCATCTCGGGGCGGTAGATGTACTCACTGTATCGATGGCTGGTGGGTAGTCAGAGAAAAGTAATATACCACTTTGTAGAATATTTTATTAAAAGACAGAATAGGCGCAACCTTCTTTGGATCTCTAATCGGATTTTTATAAAACGGAAATATGCACCAAAAACGAGACAGCTATAAGTGTAAATACAGCGCGACTGGTTAGTCAATAGCAATATTTTTCAGAATAATCATTAGTCGATTCTCATGAAAAATCAATTTAAAAGATAGGTTCCTAATATTTACCCTAATTATCTAGAGAAAAACAAAACAAAACACTCAATATCAGGTGATTTACGCGAAAACGAACTGATATCATAATAAGGAAAGCAATTAATCACGCCGTGACGCGCAGTGCAGTCCGCGCCCCGCTTTCCTTTATTCAACCGTGCGGCGTTCCCACGATAAGAACCGTTACGTAATGTTTAACCTTGAAAGCACTACTTTGATTATGTTCATTGAACCTACATGTGATTTTTTGCGTTTAAAAGTATCATTTCCATACTTTGAAAAGTTTTAGAACAAACTTTAATTAAAGTCCTCTTTGTTGTTTATTAGTATTTGTTTTGATAATAATATTTCATATGTTAAATGTAACCACCAAAGGATTGAAGGCTATTACACTTTTAAAAGTCACTTAGTATAGGTTTTAGACTGTGAGAGAATGAGATAGAATGCGTTTAAAACCCTTGATAGATTCCAGGAAGTTCTATTAAAAGTCAGAATAGTTAAAAATTCTTTTGGGACGCTGTGGAATGGATTCATGTTAAATGAAAAAGAGATAGCTATAAGTGTACACATATAGGTTTTAGGCATAAAATGCGTTCATAATATTTGGTAGAATTTCTAAATAACTTATTCTGCTCAATCAATGTCGAAGAAAAAACCGAGTCAATACCAAGATCAGGAACTACAATAGACCCAGTAATTTTGATATATGATGTTTATATGTTTAATAATAGCGTGTAAGTTTATTATATTGTAAGTTTAGTATTTGTAATAGGCACGTGATGGCGTTGACTTTTTTGTAAGCATTATCAAGCTCTACAACTTTTTCTAGAACTCAAACATATATCTCTCATCGTTAAGCCAGCGTTTGTACGAAGGCTATTCGTTGGACCGTTTTTTCTTAGACTACAAATCCAACTACCATACAGAACTCTTTTTATTTGTCGAGTTAAAATTATAGCTCAAAAATAACGTGGTATTCTATCGGTGAAAGAATTTTCATAATCGATTTAGTAGATTCAGATATTACCCCCCTACAACTTCACAAACTCATAAACTTTACCTCTTTATAATATTAGTATATAGACTAGCCTCAGCTGGCGACTTCGTTCGCTTGGAATCGATACTTTGGGTTAACGCTAACACGCAGCGGAAGCTCTCAAGAGGAAAAATCCCCGATTTTTAAACACTCTTCATTGGTGCTCCGCTCCTATTGGTCTTAGCGTGATGATATATTTATGATTATATATTATTGATATATATTTTTGTAGGTGGTAGAGCCCCACTGAAGCTATTTTTGGTTTCAGCATGAATGGGTCGGCTCCTCCGGGGTAGTACCAACCCTCTCACAGATAACCGACGTGAAATAACAGTGCTTGCATTGTTGTGTTTCGTTCGGTCAGTGAGAGAGCCGGAGGCCCACGTCCCTTCCTCTTTCCTTCTTTCCCTTTCCTTCTCCTCCCCTTCTCCCATATACAGGCTGGCAACGCACTTGCGATGTCCCTGATGTCGCTAGTGTCTATGGACGGTGGTGATCACTTAACATCACGTGACCCACCAGTTCGTTTGCCTCCTTTGATATAAAAAAAAAACCTATGACCATCCTCGATAAATTAGCTATATAACATTGAAAGATTTTTTTCAAATAAGATCAATAGCTCCGAACATTACCTCCTACAACGTCACAAACTCATAAACTTTACCTCTTTATAATATTAGTATAGATAATAAAAATAGTTCTTTAATAAAATATAATTCAATTATTATTTTTCTAGTAGTAGCTGCTACTTCGTCCACGTGTAATCCGATGTAAGAAAAACAGTAACTAACAAAATCACCTGAATGTATTAAGTCCATTTACTTATATACTTTTCTCTCGTACTTAAGTCGCATCGTCATTACAACTACAATAACCCTTGAAAGGAGTTTTTGGCGGGATCTTAGTCTGTCATGTAGTGGATTTTATATTTTATTCATAATCTTGTGTTATTGGACTCTATATTTTGTAAATTTGGTGGTGTTTTACGTAATATAGTTAGTTTATTGTGCATAAGTGAAGTGAATGGAAAATAATACCACGGAGTATGAAATTCTGAGATGCCACAAAAACTCCCAGGAAGGTTCTAACAAGGGATCCACCATCTTGTTAGAATATTGACTCACACGATGCTTGAAGTGATCGCACGACGCTTGTAATATTATTGATTACTCGACAATGGCAGTAATAATCTAAAATATTGATTGCCAAAAATAAAGTGAAAAAAAAACCCTTGAAAGAGTGAACCGTTCTTGATGAAACTTCGACTAAATGTTTTCTCGTTGATATGATTTATGATTGACGTTTTACCGTGAATGCGGTACTTTATCACATACACTTTACATTTACATATTTATTATACGTATAGAATGTCACAAATTAATATCTCAAACACTACACATTCCCAATTCGATTTTGATTAGTTACATGATGCAATTTCAAAACCCAATGTCCAATGAAATGTTCACTGAAAATATTCCCATTTGATTTGCAATTTCCTAAATCGCTTGATAAATGACGAAGTTCTGAGGAAACAAACGTAAAAAAAAAACCGAATCGAGCACTGAGATTAAAACTAAACAAAAATTATCGAAATCTTTCGAGTAGTTTTTGTGTGAAAGACCGCTTTTGGTGTATACGAAACTCACCGTTGGTGATTGGTGCATCTCCCCAAGCACTTTCTGCTGCAGCAGGTTCCCCCCACGCGTCATCAGTGGTGCTCCATTCGGCATCTTTGCAAAAAAAATCCCTTATTCAAACACAAACAGGCCTAGAATCTTGTCTTATTTACAAATAAAAAGGCATAGCAGTTTCACTTATTCACACACGAAAAGGCCTTAGAATATTGTCTTATTTACAAATAAAAAGGCCTAGCAGTTTCACTTATTCATACACAAAAAGGCCTAGAATATTGTCTTATTTACATATAAAAAGGCCAAGCATTTTCACTTATTCACACACGAAAAGTCTTAGAATATTGTCTTATTTACATATAAAAAGGCCTAGCAGTTTCACTTATTCACACACAAGAAGACCTAGAATCTTGTCTTATTTACAAATAAAAAGGCATACCAGTTTCACTTATTCACACACAAAAAACCCAGTATTTCAGATGACAGATTTCAACCATATCTATATTTGTATTATATTCAACATTTTTTAGTAATTTAAGTGAAACTTCTTACGACAATGTTATCACAAACATTTGTGCCAAATTGCAGCTCTTCATTTTAAAGTTATCTCGTGTCTCACAAGAGCCATTAAGTTTTTTCTTCATTATTGACCTAGCAAGGTCTTAATAGCTTCACCGGGCTACTAAGGCGAGCACTTAGGGCACTCAGCCGATTTTATTTGACAACTACCTCAAGGGTGCACGGCACACTTCGCCTTGGGCTTTTGCCTGATACATGCGAATCGCGACCTATTTTGGGCTGATCTGAGCTAACTGTTCATACATATATGAGTTGTTGAAACATATGTGTGTACCAAGCCTACATACCTCAACAACTCTTATATATATTTTGTGTCGGATAATTTTCTAGACTATTTTAGTTCGATAAGGGAAAAAAATAAATCTCTTCCAGTTTCACGTGTAAGCGTGTATGCGTGCACGTGTGTGGAGGTGATATGTGTAATGTTGTTACAGTGATATAAGATGTTGTGTTAATGAATAAATAACTTGTCAATAGCAAACAAGGACTCAATAAGATTGTACTATAACATCACTATAATATTGTAATAATGTAATTACAACATACACACATCTTTATTTTGGAGTGTAAGGGGTGTCGAGAAACATCTTAAGACTTGAGGCATCCAAGCCAACCTCACCTGCACGTGGTGCACCCTGCTGATCAACGAACAAGGCAATGGCGAGAGCGGGGTGGTAGGGTTATACAGCCCGACTGGGTCGCAACCACCATGTACATGGCGAAAAAGCCCGTCATAGTGACTCGCTTCTGCGCGTCGCGTTTCGGGATCAGCCTGTACATATCCAGTACCGGGTGACTTTCGTCATTATGGCCGGCATGACAGCGGCGACCGGCGATGGATAATCTGTTTCTCGGTGGTTGCCGATGATTTTGGATTGTACTATGCTTACCATCAGGCACAGTGCAGTCACTTTGTCGTGCTTCAATAAAAAAAGTCCCACAAAAGGGCATTCAAGAACACATCTGTAAGGCTAGGTCTTGCTTCTCACCCTTACATTTTACGGTGGAGATGGTTCAAATGTTTTAGTATATTTAATTCATGGGCATTTAACCAGCGATATACTGGTAAGGCCCTGCCACTCGGTAGGAATTAAATACGGGTTTTAGTGAGAGCACTCTATGGACACTGTTGTTTTAAAAGCATTTGTGTAACATCGGTGTCCAGAGCACAAGAGAGTGTAGATTCTGTGATAGTGGGGATGAGACCCCCAAACACCTCTTGTGTGAATGTGATCCACTGAAGCCTATACGGAACCGGATTCTGGGAAAGCACGTGTTGCTTCCAGATGAGGTACAGATGGTCTCAACCAAAAAAGCCCTGCAGTTCTTAAATGCTATAGGACTAGGCGTGGAGCTTTACTAATATGGGGCGGTCACAATAGATCAGTACTGGTCGCAGTGGTACAGGACTAAGTGCTGCATAGACCCTTTTTCCAGAATAAAAAAAAAATCATATATTTTTATATATTCCAGTATTAATTCATATATTTTTCATGAGTTATCCTGATGTGAGTCGGTGTCGGACTGACCTGCAGCAGGCCACGCGCTTCCTGCTGGCGTTGGATAGGGTTTCATAGTTTTCGGCGGATACCACTAACGGGATTAATTCATACATTTTCATATATTTCAGTATTAATTCATATATTTTTGAGGCGTTATTCTGATGTGAGTCAGTGTGGGATAGTGGTGGACTGACCTGCAGCAGGCCAGGCGCTCTCCGCTGGTGCTGTGCTCCTCCTCTCGAGGTACTCGGTCCTCCTCTCCTCGTAGAGGCTCCACACCTTGCGGCACTTCTCGCTGAGCGAGCTCACGCTCTCCCTCAGCTCCTGCAGCTGGGACTGGCTGTTCTCCAGGTCGGTTCGCTTCGTCTCCACAAGGGCACGAGCCGTTTCCACCTGGATGTGTCGTACAGTACCACAAATAATGATAAACTATGTCCAAAGTTATAGCACAACAGCAAAATGACTGATTATATTTGATAATAGTAATAGACTCAATTGTATGGTTTTATGAAACCGCGATTCAAATGAAACATTTTTTTTCTTCAAATCATAGTATTTCGGGAAAATTTTTGGAAAATTATTCGATTTAATGTATTAAAATCGAGTTTTTAATCATAACCTAATAATTGTAAAATGGGAATGATAATGGAAAATCAGTAAGTAATAAATAAAGATAACTAAGTTCTTATGGCAGAATTTTGTTCTGTGCTGTTATGGATTTTAAAATTTATTCATAATCTTGTGTTACTTGCCTCTATATTTAGTAAGATTAGCGGTGTTCTCCGTAATACAGTTCAGTTATTATGCATAAGTGAAGTGAATGGAAAGTAACACCACGGAGCATGGATTCTGAGATGTCACAAAAATTCCCTGGAAAGTTCTAACCAAGGGAGCCATCATCATGTTCGGATCATTGAAATAATCACACGACACTTATTGTGTGAAACGTATTGTAATCTCTATTCAAATAAAATATTGACACTGGCGAATGTTTCTGCGGTGCCAAAACAAAAAGAAGAAAGATAATCTATACTAATATTATAAAGAGGTAAAGTTTAGAAATCCAATCTGGTTATTACAGTAGAGAATACAATAATATAATGATTCAAATGATAAATATATTGTGATTTATTGCTACTCCGGAACCGTGCGCCGGCTGTAATGTGACTTGCAAAAGACGGACGACAACATTTTAACCAACGGAAAAAAAAAACAGTTCTATTTAAAAAAGCAATACTGACCCGCGAACGTCTCCACAGTTGGATTTACACTAATCAATGACCGAAATATGACAAACATATTAATAGGTTACAGAAATACCACCATATGTATGTTGATATCAATTTAACTGGGTAAAAACCACCTCGCTCTGGTGATTGCACATTAGCAGTTCCTAACTTGCATCGTAAATTGTCGCGAAGCAACAAGTGTATGGTGATCGCAGCTTTACAATGTCTATGATACACTAGCTTTTGCCAAAGACTTCATCGTTCGCGCGGAGTAATTACTTTACGCAGCGGAAGCTCTCAGGAGGGAAAACACCCAATTTTGAGAGATTTTTCATTGGTGCTCCGCTCCTATTGGTCTTAGCGTGATGTTATATAGCCTATAACCATCCTCGATGAATGACCTATATAACACTGAAAGAATTTTTTTTTTAATCGGACCAATAGTTCCTGAGATTACCCCCTACAACGTCACAAACTCACAAACTTTACCTCTTTATAATATCAATTAATATAGATTAAAAAAAAACAATAATCTTACCTTATCTCTCAACTGTTTCAATGTTATCTCCATCATATTCAGCTTCCCATCTTCACCGGCACCTTCGGAGGCTTTAGCCTACGAGTTAAGAGAAAACAAACTACCTTACAAACAGTCGTTGAGGCGTGTATGCTTGGTACACATATACGTTTCAACAACTCATACATATATGAATAGTTAGCTAGGTTAGCTAAGATAGGTCGCGATTTTGTACGCAACAGGCAACAGCCAAGCCGAGATGTGCCGTGCACCCTTGAGCTGGTTGCCAAAATAAAATTGGTTGAGTGCCTTAAGCGCTCGCCTTAGTAGTCCGGTGAAGCTGTTAAGACCTTGGTGGGTCAGTAGCATAGTCAGATCGAAAAATTTTTTTTATAAAAACCACATCATCTTCTGTCAAATAAACACCTGTTTTTTAGAACTGACTACGATATTGACCTTGCAAGGCGTTTACAGCTTCACCGGACTACTAAGGCGAGCGCTTGAGGCACTCAGTCGTTTTTATTCGGGCAACTAGCTCTATTTTTTTTATCGTAGCACGACATAGTGACTGCACTATGCATGATATTAAGCATAGCACAATCCAAAAACATCTGCAACCACCGAGAGACAGATTATCCATCGCCGGTCGCCGCTGTCATGCCGGACATAATGACGAAAGTCACCCGGTACTGGATATGCACAGGCTGATCCCGAAACGCGACGCGCAAAAGCGAGTCACTATGACGGGCTTTTTCGCCATGTACATGGTGGTTGCGACCCAGTCGAGCTGTAAAACCCTACCACCCCGCTATCGCCATTGCCTCGTTCGTTGATCAGCAGGGTGCACCACGTGCAGGTGAGGTTGGCTTGGGTGTCTCAAGTCTTAAGATGTTAGTCGACACGCCTTACACCCTACACGGCCCACCTCGGCTTGGACTGTTGCCTGATACATGCAATTCGCGACCTATCTGAGCTGACCTAAGCTAACTATTCATATATAAATGAGTTGTTGGAGCATATATGTGTACCAAGCATACATACCTCAACAACTTTTACATAAATTTCTTATCGGAAAATAAAATAAACACCCATTTGGACTAATCTCAGAAGTAGGACTTGATTTTGAAATACTTTTGCTGTGACATGCTGATAATCCTCGAGGGTGGTAGCCAATTGAGGAAGCATAAGAATTCCACCACCAGATCAAAGTTGTAAAATCTTCATTAGAATGTAGGAGTTACTAAATAACTCACTACCATTCCCCTACCACTTTTGTAATTGGTCCAATATGGCCAGTGGTTTATAAATTCAATTTTGTTTAATACTGCTTATTGGTTATCCAAACGCGTAACATGTGGCTTACTTTATACCCTGAAAATATTCTTTATCTTTGAGAAAAAGTTGCCTCAGAATCGATTCAGCCGTTTCCGAGGTAATGTCTGACAAACAAACGGACAACTCAATTTTATATTTTTAAATTTTTTTATTATGTTAAAAGAAAAACCGTAATTTCCAAGATGAAAAACAAATGCAATTAATTGTGTATATATATTTTTTTTATTCTACAATTATTAAATGCTTCCTAACTCGACAAAATGATTATATTTCTCTGAATTGAGACATGATTTAAGTCTCCGGTGTTCGAGTCATAGTGCCTCAGTATGTCCCTATAATACCTGCTGAAAATGTAGGAGTACCTTAGCATCTAACTCAGCCTTCTCCTTGTTGAGTGCTATCTGCTTCGCGTTCAGCTCCTTGACCTTGGCCTTCAGCTGCTGCATCTCAGCCATGTTTGCATCACGGTCAGACCTGGAAAATCAAGGTGTGTCAACCGTTGAACAATCATGACATTATCATAAAAAAAAGGAATGTAAATCTAACGTCTATGTACTATTTACAATTTTGTAAAAAAAAAATGTTGTAGGAGTCTAGGTGTAGCCTTCGCACCGTGGTGGCCTAGCTACTCTGGGTAAACAAACGATTCGATCTCGATGTTCAACGCTCAATTGGGCTGCAGCAAATACAATGCACCACGTCCCTTGGACTGCTACAACACCTTGACTGAACCACCAAGACCTTGACTGAACCACCAACACCTTGACTGAACCACCAACACCTTGACTGAACCACCAACACCTTGACTGAACCACCAACACCTTGACTGAACCATCAACACCTTGACTGAACCACCAACACCGACGGAACACTTTGCCACGATTCAATGAAGCACTTGGATATTTTTAGTGATTTTCAGGCGTAAAGGTTTTCACACAAACGATGTTGTCGCTACAATGCTTAACGAGTAAGTGACACATGACAGCAGCTGTCAACTGCGTTTTGCCACTGCATTAAGCATTGAATGAATGAATGAATTAATTCTTTATTGTACACATTTGGTTGTACACTGGCGAGCTTAATGCCATGAGGCATTCTCTTCCAGCTAACCAGCGTCATTGATGTCAAAAACTTTTTGTAGGTAGTGGTAATAAATATGTACATAAATAATAAAATAAATATATATAGTATAAATATACATACACATATGGACATACATACATACAAATATATAACAATAACAAAGATAGTAATAAACATTGCACAATTATGAGCACTCTGCCTCCTGTTTCTCAATTAAATGTCGGTGTAATTGAATTTTAAAGTTATTTATAATTTCAACTTCTTGAAGTCGACGCGGTAATGAATTCCATAATCGTATGGCAGTTATTGTGAAGGAGTTCGAATATACATCAGATCTGTGCTGAGGTATCTCCAGAGTTTTGGTGTATGCCGAACGAAGATCACGTTCATGAACCGTTAGGAAAATGAATCGTTCCTGGAGATATTGTGGAGATTGAGGGTCAAATAAAATACGATATAGAAAATGCAATATTTGAGCATTTCGACGTGAACGTCTATCTAGCATTGAACACGATTGAGAACGAAACACTAGGAATAAGTAGTAAAATACACTTCAATCATTTATAGAAATGTCTGTCTGTATGGACAAGTATTAATGTTAAAGTACTGCATTCATCACAAACACTGAATCATAAAGCATATTCTCGAGTAACATTTAATCCTGGCTTTATTTGAATCGGTTCACTCTATCAAAAGTTATTGTAACTTTGAATTATGACACGAATTAAGTACGAGTGAAAAGTAGACAAGTAAATGGACTTAACACAGTCAGATGAATTTATTAATCACTGTTTTTGATGAGAAACATTTATAGGAAAAACCTAAACCTAATTTTTTTTCGATACAAATATATGGAGGAGTTGTTGAGGCGTATATGCTTGGTACACATATACGTTTCAACAACTCATATATATATGAATAGTTAGCTAGGTTAGCTAAGATAGGTCGCGATTTTGCATGCCATGCATTGCCAAGCTGAGGTGTGCCGTGCATCCTTGAGCTGGTTGCCAAAATAAAATCGGCTGAGTGCCTTAAGCGCTCGCTTTAGTAGACCGGTGAAGCTGTTAAGACCTTGCTAGGTCAATAGCGTAGTCAGTTCGAGAAAAAAAAACCAAATTTTAGTTTGGCGGCGTTGCGACACAAGACACAAACTTTGCACTATTAACGAAATACTCAAAAACATTTGCAACCATATCTGTATAAACATAAGATTCAAATTATTTTACGAGTTACGAGGCACGCGCCTACGACCTAGCGCCCTTCAAATGCCGTCAAACACATCACGCCTGCATCTAGTTGAATTTTTGTATTCAATAAAAATGAATATTTATGTAATATATTTTTTTTAAATTGAAACACGACAAAGTGACTGTACTATGCCTGATGGTAAGCATAGTACAATCCAAAAACAGTGGCGACCACCGAGAGACAGAGCATCCATCGCCGGTCGTCGCTGTCATGCCGGCCATAATGACGAAAGTCACCCGGTACTGGATATGCACAGGCTGATCCCGAAACGCGACGCGCAGAAGTGAGTCACTATGACGGGCTTTTTCGCCATGTACATGGTGGTTGCGATCCAGTCGGGCTGAAAAACCCTACCACCCCGCTATCGCCATTGCCTCGTTCGTTGATCAGCAGGGTGCACCACGTGCAGGTGAGGTTGGCTTGGGTGTCTCAAGGCTTAAGATGTTACTCGACACCCCTTACACCCCAAATTAAATAAACAGTTATTATTTAACGAATCTCATTTGTAATGCTTTATCTTTTCATGATGCCATAGCTGATTCATGTCGTAATCTGTTCTTCTAGGCATATAAATTATACAAAACAATTTGTATGTTTCACATCTGCCAGGTGTCCCGTAACGTCTCAATTTTTTTATATCAGGTTCCAGGCGGACGGAGTGGCGGGCACAGCTAATCACTTCTATATACCTATTAAATTTGACTGTACATGAAATCTATAATGTATTTGGGACCTTACTATGGAATATATAGTAAGGACTAAATATCGCTGCAAGTTGAATCATATATAAACGTAAAGTCATAAACGTGTAGGCGTGATGGTATATTGTCAATAACAGAACCATAGGGGAGGAGGGGGTAGTGACTGAGTGTCTGGCGATGTATAATTTTTGTATGGGTCCCGGAGCCTCACCTCATTCCGTCTATGGTGCATTTGTTCCCGGCTACAGCGGTCCTGGTGTCCCGGATGCTGTTGGCGAGAGAGGTGGCTCGAGTCCGTTCAGCTGCTAACTGAGCCGCTGCAGCTTGAGCCTGGGCTTTCAGCTTCAGAACCTTGCTTTGTTCCTCAGCGCGCATCGCTTCTAGTTCCCGGGTCCTTTGACACATTTCAAAATTAGAGAAATCCAATTTTAATCGTTCCGTCCTATGAATTAGGTCGAAAGCCTTTTTAAGAAAATTAAGTTTTTTACACATTATAAAACAAAATTAAAAAATATATATGTATTATAAGATTTTGTAGTAATTTTTTTATGTACAGTTATTTCGGCTTCATTTTGAAAAATGTCCAATATATTGAAGTGTATGAAACATTTCTGAATTAAAAATACCAAATTATATGAAATATATTTGGAGTAAAATTCTTTAAGAAAATTGAGCCGTCGCAGGACGCCTGGCAGATGTGAAACATCATGTTTTGTATAAGTTACATGCGTAAAAGAAAAGATTACGACCGGAATCAGTAATGGCATCACGAAAAGATGAAGCTATAAAATTACAAATGAGTTCTATAAAGTAATGACTGTTTATTTTTTTTACTACATAAATATTCATTTTTATTAAATACAAAAATTCAAACAGGCGCGGAAGCGGTGTGTTTGGCGGCATTTATCAAAGGGCGCGTGCCGAGTAACACTAGTAGAACGAGTGGCCTACAAGATATGGTTACAAATGTTTTTGAGTATTTCGTTAATAGTGCAAAGCTCGTGTTTTACATCACCAAGATAGCAATGAAGAAAACCCTCCGCATATGGATGTTTCACATCAGTATGTAAAAAATGCGCAAATTGATAATACCACGATATATAAATGAATGAATAATTTTTAATTTGTACATTGACGAGCTTAATGTCACATTGCATTTTCTTCTAGCTAACCATCGGTATTACATATTATCAATTTCAATCATTTTTTTATCTTGTGTAGCGCAAATATAAAAATAGCGAAGAAAATTAAATAAACTAAAAAATATATCGGGCGAGCCACTAATGACCTGTGATACCGTGCTATTGACTATATCAGGGGTGTTACTAATGACCTCAAACGCTATTGATTGACGTTATCGCCTGATCATTGTTTATCCCCGATGTGAGACAACAATTGGTTGGAGATATCGGCTGTTTATGTATATTGATGCTTTAAAAGGCGACCCACGGGTAGACACTGGGCATAGACGATCAGGCAGTTGGGCTAGTCACATCTACATATAACTCGTCGTAACTATAGTCAATGTAGTGTATCAGTTAACGTGTTGATCGTTGAAATAATAACCATGACGTCACTATGGATGACGTCATACATTGACATGGACGCCATTTTACCACTGCCCCGACAAATATAATAATACAATTAACTTAACCTATATGAAAAATATCTGAATTAAAAATACTAAAATATATGAAAAATGTGTGAATTAAAAATACCAAAATATATGTAATCAACACTCACCTCTTCTTTTCCCATTCGAGTTGACACTGCCTCTCCATCTCTTTTCTAGCTGCTTCACGTTTCTCCTTTACCAATAAAACACGAATAAAAATAATCCCATATATAAAAATATAATATTTTACCCCACATATGTATTTCTATTAATGTACTAAATTGTACTCTGTGCATTCACTATGAGCTTTTTTTTGTATGCACTATAAAATATTGGAAATGTATGTAAAAAAAAAATGTACCCGATCGAGTTTCTTGCGGGTTCGTCTCGATGGCTGGGTTGTTTTCCGAACCGGTGGTAGTTTTTGACGTTCATAAATGCCTTTTTTTTTTCGAACTAACTACGCTATTGACCTAGCAAGGTCTAACAGCTTCACCGGACTACGTTCATAAATGCCTTTAAAGGCCTTAAACTGAATAAAGAAACTCTGATTTTTTTTTACTCACGATTTCTTTTGAACTTGGTTTTTGACAATTTCACTTTTTTTTTTCTAGGATATTTTTGAATGGTCTTCAATTAATCTACCTTGTTATTGACTATGTCCGGTAGCGCTATAACTCATCCGACAATGATTATCTGATACGAAATATATATAGGAGTTGTTGAGGTATGTAAGCTTGGTACACATTATGTTCCAACAACTCATATATGTATGAATAGTCAGCTTTGATCAGCTCAGATAGGTCGCGAATCGCACGTATTAGCCCAAGTCGAGGTGTGCCGTGCACCCTTGACCTAGTTGTCAAATAAAATCGGTTGAGTGTCTTAAGCGCTTGCCTTAGTAGTCCGGTGAAGCTGTTAAGACATTGCTGGGCCAATAGCGTGGGCAGATCGAATAAAAGACTCATCCAAGAAGCGAGACTACAACGCGACAGGAATATTAACACTAGCGCCACCATATTACATATACATTAATTCGATACATAAATAATGATTATACTAGGTGAATGTTTAGATAGTAGCAATAATTATGGAGGACACTGGGCACTCGATTCTCGTTCTAAATCAATGAAAAAAAAAGGTACTTAATATTTGACCTAATTATCTAGAAACCTACAAAAATTATACTCAATCCTCTAAGAGTCTATGTTAAAACATGGTGTCAATGACCGTCGGGTGAAGTGAAAGTGAAGTTAACCAACTAACAAAGGATAATTTTTCCAAGTTCGAACGCTTGTTTATTAAAATTAAAAGGGTTTATTGTTCGTTTTATTATAGAAAGTTATTAACTTCGGGTCACCGATCGCAGGTTTTATCAGAGGTCATTCAATCTAGATTTATTTAACGTATTATCCATACTTTTGAAATTTCTATAGCAAACTTTACCTAAGTTTCTCTTTGTTGTCTATTAATATTGTTTTGGTACTATCTATTATTTTATGTGTTAAATGTCACTATCGAGTGTCAGCGAGTGTCTAACCTTTCCTCTGGTATAGAATTGATTATAACATAGATAATAATAATTTGATCGTTATTATTATTTTTGTGTTACTGAATTATTTGGGGGTAATACGAGTAAATAGTAATTGGTTTGACTTCCGCAGTTCGGCCTATAAAAGGCGATATGACGTAAATCATACACGCACTTCTATGTGGAAGTTGTTGTAAAGCTAAGCTCTGGTCGGATAAATAGACACAGTGCCTACAGAGTGTTATTAATAGGTGGTAGAGCCACGCTGAAGCCATTACTGGCCTCAGTATGAATGGGTCGGCACGCCCGGGACAGTACCACCCGACACACAGAAAAACGACGTAAAGTAACAGTGCTTGCATTGTTTTGTTCGGTCAGTGAGAACACCGGAGGCACACCTTTCCTCCTCTCCTTCCTCCTACCAAGCCTTCCCTTCCCTCTCTTTTCCCCATCTCCTCATCCCTCCCCCCCCAATCCCCAACACAGGCGGGCAACGCACTTGCGACTCCACTGGTGTTACAAGTGTCTATAGACGATGGTGATCATTTAACATCAGGTGACTTACCAGTTCATTTGCCTCGTATGATATAAAAAAGAAAAAAAAAGTGCTAATTGGCTTCCCTGAACGCACCAACTATGAGTTTTGTAACATACTGTAATTTTGTATGTAATATATGTATGTACTTGTCTACTATATAAGATGCTTACCTGTTCTTCTTTCTGCTTCCGAAGTAACTCTTCTTGCTCCCTCTTCTGTGCTTCGAGGCGTAATTTCTCCCGTTTCTCCGCTTCTTCTCTTTCTTTTCGTTCTCTTTCCGCCTGGATCATTTACACAATATATCTACAAGTGATATTATAACTAAAAAGTAAATGTTATAAGCAATTCGACAGAGACTTGTTAAAACTTGGCTAGTTAGCTTATTTTTAACAACTGCCTCGACAATCCGCCCGTAGCTATGCGACATATAACTATTTCACATTTTTACCGACCCTCCTGATTCAATCACGTCAGCGAACGATCAGTACCAGCCTGTCCCTCGAAACAGAGTGTGTTCACGCCCACGCCCGCGTAACCACAGATCACGCCGCCGTGGTCTGCGGGTTAATTTCGCTCCCGCACACCCGATTAGGCCTCCCACGGCAGCGGCTCAAGCCTTGGTTCGATCCCTCGGTAGGGAGCCCTTGAGTGCGTTGCTTGCGCGATACGGTGACACACAAATATACATCACTGCTACAACATTACACGATCACCGCCACACACGTGCACGCTACACGCTTACACATGAAAGTGGAAGGGTATACTTTTTTCCCTTATTGAACTGAAAAACTCTCAATTTTCCGATAATAAATATATGGAGGAGTTGTTGAGGTGTGTATGCTTGGTACACATATACGTTTCAACAACTCATACATATATTAATAGTTAGCTAGGTTAGCTAAGATAGGTCGCGATTTTGCATGCAACAGGCAACAGCCAAGCCGAGGTGTGCCGTGCACCCTTGAGCTGGTTGCCAAAATAAAACCGGCTGAGTGCCTTAAGCGCTCGCCTTAGTAGTCCGGTGAAGCTGTTAAGACCTCGCTGGGTCAATAGCGTAGTCATTTCGAAAAAAAAAAAATATAACTATTTCTTTTTCACGGCCGATATTGAGAATATGCCATCTCACTTCCACATTTTATCTAAGACAGAGTGCGGCGTTACGATATTATTTTACGTATGTGTGCGTTATCGTGTCATTTGTTTTTTCAAGATATCATGTAGATAACGTATCTAAAACCTTTTAGTTATATCATATCATTGATTACTACGATACTGTTCGCAATATTTTTGAATTCACTGTGTTTTGTGATAATAATTTGTACATGCACGTATTTTATTTGAAATACATATATTTCAAATAAAATAGACTCACTGACATGTCTAAACGCGAAGACTTGTAATTGTAAATACATTTACCTCTGCTTCCTTAGGAAGGCAATTGGGAAAAAATAAATAAATTAAGACATTAAACTTTTAGCTACAATTAGACAACTATGCTATAATTTTATCACAATTTAATTGAAATCTGAGACCCAATATATAATTCGAGCTGATATACGTCGACTCACTATCCCAAAAGCCACCACTGAACTCTATATATAAGTAATATTGCTTTATAAAACCAGGGATATTATACTCACAAGTAAATAATTTGCGGTTAGATTTATTAAAAAATGATTTTGAAACTAGAATTACCGCATTTTATTTGACTGTAATAGCAACTAGGTTAGTCTTATCTCAAAACAAAACGAACGAAAAATCAAAGTGTATTATTAATAAAGAGTGGGTAGTTACAATTAGATAATAAAATTACGATCGTGGGTAGTCTAACAAATCGATTAGTTTATAGTAAACTAGCCTCTGCCCGTGACTTCGTTCGCGTGGAATAGTACTTTGGGCTAACGTTAACACGCCGCGGAAACTCTAAAAAGGAGAAAATGCCCGATTTTTAAACATTCTTCATTGGTGCTCCGCTCCTATTGATCTTAGCGTGATGATATATAGCCTATAACCATATTCGATAAATGAGCTATATAACATTGAAAGAATTATTCAAATCGGACCACAATGTCACAAACTCAGAAACTTTACCTTTTTATAATATTAGTATTGATTGCTGAAGGAGCATGTTAGTTAAAAAAATAAACTATATTCGGTGAGCAAACTCTATCAACTCAAACGAAACAGATACAAATATATTTACCTTCTCTTTCATAGCAACGTCTGCTAACTGCGTTCGTCTCCTCTCCAACTCCGCCTGACCTCGAGCCATGTTCTCCCTTCTTCTCTCCTCGTAGGACTTGGCACTGGTGTTAGACGACACCGAATCACGTCTGAAAGATCAAATCCATAGACACTAGCAACCCCAGGGGAGTCGCACGTGCGTTGCCTGCTTGTGTTTGGGGGAGTGGAGAGAAAGGAGTGGGAGGGGAAAGGAGTGGAGAGGGGAGGGGAGATGAGTCTCTGGCGCTCTCGCTGACCGAACGATATGCAACAATGAAAGCACTGTTACTTCACGTCGGTTTTCATTGAGAGGGTGGCATTGCCCCGGACGAGCCGACCCATTCATGCTGAAACCAATAATAGCTTCAGCGTGCCTCTACCACCACAAATACAAAGTGTCTAAATACTGGTGACAAACTGGTTGTCCCATGTTTTAGACTTAGCAAAACCAGTAATAGTATTTTAGGTAATAGTGCTAGGTTTTATAACAAAATCCCAAAGGATATTACCAATTTACCAATTTTGAATTTAAGCGCCATGTCAAGCGAGTTTTGGTCTCAAAAGGCTATTATAGAGTGGATCAGTATGTGAACGATAGTGATGTCTGGAATTGACTCATCTCTGTACATCCATTAAAAACGTTTGTGACATGTAAGTAATATATTCTAAATCTCTACATATAAATTTCTTCTGTATGTCACTGAACTCCTTCTAAACGGCTGGACCGATTTTGATGAAACTTTGAGTGCGTGTTCTAATGGATTCGAGTATGGTTTACATTCATTTGGACCCGGTAGGTGGCGCTACGGTTGGGTTTTTAGATTTTTTTTTTTAAATATCAAAGCAGGACAACGTCTGCAGGGACCGCTGGTATTATACATATTCGTTAAAAAATAAACCAGATCGTGTTTGTTGCTGGTTCCTCTCGATGACTGGGTTATTTGTACGAATCGGTCGTAGTTTTGACGTTCATAGAACCTAACAGAAACACCCACGTGAAGTAACAGTGCTTGCATTGTAATGTTTTGTTCGGTCAGAGAGCGATGGAGGACCACTTCCCTTCCTCTCCTCCAAGCACAGGTTGGCAACGCTCTTGCGATTCCCCTGATGTTACAGGTGTCTATGGATGGTGGCGATCACTTAACATCAGGTAACCCACCTGTTCGGTTGCCTCCTATGCTATATAAAGAAAAGATAAACCACATCGAGTTTCTTGACGGTTCTTCTCGATGAATGGGTTGGTTTCTAGAACCGGTGGTAAATTAAAATTTTTTTTACTTTGATTTTGAAATGTAGTAAGCAGCAAGCCACGGACACCTAAAACGATACAATCATATACAACATGGAGAAATTATGGAGAGAATTGTCTTAATTTACAGACTACCCACCTGAATGTGGGAGGTATCAATTCCGGTGGCAGCTTCGCCGGTATCATCTCACCCTGTGTAGCTTTCTCGCATAAGTACATGGCCAAAACGAATTCTTCGCAGCCTAATAAAAAAAAAACAAACACTTCAAGCGGATTTTTTATTGGTCGACGACTACTAATTATCTATACTAATATTATAAAGAGGTTAAGTTTGTGAGTTTGTGACGTTGTAGGGGACAATCTCAGCAACTACTGGTCAGATTTGAAAAATTCCTTCAGCGTTGTATAGCCCATTTATCGAGTAAGGTTATAGACTGTATATCAGCACACTAAGGCCAATAGGAGCGGAGCACCCATGAAAAATGTTTCAAATCGGGAGTTTTTTTCCTCTCGAGAGCTTCCGATGCCGTTAGCCCAATTCCACGCGAACGAAGCTGCGAGCAGAGCCTAGTACATAATACTGAGATTATGATGACTTATGCTTTAAGATCATTTTACACAATCTATTGCAGCTGTAATAAGTTCCTAATAATTCCTAATAAGTTCCTTCCAGAAGTAACACGAAGCTACTACACTAGTAATTATAATGAAGAGCTCGGATTCTGTTCAATTGTTTTTTTTTCGAAATGAAAACGCTGTTTACCTGGAAACGTCTTTACAGCTTCACCGAACTATTGTTATTTTTTTCGTTATTATCAAGTAGGTAATAATATTACAAGTGTGTTGTGATAATTTCAATGTCCTCACAGGATGGTGGCTCTCTTGTTAGAACTTTCTAGGGAGCTTTTGGGGCATCTAAGAATTCATGCTCCGTGGTATTATTTCCTATCCACTTCACTTGTGCACAATAACCGAACTATATTACGTAAAACACCATCAATATTACAAAATATAGTCGAATAACACAAGATCTATACTAATATTATAAAGCTGAAAGATTCACTTCATTACTGTAATCTCAGAAATGACTGGTACGATTTGTTAAATTCTTTCAATGTTAGATAACTCATTTATCGAGGAAGGCTATAGGTTATATATCATCACGCTAAGACCAATGGGAGCGGAGCACCAATGAAGAAAGTTTCCAAACTTTCTTTTTGGCGTTAGCCCGAAGTAATTGTTACACATGGACGAATTCGCGGGTAGAAGCTAGTATTTTTTATTATTATTTCATTGATGGTAGGAGAACAGGTGGGTCATCTGATATTACGTGATCACCACCGTCCATAGACACCAGCAACACCAGAGAAGTCGCAAGTGCGTTGCCAGTCTGTGCTGGTAAGGAAGAGGGGAGGGGGAAGGGGAAGACGGAATGGAGAGGGAGGTAGGTGAGCTTTTGGTGCTCTCACTGACCGAAGGAAACGCAACAATACAAGCACTGTTACTTCACGTCGGTTTTCTGTTAGAGGGTGGTACTACCCCAGACGAGCCGATCCATTCATGCTGAAACCAGTAATAGCTTCAGTGTGGCTCTACCACCTATAAAATGTAAGTCACTAAATGGAAGACAATAACAAAGGCATTTTGGGGTGTAAGGGGTGTCGAATAACATAATAAGACTTGAGACACCCAAGCCAACCTCACCTGCACGTGGTGCACCCTGCTGATCAACGAACGAGGCAATGGCGATAGCGGGGTGGTAGGGTTTTACAGCCCGACTGGATCGCAACCACCATGTATATGGCGAAAAAGGCCGTCATAATGACTCGCTTCTGCGGGTCGCGTTTCGGGATCAGCCTGTGCATATCCACCTTTTTACAGGGCGGCATGATAGTGGCGACCGGCGATGGACAGTGTGTCAATCGGTGGTCACTACTATTGTTGGATTGTACTTATGCTTACCATCAGGCATAGTGCAGTCACTTTGCCGTGCTACAATAAAAAAAAAGACAAAGATCCCGCGAAAAATGCCTTATACAGACTTATTCTCACCAAGTTTCCCATCTGAATCCAAATCGGCGAGAGCCCATATCTGTGCGAGGGTCTGCTGCGGGAGCCTCGACTGCAGCATTATGGACCTAGCTTGGGCTCCGGACACGGACCCGGTCTTAGCGCGATCGGTCGCGTTGAATAGCTGAGTGTACCTAGATGGATTAACTTTTTTGTCACTGTGATTTTGTCTGTGATAAATCACGGGTTATTTTTTTCTAGAACTAAAAAAAATACACGAAACCAGTGACTATATTTATGGATATAAATTGAACCGTCACAGGACGCCTGGCAGATGTGAAACATCGAAATTGTTTTGTATAAGTTATTATGCATAAAATAACAGATTACGACTGGAATCAGCTATGGAATAATGATGTCATTTTAAAGGCATTATAAATTTATCTCATAAAATAATTATTATTTATTTTACTATATAAATATTTATTTTTATCAAATACAAAATACAAAAATTAAATTACGAGGAAGCGCGGTGTGTTGAGCGGCATTTATCAAAGGGCACTAGGTCGTCGGCGCGTGATGCATAACACTAGTAGAATAGGTTAGCTGACAAACAGTTTGAACCATATGTTTATAAAGATAGGGTTGCATATGTTTGAGTATTTCGTTAATAGTGCAAAGTTCGTGTTTGACGTCGCCACGCCAACAATAAAGTTTACCCTCCGCCTATAGATGTTTCACACGAAAAAGTATGTTAATCGGAAAAGTTGTTCTCGAATTCTAAGCGCACTAGTATGTATACATGGATGGGTGATTTATCACTATTGTTTTGTTAAATTTTAAATCACTGTTATATTATATGTGATAAATCACAGGTAATTATTTTCAAACTTCCATATTTAAACAACCGTGTTTCCCGAAGGCTGCCGCGTCCGGTTCGCACTGTCTTTATTACACGAGTCTAACCTAACCCATCTATTTTTCTCAATTTTCCCGTTTTGGTTCAGTTAGGTTAGGTTAGACTTGTGAAACAAAAAACGCGAACTCGCGGTGGTGTTAATACATAAGTATCTAATGATATATTATTCGCTGTTACACAAATACACGCCAAATCAATTTTTTTTAATACTATTGGCGGCAAACGAACATGCGTGTCACCTGATGATAAGTGATCACCGCCGTCCATGGACACCTGTGAAACTAGAAGAATCACAAATGCGTTGCCGACCTTTAAGAAAGGAGTAGGCTCGTTTTTTGAAAAATGGCAGATTGTATTCATCCGGAAACGCTGCCGCTGGGAGTTCATTCCAGAGGATTGTCGTACGCGGAAAAAATGAACGTGAGAATCGCACGGTGCACGACTTCCAACCATCGAGATGACACTGATGGAACTTCAGTCCGTGACGAGTCGTTCTGTAACGGAACTCAGCAGCAGGTATCAGTCCAAACAGCTCTTCAGAGCATTCTCCGTGGTAGATCTTGTAAAGGACGCAAAGCGACGCTACGTCCCTACGAAGCGCCAGGGTGTCTAGCCTTGATGAGAGCATCTGGTTGCCGATTATTCGAGCC
Organism: Antheraea mylitta; assembly: GCA_014332785.1. Lineage (NCBI taxonomy): Eukaryota > Metazoa > Arthropoda > Insecta > Lepidoptera > Saturniidae > Antheraea > Antheraea mylitta. The sequence goes on from JACEII010000043.1 coordinate 4,893,382, forward strand.
GCTCGACGTTGGATTCGGTCAAGAGGAAGTTGGTGACATTGAAGTGCTCCGGCCCAGAGGTGGGAACAATATTCCATGAGTGGACGGACTTGCGCCTTATAAAGCTGGTGTGAAATACTGTCCTGCTCTGTTAAGAACACCTAATTTTTTTGAGGCTAGTTTTGCTCTGCCTTCCAAATGACCACCAAAGTGAACGTCGCTTGATATATCGACACCCAGGATACTGATGTTAGGCTTGGCGACTAAGAGTATTCCCTGGAAGATAGGAACTGCGTCAAAGAGGGTCTTTTTTTGCGGTAAAGATACAGAATTGCGTTTTAGTGGGGTTGAACTCGACCAGATTTTGTTTTTCCCAATCTGAACAAACTCGAGAGAGGTCTCAATTTCAGACACAAGTCTATTACGGCTCTCATAAAAGCGTTCTCGGGAAACACCTGCACGACTGGTGTAAAATGAATCCACAGTACTATCATCTACATAGCAATGAATGTTGCTGATTTGCAACAAATCATTGATATGCAGAAGAAATAAGGTGGGGGATAGTACACAGCCTTTCGGGACACCAGCACTCACAGATCTGAGATCCGAGCATGCTCCGTCAACGACGACTTTTATGCTCCGATTCGTGAGAAAACTGGACACACGATTGCGTAGTTTCTCGGGGAGTCTATACGAAGTCAGCTTCGTGAGGAGCGCTTCGCGCCAGACTCGATCGAAGGCCTTAGCAATATCCAAATTAACGGTCAGGGCCTCACCCTTATTTTCAACTGTTTCCGCCCATTTGTGAGTCAGAAAATCTAGAAGATCACCAGCTGAGCGGCCTTGACGAAAACCGTATTGGCGATCATTAATAAGGTGGTTATCTTCTAGATACTTCAGAAGCTGGCGGTTGATGCAGGATTCCATTATCTTACAGAGCAGGGAGGCAATGGCAATCGGCCGATAGTTGAATGAATCAGAGCGGTCGCCTTTTTTATGGATCGGGTGCACCAAAGCGCTCTTCCAGATATTAGATACAACACCTGTGGAGTATGAGCGCCTAAAAAGATGTGAAAGAACCGGAGCTAGTTCCGGAGGACATGTCTTAAGCACAATTGCGGGAATTCGGTCTGGCCCACTTGACTTCGAGATATCCAAAGAGAAAAGTGCATTGCGTACAGCTCTTTGCAAAAAGCGAACATTAGGCTTCGAGCTTTCGCAACGCGATAATGTAGGTGGTGGCTTCCCTTTGCAATTGAGAGTCGAGTTGGACGCAAAAAGGCAGCTAAGAACATCGGCCTTGTTTTTAGCGTCATGGGCCAACGACTCGTCTTCTCTCCGCAATGATAGAAAGGATGGTCGACAAAAATTTCCAAAGACAGCTTTGGCGAGAGACCAAAACGACCTGATTCCCGATGGCAGGCGAATTAGTTTCTCACCAATTCTACCAACAAAGGTGAACTTTGTCAAAGCAATTGCACTTTTGTAAGATCTGGAGGCAAAGTTGTACTCCTTTATTAATGCGCTGACATTTACATCCTGTGATGCCACAGCATTCACCCAGGCCCGATAGCATTTCTGTTTTCGACAGTAGGCCATTCTACACGTGCGACCGAACTAAGGGAGAGATTTGCCTCCAATGGGTATCATGGAGCTCGGAATAAACAAGCCCATTCCTTAGAGTATGATGTTGGTTAGACTATTGGCGATGGAATCTGGATCATCTAGCGAGAAGCAAACCTGTCTCCATGGGTACGAAGCGAAGAAAGAACGCAACCCATCCTAGTCTGCTGATTTGTAGTGCCAGACTTGGCGTCTGTCCACGGGTCGTGAACGAAATGGACGCGTAAGAGGCACAGCTGTCCGGATTAGGCAGTGATCCGACGAGCCCAGAGGGGCCTCGACGTTTATCTGGTAACTGTCCGGATAAGATGTCAACAGAAGATCTAACAGTGAAGGCATATGATTTTCCACGTCCGGAATCCGCGTAGGCGAGGCAACCAATTGTGTGAGGGAATATGCTAAGGAAAAGTCAAAAACAAATCGCCGCGCGTAATCAGTAGTACGTGAACCAAGCCATTCAACATGATGGGCGTTGAAATCGCCAAGAATTACGATTTCCGCGGAAGGGATCTGATGAAGGACTGAGGACTTGATCTCTGTGTCACCGCTATGCGACCTGTATACGCAAGCATAGACGCGCGGGTGGTCTGCGCAATCCACACGGAGAATGAGAAGTGACAGATCTTGACCTTCAAGATTGGCCAGACGACGGACGCAAATATCCCCCCGGATAAATGAACAGACCCCGGCTCGAGGCATGAAGGCCTGCTCAATGTTATAACAAGGATACCGCAGATATGCAATATCTGGCGGTTTAGGTGCTGATGTATTTTATAGATGTATATTTCGTGTGAGCCCGGTTGGATCAATGAAAGTCAATATTTCCGAATAATCAGTCTATATTAATTTCACACAGTCAAACTAATTACATATAACTACAGATTTCACACATGTATGTTTGCTTATACGGCTACAACCGGACTGATTACATACATTTTATATTGGAACGGGAAACGATGAGTGGACTTTGTCCCCTACATACCTATAGCGTGCAGTCTACAAATATGCAATTGTGTCCCTACAGCGGGGAGGATATCTGCGTCTCAGTTAGGAACATCAAGGCCGGCTTTTCCGTCTCAAGATGATGGTGGACGGAATTAAGGTTAGAGTGGATTCCCCTTATGTTACAGAAGTCCACGCGTAGCATGGAAGGGGTTGCCGACAATTTTTCCGTTTTGTTTTTCCTAGCTGATATGACGAGCGGAATTTTGCCCACCCAAGAATACGAAGGGCAGCCTGAGCGGGTACGCTCAGGGGGGATTCTCCTATACTCTCAGTGTCGGTACCTCCCTGGGGTACATCTCTCTTTAAAACCGCTTTCATATTTTGGGAAGGGAGAGGGAGGGCCTCCGGCGCTCTTACTTACCGGACCAAACGCAACAGTACAAGTACTGCTACTTCAAGCCAATTTTCTGTGGAAGGGTGGTATCACTCCGGACGAGCCGGCCCATTCATGTTGATATCCACATAGGGATACAACCTGGCTCTACCACTATAAATTTGAACATTTTTATTTTTTTTATTTTCAATTTTGTGACGTTTTAGAAAATAAAATAGCCTAACTATTAAATTTTGAGATTATTAAGAAATACCTAATCAGAAAATATTCTAAATTAAAATATATTTATTAATGCATTACTATTTAGACATGAATGGAAACTTACTTCAGCTTCTGTGTTTGCGGCACCCCCCATTCGGCAGGTGGTGGGCTCATCATCCCCATAGGCATTTCGGTTGGACTCGTCACCACCGATCCTTAAAAAATGGACAAAGGATGTTATGTAGATATATATTTTGGGTAATATTATTCTTGTCAGTATGTCCCAGTAACCAATGATAATGGATTACCATCTAAAGACATTTCTAGACAAAGTGTCTAGTTTAGCTTATCGATGCCCACTGGCAATGAATATAAATAATTACCAAAACAGTTACAACATATCTTGTATACTGTAATTATGTTATGAAGTCAAAATATTTAAGGATGATAGAATATTAGTGTTTTTGGATTCATTCTTAATGTACAATCAATAGGTTCCTTATCTACATCCAAAGCTTTCCACATCCACACCCAATACTTTTGACATTTACACCCAATGCTTTACTCATCTGTGCCCACTATTCTCCACATTTATATTCAGTACTTTCCACATTTACATCAAATACTTTCAACATCTACACTTAATACTTTCATCGTTCACACCAAATACTTTCAACATCTACACCCAATACTTTCAACATCCACACCAAATACTTTCAACATCTACACCCAATACTTTCAACATTCACACCAAATACTTTCAACGTTTACACCCAATACTTTCAACATCTACACCCAATACTTTTCTTATTTACGCCAACTGTTTTCCACATTTGAACTCAATCCTTTCCTTATCTAAAGTGAATACTTTCATTATCTACTCCTAATACTTTCCATGTCTACACCAATATGTTTAGTACACATTGATTACTTACCTGGTTTGGAAACAACATCATTCTTAACTCCTGGTATTGGAGTCGACGTCACAGGTTGACCAATAGAACTGACAGACGACACTGCTTGTGGTGGACTGCTGACCATTGAAGCCACGGTGACCCCCATCGGTATCGGAGGTTGGGAGGGTTGGACCAAAGGTGTTGGTCCAGTTAGACCCTGAATGGGCATCGTTGGAGGCGACTGGATCAAAGCAGCTGGCATTACCGGTGTTGCAGAGTTAATACCAGATGGTATAATCGGCTGGGAAGTTATCGGTAGATTGGAATTTATCAACGATTGTGTTGGAATTATGGGTTGGGATGAACTTATCAAAGGTTGGCTCGGAGTTATCAAAGGTTGCGATTGGCCAATAAGAGTCTGAGAAGTCACAACCAAAGGTTGGGCGTCGACCAAAGGTTGGCTCATTGGCTTCACACCGGATATCAAATCAGGTATAGAGTTCTTAACCGGCGGTACCAAAGGTTGGACCAGAGATGTGGAGGTTTGCTGACTGGAGCCGAGGTCCACCAATAAAGATTGGTTCGATGGTTGGCTCGTTGGTAGTCCGGGTATGAGAGGTTGTGTAGGGGTTATATTCGGCATAGGTGGTATTGGTGGTTTTGCCGGTGAGATAAATTGCGGTTGGTTCACTGAAAAACAAATTATTATTAGCAATTTTAGTAAGATTATTCACGATCAGCTTCTATTGCAAAGAGAAGATTAAGATCGACAATTATGGAGAAAATATCGACATGTTAGGACATTTATGCTTAAATAGTATGAAAGCCACTAAACGAAAGATGAAATACTCTTTGTAATTAACATAGTAGGTTTTATTTAATAGGTTGGTATGTTAATTATGTCCACAAGTACATTCTCCTCTCTATAGTATTAGGATTATTGTTAATCAGTTTATATATACAGAAATGCTTTTTAAAATTTGACCATTGCTACGAACAGTGTCATCTGTTGATGTTAGGTTATGATTTATATTCCTTGATAGCGGAATAAGCTTTTCTCAGTATAACTCCAGTTACCTAATTAATTGCCTAATTTAAGAGTATAAACAGAAAATTTGAAGCTCTAAAGTGCCTTCTTAGGACCTGAATATTATTTTTTCTATACTTAATTTCACATAAAATAATCCAAGGAAGTCTGTTTCACTAAAGCGATAGGTTTATGTTCTGGCAACTGCATTTCACAACCCGTATTTTAGTCTTAAACTGTGGTAAAACCTAAGATTATACAGGAAACGTAGAAAATAATACATTAACCTTACCAGCTGGATTTAAAGATGCGATTAGAGACGGCGGGAGAGACTTTGGTACTTCGATTCCGTGTAACTTAAGATTTATGATCTGCAAAAGAAGCAAATAAGAATAAAATGAAGGAGAAATGCAGATAATAATGCTGCCTCTTATAAATGAATAACTCTGATCTTGTGAAAAAAAAAACTAGTTAGAAGAGTATATAAAAAATCGCAGGTTAGTCTATAATAAACATAAAACTGAATCTTAATTCAAAGGTAAACTAATGACATATTGATATCCTTTCACAATGTGTTGAGACAACTCGTGTATCAAAGACTGTTTCCAATAATAACACTGTTGTACTCCGGTCAGAGTGATGCAGGCAACTGCATCTAGCCAAACTGAATAATAGACACATGTGACGTCAAATTTGGTTAAAGTATGTCTCACCTTGCAAGCTATAGAAAACTCCTTGAAGTCTAATTTCCCATCAGCATTGATGTCTGCCAGAGACCATATCTGACCGAGGACTGGAGGTGGTAGCTGCGACTGAAATAAATATATTACCATCATCATCATTACCGTTATCCCGCCTAAGTAGAGTCGGCACAATATGTTTTCTTTTTCCACTCTCTCCTATCAAATGTCATCTCAGTAATCATACCTTTTACGCACATATCATTTTTTACACAATCCATCCATACCTTTTTCAGTCTTCCTCTACTCGTATATCCGTCCACCATCATACCCAGCACCTTTCTAATCACATGGGTTTCATCTCTCCTCATGACATGCCCATATCATGTTAACTTATTACTCCTCAATTTCTCTGTCACTGGTGTTACTTTCAAACTTCCTCTGATATACTCATTCCTAATCTTATCCATTCAAGTCACACCACAAATCGATCTTAACATTCGCCTCTCTGCCACATGTAATTTTCTCTCTTAGGTCTCTTTCGTAGCCCAGCACTCAGATGCATACAACAGGACAGGTCTTATCATAGTTCTATTAATTTTTTTTTCCATTTAAAGTTTCTGTCATGTATGTAATATAGTCTAAATATTATATATATTAAAAAGATAAACCAGATCGAGTTTCTTGCTGGTTCTTCTCGATGACTGGGTTGTTTCCGAACCGGTGGTAGTTTTTGACGTTCATAAGTGCCTTATTAGAGCCTAAACTGAATAAAGTATTTTTGATTTGATTTGATTTATAAACCTTGCCCTTGAGTTTCAAAGGCATTCGTGGGTCCCAAGCTACCCCAGACACATTTCGCCATTTATATATGAATAAAAAATATATATTACCAAGATACAATAAAACAATAAATTACTTGACAGATGTCTGTGTTTAAGAAGAGCCATGTACTTAACCTTTGTGAATATTTGGTAATTTCAAAAACTATAAACCGCACCATACCAAAATTAAGATGCTAACGAAAAATGATAACCTCTTATTACAATTCATTCTTAACTTCAGTTGTGTTAAAATCTATTATTTCAAATATTTGTTGAACTTATATCAACAAGAACATATTAATCTCTGATACAATTATTTAGAAGACAAAAAACAGTTTTATTATTGAGATCCCTACCTGTCATATAAATAATATGTAAAATAAACAATTAAAAAGGTTCAATGAACGTTCTGGCAGGATCTTAGTCTGTTGTGTAGTAGATTTTATATCTTATGCATAATCTTGTGTTATTTGCCTTTATATGTTGTAATATAAGTGGTGTCTTATGTAAAATAGCCACGACTTCTGCTATATTTATTATCTGAACAGTATATCTTGCGCTCTAAGAAAAAATATGAAAAACTTAAAATCAAAGATACACTTTGCTTACAAGATTTGTTTGTAAACAATGTTATCGCCCCTTAGCCCTTAAACTAGCACATCACTTATCCCACTTCTCAAGGAAAAGAAAAAAAACTTTACATAAAATGTACTGTTGGAAATATGCACATGTCGGGTAGTTACAGGTGCGATGACCCCTATAAGGAGCGGCGCTTGCCGTGTTGACTCATTGGACTCGCTCCGTCGTCACGCGCGCGAGGACGTCTCTGAGCTCCGCGAGTCGCTCCGTCCGATTTTCGCCCAGTCCTGCGCGACGATGCGTCGCAAGAAAGAAGCCGCTTCCCAGCCGGGAAAGAAGAAAACCGGCCCTTTTCAGGGCCAAACCGACGCTTCCACGTTGGTTCCAACGACCCCTCGCAAGCCCTCGGACTCTGCCAATTCAAGCACGACGACCACCGCTACGCACACTGGACTCCGCACCATCGTGCCCGATTCTCGCCCGCAGCCCGCGGGGACGCGACAGAGGTCGCCCGGCGGGGAGTCCTCGACGACTAGCGTTCACGAGAGTGACTTGGCCACTCTCGCCGAGCTGATATCAGCTCGGTCGCTGTCGAACGGGATGACCCGCTGGATGGCACTGTACTTGCGTCTCCAGGAGGCAGCGGAAGAGAACAAGAAGCCTTCCCCGGAGGACTCCGCAGCGCTTGAACGCGCTTCGCAGGGTGAACTCAAGCCGCCGAAAATTCCAGACCACCAAATCGAACCAATCGGGAGAGCGCTGCGCCGCAAGCGCGGCGATCCCGATCCCGTTCCAGCCGCAGCCGCCACCGCTACAGCATCCCAGGCGCCCACAGCGCCTAACATCTCGCCGGAAATCAAATCTCCGGCAACCAAGAAGGCCAAGACACAAGACGTCGCGTCACCCTCCACGTCGGGCGGCGCCACAAAGAAGCCCACAGCGGCGAAGGTGGACGCACCCCCACCCACGCCTGCTACGTCGCGATCGCGAGGGGTTGCCCGCGAGCAGCCCCCCCCCTCTGAATCGACTCCGCCTGCGGAACGCCAATCCGCGGTAGCCTCAATGTCGCGAAAGCCCACTGAACGCACAGTGGCGCCATCCGCGCATGCGCCGTCGCGAGCCGCTGCTACCGAGCAGCGATCGTACGCCGAAGCCAGCCAATCAGCGAGCTCCTCACCCACAAGAATTTCATCGCAAGATGCAGACTCAAGGAACCCTAATCCTGAGCATCGTCTACGCTTCCCGCCAATAGTGGTAGAAAGTCTTCCCAACTGGGTCATCCATTTCAGACATTTGGCGGGGTTGCTGGGGCGTAGGCCGAATGCACGGCCATTTGGCAGAGGGATGCGTTTTATCCCTTTGAGCCAAGAAGAGCACGGGATACTTATTGAATACCTCTCCAAATTGGAGAGAGATGAGGGGGTGAATTGGTTCACTTATTCACTCCCCGAAGAACGCAGCCTCAAGGTAGCCATACGTGGACTACCTCAAAACACGCCCTCGGAAGAGGTCGAAGCAGCCCTTATAGAACAGGGGTTCCAGCCGCTCTATGTGAGAGCGATTTATGGAAGGCAGGGAAGAGCCGGGTGCATCTTCCACTGTGCACTCCGAAGAACACCCAACCTCGTAGAAGCCATCTACCAAATCAAGGAGTTACTCCTATTTGAAGTCCGAGTAGAAGGATGGCGGGGGAGGAGGAAGCCGGCGCAGTGCCATCGCTGCCAGCAGTTCCGGCACTCCTCCCACCAATGCCACCGGAAGATCGCTTGTGTGAGATGCGGGGGGCCACACCCCGCGCACCAATGTGAACGCCCTTTGAGCGAACCCGCCACCTGCATCAACTGCGGGGGCGCGCACGCCTCCAATAATTCGAAGATATGCCCCGTGTTTCGGCGCGAGGCACGCAACCGACGAGCCAGCACTGTCGCCCGCACTGGTGACGCCGGGCACAAGACAGCGCCGTTAGCTCAACAGAATACAGTTGAGGAGACAGCTGCGGCCAGCCTGATGGCTCCCGCCAATGACTCCAGACCGAGAAGCGGCAGAAAGTCGCCCCCATGCAAAAGCACGAAGAATGTTACCCCCATAGAGCCGCCAGACACCCAGCAACTGAGCGACATCGAGGAGGAACCCAAGGAGACTATCGAACCTACCATTATGAAGTCCGAGTACGAAGAGTTCCTGAGAATATGCAGATTCCAAATAAACTCGGAAATTGCACAATTAGGAAGCCAGGATGCCCAGGATGCCGCCAGAGCAATGGTGGCACGCATAGATGCCATGCACGGACGTCACCAAAGCGAATAGCAACCCAATGACAGGCCCGTCTTAACGGGTCTCGATGGAATCACCACTTCGAAAGGCTCAGCCTTGTTAAGTTCCCTCGTCCGCCCCCGCAAGAGGGGGAGGAGTGAGATGACCACCTCGGAGTTGACTCATTCTTTCGACGGCCGTCGTAGTGTACGGTAGCTCTGTCTGAACTTAGTTATTTAAAAAAAGTGATTAATTCTTAGAATTGATTCTTAACAGTTTATATCTAAATTGGCCAGTTCTGTTTTTAATAATCAATAATTGTTCGAATTTCTAATAGTACATATTATGAGAAGTATTTTTTGGATAAGGACAAAGTACCTGTGAAGGTGCCATTTACATTAAACATGTAAATACTAATATTGTCTCGAATGGGGTTTACTATCAGTAACATATTTGTTTTTATCCACTATATAACCTCCTCAGTGTTCATTTGCACTATATAAAAAAAACTTACGAAAATTTCAAGCTGATATATTTGACAATATTTGTTTTTACTCTGCCTCTTTATTTGTGCACTTTTTTATTCTTACTGTTTTTGTTTATTTTATTAATCTACTTAAAAATCGTTTTAAATTTGTTATTTTATTTAACTATTATACATCGAATTTTTAGTAGAGATTATTAGGATCAATGCAGCTTCATTCTCATCTTTTACAAAAGACATTGTCTTAAAAATGTTATCATGTAGGTATAATATGCCGTGCCCATATTACATAGATACACTTAAATTTTGTTATATTTCCAGATGGATAAGATATAAAAAAAATTACATTAAATATAGCAACAATACAATAGTATTGATTCCATTCAACAATTATAGCAACCCTCTTATTTTTGGGACTTTATCAAAATTTTTATAACAAACCTGCAGCATGAACTTCTTCGCTTGTTCTCCACTAAGGGTCTTGTTTACGGGTCCAAGGTTTCGGAAGTGCTGGTAGAACTTTGCAACTTCATGAGGCTGTATTATCCACGGATCGTCTGCCATTGTTCTATCTGTGGTATATAAATGGTTATTACAGTTATAACTCACTAATCCGGTACCTACCCTCCGGACACGCCCCCATCTACACCTGTGTGCTCCGGTCGCTACTACAAGCTGCACAATGTTAATTTAATACATTACGTTTTCAATAATAAATATATGGAGGAATTGTTAAGGCGTGTATGCTTGGTACACATAAACGTTTCAACAACTCATACATATATATGAATAGTTAGCTAGGTTAGCTAAGATAAGTCGCGATTTTGTATGCATCAGGCAACAGCCAAGCTGAGGTGTGCCGTGCACCCTTGAGCTACTTGCCAAAAATAAAATCGGCTGAGTGCCTTAAGCGCTCACCTTAGTAGTCATAGCGTAGTCAGTTTGAGAAAAAAAAATACAATACTTTATTTTATTCATTACCTATGCCTTTTTCACGATAATCCAGTAATCTGAAAATTCCAATAATTCGGCAAAATCATCGGCACAGTCGTGGTGGCCTAGTGGTTTGATCAGTTGAATAATATTTCGATGTCCACAGGTTTGAACCCGGCATGTATCAACGAATTTTTCGGAATTCGCGTACACTTACTAATTTAAACTGGGAACACTATCAGCTGATGGTGAAGGAGAACATCATGAGGAAACCTGAACCTATGAGATATTCTTGTACTACTAATGCATGTGGGAAGAATATAGAACTGTGGATTTCTCACAGTTTGAAATTGCCAATACATCATGGGTTGGCGTGATTATTACGCCCATACCTTCCATCGGGAAGAGGCCTATAGCCCTGCAGTGGGTCTCTTAAAGGCCGATGATGATGATTCATATTATTAATTACCATGATTTCAATTCAAGAGTATTGATATAAAGTTTTTTTTTATTTATTTACAATTTCTGGTAAGCGACAGTGTGATGAATAATAGAATAACGGTAATAAAGTGTATCCTAGACTGAAAACCCATAACGTTTTATGACATCCATTCAATTTACACTATTAATAATATTGAAAAATTAAATTATGTAACATTATACAGCGCGACTGGTTAGTCGGCAGCAATATTTTTATAGTCTAATCATTAGTCGATTCTCCTTCTAAATCAATTTAAAAAAGCAATAATATAAAAACCAGCACCTCACTTTCCTTTGTTCGACCGTACGGCGTTCCGACGATAAGCAGTTACGTAATGATTAACCTTGAAAGCGCCTTTTTAATGTTATTCATTGAATCTAGATGTGATTTTTTTACATTTAAAAGTATCATTCCAATACTTTAAACAATTTTAGAACAAACTTCAATTAAGGTGCTCTTTGTTGTTTATTAGTATTTGTTTTGATATTATTATTTTATATGTTAAATGTGACCATGAACTACTAAAGGTCTGAAGGGTGTTAAACTTTAAACAGTCACCTACCTGTCCAGCACTATATAGATCTATATTTATTTATATTAGGCATATATTTACTAACTTAGTTGTTTAGGAATTTATTAATCCTGATGGTGTATTGTCCTTTTGTTTGTTAATGGATTATTATGTGTTGGTGGAAATCAACTTTGAATCTTTTGTTGTTGAACTTAGCAATGAAGTTGTTCGTAATGTACAGGACACTGGCAGAGTGGTGGATGTCACCTGGTATATTGATAAACATTTGAAAAAGAACAAAAATAGAACAAGAATGAATTAGAAAGTGAAAATTAATTCATTGATTTGTGTGCATAACATGTAGAACAGACACTTCAGAGGAATGCTGAAGAGGTGAAAGGGGAGCAGACTTGCTCGGGCTTGTAGCTCTTCTCTATAGCAACCACACTGACACACGTGCCAGTGTCAGTACTGGTTTTTCTTAAATATCATATAGGAGGCAAACGAATAGGCGGGTCACCTGTTGTTAAGTGATCACCACAGTCCATACACACTAACAACCCCAGAAGAGTCGCAATTGTGTTGCCAGCCCATGTTTGGGGGAATGGAGAGAAAGAGAAAGGGGTTAGAGGAGAGGGGAGGGGAGGGAAGATAGATCTCCAGCACTCTCACTGACCGAACGAAATGCAGCAAGCACTTACTTCACATTGGTTTTCTGTAGGTCGGGTGGTATTACCCAGGATGAGCCAACCTATTCATGCTGAAACCAATAATAGCTTCAGTGTAACTACCACTACCTCTAGTGGCACTACAGTCACATTCGGAATAGTTTTATAGTTGTTAATTAAATATTATTGCTATTTTCCTTGTTTTCTTTTTCTTGTTGTTATTTGTTATTATTAGTAGACCCAAGCATTTCGAAAAATTATATTTGTATGGATTTTGATTTTGTTTGCGTGATGTCTACATGTAGCTATTTTTTGCTGAATTTGTTTTTTTTTTTTTAATAATTACTCTTTATGCCTTTTAAACATGAATAAGCAATTGATAAAAACCCGATTGTAAAAATCTTTATCATTTATTATTTACAACATGCATCTATAGCATGTTCACCCACATCTTCATCTTGTTAATAAAAGTAAGCAAAGCTATTACCCCTCCCCCTAATATGCTTACATAAATATTGGCATACTTTCTCAAAATCGTAAAAAGAAAATATATGAAAAGGAAATTACTAAATGATGCTGATATAACCTTTATACAGATCCCTTGGCCTCTGTGTTCCTACAAATAAGGAAAGCAGAGACCCTCCTTTTAGACTATGTTTTTTTTTTTTTTTGAACTGACTACGCTATTGGCCTAGGTCTTAACAGCTTCACCGAACTACTAAGGCGAGCGCTTAAGGCACTCAGCCGATTTTATTTGGGCAACTAGCTCAAGGGTGTACGGCACACCTCGGCTTGGCTGTAGCCTGTTACATGCAAACTCGCGACCTATCTTAGCCAACCTAGCTAACTATTCATATATGTTTGAGTTGTTGAGACGCATATGTGTACCAAGCATACATGCCTCAACAACCCCTCCATATATTTTTTTATCGGCAAATTAGAGTTTTTTCAGTTCTAATTTTCCAATAAAAATTTATGGAGGGGTTGTTGAGGCGTGTATGTGTAATACTTGAAGGACTTCTTACCAGTGACTTTATATTTAAAAAAATTGTTGGCAAGGATATTGATTTCTTTCAGTCTCTTGACATATACAGTAATTATTGTAAACCTTTTAAACATATATTTAATGAATAAAAATGTATAAAACTAAATATTTTATTTTTAATTGAAATCAATAATTTTAATGATGATGAATTTTATATAACTGGTTCGCAACATCTTTCTACATTTTTTATATCATATAGGAGGCAAATGAACAGGCGGGTCAGCTGACGTTAAGTGATCTCCGCCAACCATAAACACTAGGAACACTAAGGAAGTGCATTGCCAGCCTGTGTTTTGGAGGAATGGGGATGGGAAGAAAAGAGGGAAGAGAGAGAAAATAGGTGAGGGGACAGGAGGGGAGATGGGCCTAGTAATTATATAACTTATTTTTGCACTTAATGGATTTCCAAAGTATTATTTATAATTTTGAAAGTCTATGAATAAGGAAATATTATGTTTTGTGTAGTCAATTTAAAAACACTTTGATGAAACCCATTTTTCAAAGAAATCCATTCACATAAACAGAATAATATACTTATTAATATAGATATAAGAGATATTTGTAAAGAATATAATATGTATTACTTTTTAGTTTATATATCAAACACTAAATATATAGTATACATTTTTATATATATTATTATATTTATATATTATTATATATTATATTTTTAAAAACGGAAATAGATAAAAATACTAGTGACTTTTTTTGTACGAAAGATAACCGAATCAATAAAAACTAACGTACAGAAACATATTCCAAACTCCCCGAAAAATCGATAATAGATCATATACTCTTCCAACCCTTCCCAACATCTTATAGGGTGTATTCATAAATGTAATTAAATTCAGAGAAATCGTAAAATAACAGGGAGGAAACTTTGATTAACATATTTTATTGTAAAATGTGATAGTAAGTAATGATTTAATTACGAAATGATTGAACAAACTTACATGAGATCTTTTCGGAAAGGGCAAAGGAATCGTATGAACTATGAAGTCTTTTTACTTTAGAAAACTGATAATACAGTATTACACTGCCCAGTTATTGATCGTCGTTGGGATGTCAATTTGACAACCATTATGACATTTAAAATAGCGTTTAAAAACAAAAGTTCTTATGTAAAAAAAAAATTATAAATGAAAAAGTATAATAAAGTATATGTAAAAATAGTTTTGTTAAGTTTTTTGTTCTGAAATAAAGACATTTAGTCAGAATATTATTATTTATATAAATATTATTATTTCTGACATTATAGTTTTTTCTGAACGATTAACAAAACATCAGACAAAATACTATAGATACAAAATAACTAAACAATCTAAGTATACCAGCTGGTTGAGGTTGACGATTTAAATACAAACTCTTTTTAGTTTTCGTATTTGCTAGCCTATAATAAGGTTGAAGAAATGACGAAAACAGCAGATAATGTGAACCCACACGTTTACGAAAAAGGTTCTGAACGCGAAATCACCTCAACGGACCTTGACGAAGACGTCGCAGATTATTTCGATGAACGAGAAATATTTGACTTAATACGCAACATTAACGATCCTGAGCATCCGCTGACCCTTGAAGAGTTGAAGGTGGTGGAAGAAAGTAATATTATCATTGATAATAAAAAAAATACAGTGCTTGTTAATTTTACACCAACGATTCCTCACTGCAGCATGGCTACTTTAATAGGTAATGTTCTGTTATTTCTTCAAAACGCCTCTCAACTATTCTAAGACTGTACTTCTAGCAATAAAAGTAATGCATAGTCCCTATGAGTTGATTCTCTGTTAGGTTTTTGAGTGTATAAAATTGTCTCAGTTCTGTCAATTGGCATGTTGGTTTTATGCAATAACAATATTACAAGTTTCTGGAGCATCCCCAGTGTTTATTTAAAAACTCTGCTTATATGTAAAACTATTTCATTCTCATTCACTTCATTGGATTTAAAAAAAAATGAAGATGGATAATTGAATTCAAAACAGGTAGGTAGGTGGTAGAGCCTCACTCAAGGTACTACTGGCTTTAGCATAAATGGGTCGGCTCATCCGGGTCAGGCCCACCTACACACAGAAAACCAATGTGAAGTAACTGCTTGTATTGGTGCGTTTTATTCGGTCAGTGAGAGCACTAGAGGACCACCTTGCCTTATTTTCCCACGCTTCTCTTTCCTTCCTCGCGCCAACCTTCCCCCAAAACAGGCTGACAATGCGCTTCTGACTCTCCTGATGTTGCAAGTATCGACGGACCGTGGTGATCACTGTTTGTTCTGTGCCTCCTATTATATAAAAAAAAATATAAGTACCCTAGAACCTTTACGAGAAAATTTCACATATTATGGTCATTGTCCTATGTACATTCAATAATTTTGAAGTGATTGAGCCTCAAAGAAGCTTTATTTTCTTTAAGGGGGCCGGCAGACATTGTCCAGCCTTGATAATAAAAAAAAACCTTAACAAAATATATACCTAAACCTTCCTTATGAATCACTGTATCTACTAGTGAAAACCACATCAAAATCTGTTCAGTAGTTCTTGTTCTAGTTCTTGTGTTTAGATAGATAGACAGATGAGGTAGAGTAGTTTATTTTTAATATGTAGTAATACCTATAGATTTCGTTTTTAATTAATCATTCCTCTTTAGTTTCACTCAGAAACTATGGTATGTGACAAAGCTGTGAAGTTTTTTTTTTCGAACTGACTATGCTATTGGCTTTGCAAACCCTTTATAGCTAACACGGGACTACAAAGTTTCGAAGTACCTGTGATATAAACATAAATACCAATAAAACTATTTTCTCTATTGTAAAAACAATATTCTACATTGCTTAGGGTTCCATAAATTAAATTAGATAAAAATGTGTCTATTTTCCCTATGACAACTTAATCTTTCTTTTTAATCTTGAGGCATGAACCACTTATTCTTTTACAATTACCAGTGCAGTTTGGCTGAGTGCCTTAAGCGCTCGCCTTAGTAATCCGGTGAAGCTATTAAGACCTTGCTAGGTTGATAGTGTAGTCAGTAGAAAAAAAAACAACCAATGTAGTTGAAGTCTTTTCACAATCCTCTTCTTCTATCCTCCATATTTTAAATAAATGGATTAACTATGATAAGTTAACTCATCTCCAGTAAACAATGTGTCAAGGTCATCAGAACCAACCAGATCTACTGAATGGCAAATCTCTTTACAAAGTTGTGCATATTATAATTGTAACAACAAGTTAAGCTGTACATTATTTCTCAAAATATGGAAAAATTCCTTTTTTCATATCCATATTGTATAAATGGGTAAAAATAGGAGTTCCTATTTCTACCCTTATCCCACCTTAAAGGTTCACATATGTTTTTCACTTCCACTCTTTTATTTTTTTACATGGAGAAATCCCGTATGGATATACCACCCTCTTGGGGGAGAGAGTGTGTTATGTCCGATTCGCACGGACTAAAACCCCACTGTGTACCAACAGACCCAACAGACCGTGATGTGGGGTGGTAAGGGATCGGTCTAAGCTGTTCCCCTTAGATAGCCGCCCCAACTGAAGATGGCCGCCGGGCTCTTACCTATAGAGAGGCAGCTGGACACACACCAGCTACCCCCCCCCCCCTCGTCCGCCGGACCTATGCAATGAAGAGATGAGTCCCCCGGCTGCGTCCCCTCAGGTCCGGTTACGGTGGCGGGAGAAGTTGGGCGAAGCGCCGCCTCCTCCCGCCTGTCCTTCGTTGGCGGAGAGGGCTACTTAAAGGGTCTACCTCGTGGGCCCTTTCCGCCGCCTTCTTTTGCGAGATGACTTCCATGCAAAAGGAGGACACTGCTCGCCACGCCTGCTCGCTGCCGAGCATGGACATAACCACGCTCGGCAGCGACAAATTTACTTCTACTGCCGCCGCCAGAGTGCGGCGCGCCACCTCCCACGCAGCACACTCAGACAGAGTGTGCTATGCGGTATCCTCCTCAGCGCCGCACTCGTGACAGGTGGCGGTTGGCTCCTTGCGAGCGATTCAGTGCAGGTACCACCCGAAACAACCGTGTCCGGTCAGTACCTACACCAGCCTGAACGTCAGGGAACCCCACTCCCGACCAATCCTCTCCCGCAGGACCGGGCGGACGGCGTTAACGGTGTACGTTCCGTAGCACGCGTCCGCTAGGTCCTGCATCCACCTCTCGACTGCCCCCTTCCGCAACTCCCGTCTCTTACATTCTATCTCCCTGGGAGCCAGAGGTTCCCCACAACGTTTGCTCGCGGTCGTGAATTGGTACACGGCGGCGAGAACTCCTGCCTCCAGCTCCCAAGGAAGGGAGCCGACGAGCATAAATGCCGCCACCGAGGACACCGTCCGGTACGCTCGGATGGCCCTCGGTGCCACCGTGCGCTACGCATTGCGTAGCGCGCGCACGTTGGCGGGACCGAGGGCGTCTGCCCAGACCGGTGCCCCGTAGATGGCCATCGCCCGCACCTCTCCCATGAAAATTTGCCAGCACCCGGCACCTGGCCCCCCATTATTGGGGAGCAACCGGCCGAGTGCCGCCGCCGCCCCAGCAATTCGCGGCCGGAGCCCCGCAAAATGGGGCTCGAACCGCCAGCGCCCGTCCAGGGTGAGGCCCAAGTACTTCATTTTGCCCCCCACCCTGATACGGGTGCCCTCCACCATTATGTGGGCCCCAGGAGGTGCCCCCCGCCAAGGCCCGTGGAATAACAGGGCCTCAGTGTTCTCGAGGGCCACCTTGAGGTCCAACTTCCTTATGCGCCTGACCACGAGGGTTGCGGTCATTGTGGCCAGGCGCTCCACCTCCTTCCAATTCCCTCCCCGGGCTACGACTAGAGTGTCATCCGCGTAACAGATTGGACGCGATCAGTACGGGAGCGCGCCGCGGAGCACCCAGTCGTAGCCCATGTTCCACAGGAGCGGCTCTAACACCGACCCCTGTGGAACACCCCGCCTGCGGCCCGCTGGACCATCCGCTCGTCGCCGTCGACGTAGGCGACCTCGTCCTACCTCTGTCCATTACATTGCCCATTACATAGCCCGATGGCCTCTCAGCAGTCCACGCATATGGCGCAGCGGGCCGCCTCCACCTTACACTAGGCCACTTCTCACACCTCTGCTGGAGGAGGAGGGGCACAGGGGGCGGGTATGCCCCAAGCCCATGCACTTGAAACACCGCATGGGCCTCTCCTCCAGCAGCTAGACGCTGACAGCACTCCATCAGAATAATATTTTCCCGGCCTCGGTGAGCCTCCTGGCCGTCTCCTTCGGGAGGGACATGTGCACCTCACCAAGCCCCCCCAGTTCCCTTTGATTTCCCGAGGCTTAAGGTCCTCCATCTTGCAGTCGGCCTTCTTTGCCACGATCGTCATAACCTCGTCCCGAGACACCGAATCGTCGAGACCGACGATCGTGATGTCCGCCTTCTTGGTTGATACGACGACCGGGGCAATTCCGGCTAACGCCACCTCCACTCCCGGGCCAGCTCCGTGGCCTTCCCTTTGTTCTGGCCCGGCAACTTAATTTTCCGGGTCCCAGTGACCGTCGGTCTCACCCACACCTCCCCGATGCCCATATCAGGAAGGGCAACATGTGCCGTTCGTTTCGCCGCACTTGTCGCACCGTCCTTCTTCTCGCTGGCTAGGGATGGTCGAGGAGATTCTTCTGGAGGGAGACGCCTCTCCAGATTTTCCACACGTGCGTTCAGCATATTGCCGAACGACGTGCGGAGAGTGTCGACCGCCCCAGCAAGGGCTTGCTGCCATTGAGGCTCAGTCGGCGCCGGCACGGGAGGAGGGGGTGGAGGCATCTGCCTCTTGGCGTTCGCCTCCCTCCGCAAAACTAAGACCTCCGCCTTCAAATCGTCGACCTGCCGCCGGATATTCTTCATCTCCCTTTGTAGCCTTTTATTTTCTTACCTTTCGGTTCGATCAACCAAAGACACAACAACCTCCGGCAGGATCCTGGCAGCGGCTTTCAACGCTCCCCTGCAAGGGCTCTGCAGGTTCCTCGACTTCCTTACTGTATCGTAGATACATGTGATCTGCGAGCCAGCGAGAGCCATCAGCCTCTGGGCGTCAATGACGTCTACTTCTACATTCGCCCCCTCCGACTCAGCATCGGAGCTTGGTAAAGAGCCGGCATCTGAGGCAGCTGCGGAGCCAATCGGCCTCCCCCATAATCCCCGGCCGCTCCCGCGCATCCGAGCGGTCCCTCTGCTATAGAAGCTCACCTTGGGAGACCCCCATCCTCTACCTCTGTATCAGAGTTCACTATCTTTCCCTTCCCGCTAACACTGCTCATAGTGAGGTTTTTCCCCCCGCATGTTACTCATGGTGCACTGGTGACCCAAGGGTCACTCAGCGACCAAAAGGCACAAGACCACAGTCTGACAAACACGCCAAAACCAATGAAACAGTAAGAACACGATCCATAAAACGAAGCCAAATCAAACAAGAAAGAAATCAAGGTCCGTGTAAAACACAAGCCAGGTCAAGAGCAAAAACGAGTCCGAAATCAATAAGTAAGCCAAGATCAAGTATAAGAATCCCAAGAACGCCAGAGAAGACTCATGAACAACGCAGAAACCAATCCAACCTCAAGTGAACTTACCGTACCGCAATCAAGTGCTTCCACTCTCCCCTGTTAGATGTCATCTCAGTATTTGCACTGTGCAAACTGAATATTTAAATAGTCTATACTAATATTACAAAGAGGTAAAGTTTGTGAGTTCGTGATGTTGTAGGGTATAATCTTAGTAACTACTTGTCAGGTTAAAAACAATCTTTTTATGTTAGAGAGCTCGTTTATCGAGAAAGGTATATCATCACGCTAAGACCAATAGGAGCGGAACACCAATGAAGAATGCTTCAAAATTGTTTTTTTTTCCTCTTGAGAGTTTCCGCTGCGTGTTGGCCTTAGCCCAAAGTAATTATACCACGTGGACGAAGTCGAGGGCAGACGCTAGTATACTATATAACATTTCATGATATAAATGCATAAGTATAACATTTACTAATTTTTGTATATTATTAAAATAAGAAAGACATTTGTAAATGTTTCTAAAATAAAGATTTTTCCGTTTGAGAGCTTCCACTGTGTGTTAGTTCCTTAAGTAATGTTTATTGGTCAAATTATCAACAACAATTATAAATTCTTACAATATATAATGATACTAGCCTCTGCCCGCGACTTCGTTCGCGTGGAATAAATACACTAACACGCATCAGTCCTCAAAAGGAAATAACATCCCGATTTTGAAACATTTTTCATCTGTCTATAGGTCTTAGCGTGATGATATATAACCTATAACCAATCTCGATTCATGAGCTATATAACACTGAAAGAATTACTCAAATCGGACCAGTAGTTCCTGAGATTACCCCCTACAACGTCACAACATCACAACGTCACAAACTCACAAACTTTACCTCTTTATAATATTAGTATAGATAGTATACATTGAGTCACAGCAACACGTAGCCGGGCCAGCTAGTAACTAATCAACAATAAAATATTTCAGGTCTTTCAATTAGAGTTCAATTACTCAGAGCTCTACCAAGCAGGTTTAAAGTGACAGTAAAAGTGAGTGATGGAACACACGCATCAGAGCATGCTGTCAACAAACAGCTGGCAGACAAGGAAAGAGTAGCAGCTGCATTGGAGAATAATAACTTGGTGCAAATAATCAACCAATGCATAACTAATATGTGATTTAATAACCGGTTGTAACAGCAATTTACTCTGGTATATTAAAGAACTAGCTGTGCGCAGGTAATTAACTGTAAGTTTAAATAAATTATAGAAAAAAAAAAAAACATTAGACCAATTTATTTGAATATTTTGTGTGTATTAATAATAGGTTGTCATTGATTGATATTTATAACTATTAGTGCAATGATATTGTAGTTAAAAAGCTGAAGATACGTCGTAAGCGCTTCGGCAACGCCTTGTTAAAACTTGCCTAACTAGGCTTAATTTCATGGCTGACCTGTCAATCCGGCCGTATTTTTCTTTTTTTTTTTTAATATCATACGAGTCAAACGAATAGGCGGTTCACCTGATGTTAAGTGATCACCGCTATCCATAGGCACTAGGAACACCAGAGGAGTCGCTAGTGCGTTGCCAGCCTGTGTTGGGGGGGAATGATGGGAAGGAGAGTTGGAGAGGAGAGGGGTGAAGAGAGGAGATGAGCCTCTGGCGCTCTCGCTGACCGAACGAAACGCAGCAATGCAAACACTGTTACTTCATGTCGGTTTTCTGTGTTTCGGATGGCACTACCCTGGGGCGAGCCGACCCATTCGTACTGAAACCAGTAATAGCTTCAGAGTGGCTCTACCACCTATAAGCAACATATAACTATTTCTTTCTCACCACCGATATTGAGAATATGCCATCTTACTTACACATTCAGGGTGTAAGGGGTGTCGAGTAACATCTTAAGACTTGAGACACCCAAGCCAACCTCACCTGCACGTGGTGCACCCTGCTGAATAACGAACGAGGCAATGGCGATAGCGGGGTGGTAGGGTTTTACAGCCCGACTGGGTCGCAACCACCATGTACATGGCGAAAAAGCCCGTCATAGTGACTCGCTTCTGCGCGTCGCGTTTCGGGATCAGCCTGTGCATATCCAGTACCGGGTGACTTTCGTCATTATTGCCGGCATGACAGCGGCGAACAGCGATGGATAATCTGTCTCTCGGTGGTCGCCACCGTTTTTGGATTGTACTATGCTTACCATCAGGCATAGTGCACTCACTTTGTCGTGCTTCAATAAAAAAAAAAAAAAAAAAAACATTTTATCGTAAGACAGTGCGGCGTTACGATATTATTTTACGTATGTGTGTGTTATGTTGCCATTTGTTTTGTCGAAATATCATATAGGTAACGTGTTGTAATAATAATACGCCTACAGCTTTTTAGTTACAATATCATTGTATAGAAATTTTGAATGTTAAGTTTAAAATAATGAAAATTAAGTATAGAGAAAATATTTCATTATTATTTTTACATTATAAAATGGTTTTATTTTGAATTAGAAGCCTTTGTCTCGTTTTTGATGTCTTCGTATGACGTCAGATTCTGAAAAAAAAAAATGTATAAGTGTAATGCACAACCTAAATTTGCCAGAATTATTAAAGTACGTGCATGTAATCCTAACACTTTTGTAAATATATGGGTAAACAACATTTGAATTATTATAAAAATGTTAGTACAGATGTTTCATTAATTCTCAGCTAAAGTAATTCATATATTTGTTTTTATTTAAATTAAATAGTACTTGCATAGATAAATAAAACTTTTAATTAAGAAAAAACTCGAATCTATTTAATTCATAAGAAAAATATCCATACATACGTAGTTTTTTTTTGATGATAACTTATTATTTGAGTTATAAAATAAAATAAATAAACATTTATTACAACACTACTATATTATCAATGCAATAAGAGATAGAAATGCCTATTCCTCGTTAATCGATTCAGGATGATTTTTTTTAATAAATAATATTTGCATAGGGAACCAACGAGCCGCAGTTTCATTTCCAAAGAGCCACATGTCGCTTGACCTATGCCTAAATTGACGACTCAGTAAGAACAATAATTTCATAGGCTCACCTCCCACATCCCAGGATCCCAAGACGGGAATAGTTTCTTGAATACAGCCGGTTCGAAACCTTGTTTTACTACCACCACGACCGCTGACTCCACTGTTCTTTCCAATCCATCGTCCTCTATATACCCCTATAAAACATTACAGGTTTCGTTTATACTAATATTATACAGCTGGAGGGTTAGTTTTTTTTTTTATCGAAGCACGACATAGTGACTGCACTATACCTGATGTTAAGCATAGTACAATCCAAAAATATCGACAACGACCGAGAGACAGGTTATCCATCGCCGGTCGCCGCTGTCATGCCGGCCATAATGACGAAAGTCACCCGGTACTGGATATGCACAGGCTGATCCCGAAACGCGACGCGCAGAAGCGAGTCACTATGACGGGCTTTTTCGCCATATGCATGGTGGTTGCGACCTAGTCGGGCTGTAAAACCCTACCACCTCGCTTTCGCCATTGCCTCGTTCGTTATTCAGCAGGGTGCACCACGTGCAGGTGAGGTTGGCTTGAGTGTCTCAAGTCTTAAGATGTTACTCGACACCCCTTACACCCCCCTACCAAAAACCCTACTACTAATCCCTTTAAAAATCTTTCAGTGTTAGATAACTTATTTATTGAGGAAGGCTATTATAGGTTTTAACATCACACAAAGGCCAAAAGGAGTAGAGTATTCATGAAGAATGTTTCGAAATGGCCTTTTTCCTTTTGAGAGATTCTGTAGATTATAGTCAGCCGAAAGTAAGTATTGCACGTGGACGAAGTTGCAAGCAGAAGCTACTTATATATACTCAAAAATCAAAAAAATATTTTATCCAGTTTAGGCCCTAATAAGGCACTTGTGAACGTCAAAAACTACCACCGGTTCGGAAACAACCCAGCCATCGAGAAGAACTGGCAAGAAACTCGATCTGGTTTATCTTTTTAACAATTATATATGATATTTAGACTAAATTACATACATGACTGAAACGTTTTTAATGGATGCACAGAGATGAGTCAATTCCAGACATCACTATCGTTCACATACTGATCCACTCTATAATAACCTTTTGAGACCAAAACTCGCTTGGCATGGCGCCTAAATTCACAATCCGGCAAATCGGTAATATCCTTTGGAACTTTGTTATAGAACCGTACACTATTTCCCAAAAAAACTATTACTCGTTTTACTAAGTCTAAAACATGGGATAACCAGTTTGTCACGGTTCCTAGTATTTAGACTATGCCGGCCTTTTACGAAATTCAATTTATCAAGGTTCTTTCGGACATACATTAAATACTACGTGACAGAGCCAAGCATTGCTGTGGTTTAGTTATTAAACGTTGAATTAAAATTTTGATAAACTGTTTTCATAATTAAAACGTGGCGCCATCTGTAAGTGTCCTGCAGTTTTTTTTTTTTGTCAACAAACTAATTTACAACGCCATCTGTTCGAAACTGATGAAATTCACAACTAATAACAATAATTAACATTGTTACAATACAATAATTTGTGATTAAAAAAGATTGAGCTCATTAATCGAAATATAAATGATCGTATTTTTTCAAATTGGACTAAATTATACATAAAAGCCAACGTTTCATGTAGTTTAGTAGTTTCGGAGTTCATCGTGGAAAACATTATTACATTGGATTTATATAAAATCAGGATGCAAGTGGCACTTTTTTTCGGATCGTAGACATTTAAGTGAAGTGCAAACTGCACAGGCCCATGTGTGGAAGTCGCATTGAGCCGATGCGACTCCCACAGTTCGTCAGGAGGGGTCTAACACTCACTCCCTCTTTGAGGGGTCTACCTTATTTGACCCCTCAGACCGCAGTCAGGACCTGTTAGAGAGCCCACACCTCTCGGGGGAGCAGATGCAGTGCCAATCATGGGGTTTTAGTCCGTGCAAATCGGACATAACCCATCCTCAGCTGTCCCACGGGATGGGTATCTGTTAGGGATGTCCCCATGATAAAAAAAGGCATTTAAGTGAAAATTTTCTGAAAATTATTCGATGTAGTTTTTTAAAATTGCTTTCTTTTAATCGTAACTTAATAATTGGAAAATGGGAACTATAAAGGGAAATCAATAGTGGACAAGATCCAGCTTAGGGATGATCGATATTCATCGATGTTACAGAAACATCGATGTTTATCTGAAAAACGTCGATGTTTTGATGTCGTAAACATCGACTCATCGATGATTTGAATTCGATGACATCGATTTTATGAGAGTAAAATACTGAAATGTTAATATATTGTGTAGGGTCATTTAACGTACTAGCTAGAGACTAGATAATTGTCGACATATTTCTTCGGATGACCTTTTTTTTCAACGCTGGCCAACTCCTGTACCAGAAACACCCGATTAAGCTAGTTTTTTTACAGACAGCTTTAATTGCTAGCAAAAGCATCGATGTGTTGAGACATCGATATTTTGCTATCGATGTTTTGGTATATCGATACTTTTAAACCGATGTCAATATCGATGTTCTTCCAATATGGATCATCCCCAATCCAGCTATATATTTTAATTTCAATCTGCCTATTAGAGTAGAGAATTCATAACAAATACAATCATTCAGATGATACCCATATTGTGGTTAGCTACTGCCGAGCGCTTAACCGTACCGCAACCCCGCGGCCGCGCGCCTGCTGTAATGCGACATGCAATAGATAGACGAAAGCGTTTCAGCCGATGGGACAAAACATTTTACTTTAAAATAACTAATTGTCATACCAACGCACACATCCAAAAATTGGATTTTAGAGTGTGAAATCTGCATACAGACTACTATGACACTGTAGGTGAGCACTAAGGAAGAATTCTTGGAAATTAGACTCTTAAGGTCGTAGAAAAAGTGGATGAAAGTTTGTATAAAAATCCGTCATTTAATGTAAGCAGCTTCTACAGGTTGAGCCTCACTGAAGCTATTAATGGTTTCAGCATGAATGGGTCGGCTCGTCCGGGTTATTACCACCCGCCACACAGAAATACCGACGTGAAGTGACAGTGCTTGCATTGTTGCGTTTCGTTCGGTCAGTGAGAGCACTGAGCGCCCACCTCCACTCCCTCCTCACTTTCCCTCAAACACAGGCTAGCAACGTAATTACGACTCCCCTGGTGTTGTTATTGTCTATGAACGACGGTGATCACTTAAAATCTAGTGACCCGCCTGTTCTTTTAGCTCCTATGACCAAAATAACCCACGAATACCACTGAAACTCAAGGGGAAGGTGTATAAAACTACTATAAAACCAGTCATTCTGTACGCATTTGAGTGCTGGGTTACGAAAGAGACGGATAAGAGAAAACTACATGTGGAAGAGATGCGAATGTTAAGGTGAATGTGTGGTGTGACAGAATGGATAAGATTAAGAATGAGTATATCAGAGGAAGTTTGAAAATAGCACCAGTGACAGAGAAGTAATAGGTTAGCATGGTATGGGCATGTCATGAGAAGAGATGAAAATCATGTGACTAGAAAAGTGTTGAATATGAAGGTGGACGGATATATGAGTAGAGGAAGACCGAAAAAGGTGTGGATGGATTGTGTGAAAAATGATGTGTGTATAAAAGATGTGAATACTGATATGACATGTGGTAGGAGAGAGTGGAAAAGGAAAACATATTGTGGCGACGCTATTAAGGTGAGATAAGGAGAATATAATAATTATTCTATGTGCCCAATACCTTGATAATATCGCTTCTTGCTGACTTAACGCGCTCAGGAATATTCTTTCCTTGCCAAAAGTATAGTTCTTCACCAGTATCAAGAATGTAAACTCCGTCCTCAGATAGATCCTGAAATTATATATTTTTTTATTTAGCGATAAAGAATTGTCCAGTGTAAGTTATCATATGGGATTCCCACGTTGTTTGTTTAGATTGTTGTATTTGCGGGGAACTCGATCTTTTTCTAAGATAAGTTACTTCTTACCATAAAAATCGGTGCAACCGTTTCTGAGATTAGTCGGAATAAACAAACAGACAGACAAAAATTTTGATAATTGATATTTTGTATTAAAATTAATTTTGTGAGGGCGTGAATTGGATTTTATGAAACGAAAATGTGTAACGAAAAAGAGATAGCTATAAATGTATATATAGGTTTTTGGCTGTGAGAGAATAAGATAGAATGCGCTTCTATGTACATAGTTTCCGTATCCTTCGTCTCTTCTATATAAAATTAGGTGATAAAATTTCAAACTAAAACATTTGTTTCGTACTGCGATAATAATAAATCACTACCATGTTAATTACAGTTAAATACGTACTGAATACATGCTTTAAAAAAGTTTAGGTGCTTTCGTATTAAATGCACCGCACTCACCCGAGGCAAGTTCGCGTTATCTTTTTTTATAAATCTAACCTAACCTAACCAAACCGAGTAATAAAAACGCAAGACGTCGAACGTTCGACGAGCGTAGTTCATTTAATACGAAAGTACCCATAATTTTAGAAAGCAAGTATTTAATAATTTTTTTGTTATTAAAACGGCTATTTTTTTGGTTTGAAATAAGTAATAATGATAGTAATGTGAATTAAAGCTACTTTTATATTAAATTGAAAAAATGTCCTTTTCTAAAATAAAACTTTGAATAATAAGAATATCGTCGATCTATTACTCTTTCTGTCTTCTTTTTCAAAATCAAAATATTCTTTATTCAATTTAGGCCCTGAAAAGGCACTTACAAACGTCAAACCCACCACCGGTACGGAACACAACCCGCTCATCGAGAAGAACCGGCAAAAAACTCGATCTGGTTTATCTTTTCATAATACTTTTTTTTAAGTATAATTACAACATAGAAAACATATGAGGTTACATTCGTTTTTTGTGGATGCATAGAGAGAGGCCTTACTTCCAGACGTCGGCATCGTTCACATATTGATCCACCCTATAATATCCTTTATCGATTAAGACTCGTTTGACATAACACTTGAACTTATTATCTGGCAAGTCGGTAATGTGTTTTGGTACTTTCTTATAAAATCTAACACCATTACCTAAGAAACTATTACTGGTCTTAATTAGCCTAAAATATGGAGTGGCCAGTATGTTATTATTTCTAGTATTTACATTATGTCGGTCTTTTACTAAATCCAGATTATCTAAATTTTTGCGGACGTATATCAGATTCTCAAGAATATATTGGGAGGGCAGAGTTAAAATACCGAATTCCTGAAACTTAGTCTTTAATGATTCGCGAGGCCCCCTTCCTCTCGGTTTACTACCTGTATTCATTTTTTCTCTTAAAAATTAATCAGAATACTAAATTCCAAAGGCTTTTCGAAATAAAATGATTACTTCATTGAACATGATATACATACCGCTTGAGTAAATTCTGTATCCAAATCCTCAAACTTGATCTTCCCGGCGACCCCAACTATGACAGCCGACAGAGTCTTTGGCGTGATAACACGCCGGTTGACGGTCAATCGCCAGGCTGATGGGTCCTCTTTCTCATCAGGTACTCCACCTATATAAGAAGCGAGGTGGATGATCATAACCTGATAGGATTTGACTGTGAAAACAGCATCTCAGAGAATGGACATTGATGGACGTGGTTTTAAATCCTTGCAACTGAATCCTAAGGCGCGGTGAAGGAAATGATCATGATTAAATCATAGCATTGCTGTAGGGCTTTCTGATGTGAAACATCTATAGTCGGAGGGTAAACTTGATTGTTGGCGTGGCGACGCAAAAATGAACTTTGCACTATTAACGAAATACTCAAAAACATTTGCAACCTTAACTGTATAAAAATAAGATCCAAACTATTTTGTCGGCCACTCGTTGTACTAGTGTTACGCGGCACGCGCCAACGACCTAGCGCCCTTTGATAAATGCCGTCCAAAACACCGCGCCTGCCTCTAATTCAATTTTTGTATCTTGTATTTAAAAAAAAATATATATTTATGTAACAAAATAAATAAACAGACATTGTTTTAAGAAACAAATTTGTAATGCTTTATCTTGTCATTATGCCATAGTTGATTCCTGCCGTAATCAGTTATTTTATGCATATAACTTATACAAAACAATTTCGATGCTTCACATCTGCCAGGCGTCCCGTTATGGCTCATTTTTTTATATAAAAGTTTTTTTAATACACATCGTAGTGGACGGGAATTAGCTAGTTGCGTAAGAATCGATAATAATTGAAGATGTCGATTTGTGATCGATTATTTACAAAAAAAAAATCATCGATTTTAAATATTGATCCGATGATTTTTTTCTATTATATTTCATAACATACAATAAATACTACACGGATTCAAGGACGATTTAGATTCACAATAGGACTCTGTAGGTGGTGCTGTAGTTGACTTTTATAATTTTCTTAATTATGAAGGCAAGACAACATCTGCCGTGCCTGCTAGTAGTAATATAGAATTAACAACTCACCCAAAGCCTCCCAAAAGGTTTCTGTCTCATCGCCTTGTTCTATTACTGATATTTCTTTTTCGTCACCAACGACAAGCTTTATGAAGCTCAAAGCGGCTTCCTGTTCCTTAGCATTTGACTCCTAGCAATAAAATTATGTTTTATACTCATACAACCATAAGAATTTTTTTTTTTTCGAAATGTCTACGGTATTGACCCAGCAAGGTCTTAACAGCTTCACCGGACTACCAGACCATAAGACCAACCATTAAACATTAACATTTAACCATTATCTACACTTATTTATACCCATTTATGTCATTTATGTAATCAAAAATGTATTATACACCAGTAGCTCAAATGACCTAACTGTCAGTTTTGTTTTAAACGCCATCTATCTCCCAACTGTACGCACTATATTTGTAGCTGTAAATGTTTGATATTTTTTGTCATTAACGAATTTGTATTTAACGCCAACTAGTTGCTTGTTTTTGTTTTAACACTGCTTAAATTTTCATTTTTGAAATATTATAATTCCTTCAATCAACTTAAAATTGTATTTGATTCTTATATTTGTTTTATTCTTATATCTAGATTATTATACGAGTATATGAATCATTTTTGTTGATTTAAAAATGTATTATTGTTTAATTTATCTCAGTGCCATTTCTATGGTAATCTATTATTATTAACTAGCTTTTGTCAGCGGCTTTACTTGGGTTAATATATTGTAGATTTAACCATATAATTCCTTTCAAGGATGAAAGTTACTTATGTCCTTTTGCTGTACCACTGAGAACGTGTCTGAAATTTCTTTATAATGAGCAAATATACTCAGTTCTGTAAGAAATAATATCTGTTGTGTAGTGGTTTATATATTTTATTCATAATATTGTGATATTTGACTCTATATTAGGTAATATTGGTGGTGTATTGTGTAATATAGTTCGATTATTGTCCACGAGTCGACAGGAAATAGTACCACGGAGAACGGATTCTCACTTACCACAAAAATTCCCTGGAAAGTTCCAACAAGGGAGCCACCATCTTGTTGGAACATTGAAATTATCATAAGACACTTGTAATACTCTTATCTCTTTTACAATGACAGTATTAATCTAGAAGATTTGTTGTTAAAAAAAAAGTGAGATGTTTTACCTTTCCATTCCACAAATAAACAATATCCATAGTCTCCAGCACAAAGACATCGTCGTCTTCCAGCACTTCAGACTTTTCAGGCACTTGCACAGCCCTCATATCCACACCTAGTTCAGTCCCTTCCACCTGGAATATCGGAAGTGTAAGTTTTTTAATATTTTAGATAGAGGATCTAAATAAGTTTTTTTTTTAACTTTAATTTTGGCAATCAATCTTTCAGATTATTACTGCCATTGTTGCGTAGTCAATATTACAAGCGTCGTACGATCATTTCAATATTAAGCATCGTGTGAATCAATATACTAACAAGATGGTGGATCCCTTGTTAGAACCTTCCAGGGAGTTTTTGGTGGCATCTCAGAATTTCATGCTCCGTGTTATTATTTTCCATTCACTTATGCACAATAAACTAACTATATTACGTAAAACACCACCAAGTTTACACAATATAGAGTCAAATAACACATGATTATGAATAAAATATAAAAACCACTACATGACAGACTAAAATCCCGCCAAAAACCCAAAAGATTATCTAAATAAGTTATCGAGTGAGGTACTAAAACTGAGGTGAGGTTTTATCATAAACGCATGACTTTAACAGTGATACTTGTCCAAACAAACAGACAGACAGATTGACAGACAGACATTTGAAAAATGATTGAAATTTTATTGTTTACTAGCTGTGACCCGCGAATCCGTCCAATGTATGCATTAAGCCCACCAATTACTTATTTAGTTTTATCTCGTACTTAAGTCGCGTCGTCATTAAAATTACAATAACTTTTGATAGAGTGAACCGATTTTAATGAAACAAGGACTAATTTATACTCGAAG
Organism: Antheraea mylitta; assembly: GCA_014332785.1. NCBI lineage: Eukaryota > Metazoa > Arthropoda > Insecta > Lepidoptera > Saturniidae > Antheraea > Antheraea mylitta. Next base: position 4,924,881 of record JACEII010000043.1, read on the forward strand.
ATATGCTTTACGATTTCTTGAAAAGGTTTTATCGCGAACGCTGTACTTTAGAAGTGATGCATGCTCATACAAATAGACAGACAGACACACTGACAAACATTTATAAAAATTATTGAAATGTACTTTATTACTAATTCCTTGAGACCGGCGACAATTTTTTTTTACAAAAATCTAAAAACCACAGACACATTAAATTTACATTCTTATTACATATATATAAGGTATAATGTACAACATTTGATGATCTTGAAAAGTAACGTAAATTATTTGGAACGGGTAAAATTGGATTTATCTTATTTTGAAATGTAACGAGACACGAATATAACCGTGTATCGGTGTAAGAGGAATGATCAAACCAAAGCACTTACTCTAAATAAGCGGATATTGTCTTCTTCGTAGGAATCGTTTGAATTCTTCCTTTGGTAATCATCATCTTTATTGCCATAGACAATTGCCAAGTTACCTGTAATATTTACCATAGAGATGAATCGATTCCCTTTCCCCTTCCCCTCCCACATATACAGGCTGGCAACGCACTTGCGACTGTCCTGATGGTCCTAGTGTCTATGGACGGTGATGATCGCTTAAAATCACTTGACCCTCCTATTCATTTGCCTCCTTTAATGAAAAAAAAGACAAACTCGCAAAAGTATTATACTTGGATTGTATTATAGTGGATTTTGAATAATGCCCACGGGTCCAGCGGACGTTGTCCCGTCCTGTTAATAAAAAAAAATCATAGGACGTAAATAAACTGGTGGGTTACTTGATGTTAAGCGATCACCGCCGTCCATAGACACTAGCAACGCCAGGGAGTCGCAAGTGCGTTGCCAGCCTGTGTTTGGGGGGGAAGGAGAAGTATTGGAGAGGAGAGGGAGAGGGGAGGTGGGTCTCCGGCGCTCTCACTCATCGAACGGAACGCATCAATGTGGTGGGTCCGGTGGTAGTATCCCGGAGGCATTTATAACGAACAGGCTGACACGGCGAAGGACTTAATTTTATTATAACATATTTATTTAATTCATAATTACTATAGTGATCAAATTAAATACCCAACACAGTGCATATCCTGTTGCAACGTGATCGCTAAATTTAAAAGGAATTAATTACCTAACATTTGTGGTTTCCCTCGCTAAACTATAATTTACTATACCTTGGAAGATGCTGAGGAAATGTTTGGGTTCCTTCCCTTGTGGGACCTTCACGACGGTAACTGGACCTTCGAGCTCCTCTTCCAACTGAGAAGCCAATTCGGAACCCGCCGCTTTGTCATCATCAGCAGCGTCTGCACCCTTTTAAATTTATTATCGTTTAAATTTCTTCCAAGGATACATGCATATAATGCCATACAATATATTATCGTCATAGTCAGCCTATAAGAGACCCACTGGAGGGTCATAGGCCCCTTTCCAAAGGAACGTATGGGTCCAATCACCACGACAGCGGACGCTGTATTGCCGATTTAGAACTCACAAAAATCCACAAATCTATATTGTTCTCACTTACGCTGATACTACAAGGACATTCCTCAGATTCTGTTACCAATTTAAATTAGTAATTGTACGCCAATTCTGAAAAACTTGTTGGTATATGCCGGGGTTCGAACCCGCGGACAACGGTCTGATATACTGGTCTAACCACTTTTTTCTTCTTTATTTAAGCATGACAAAGTGACTGCACTATGCCTGATGCTAAGCATAGTACAATCCAAAAACATCGGCAACCACCGAGAGACAGATTATCCATCGCCGGTCGCCGCTGTCATGCCGGCCATAATGACGAAAGTCGCCCGGTACTGGATATGTATAGGCTGATCCCGAAACGTGACGCGCCGAAACGAGTCACTATGACGAGCTTTTTCGCCATATACATGGTGGTTGCGACCCAGTAAGGCTGTAAAACTCTACCACCCCGCTATCGCCATTGCCTCGTTTGTTGATCAGCAGGGTGCACCACGTGCAGGTGAGCTTGGCTTGGGTGTCTCAAGATGTTACTCGACACCCCTTACACCCCAAAATTACGCGTTACGTTATACATACTAGATCACCACGACTAACATGATTTCCGACATTTTCCAAGCATAACTAAGCTTGCTTTAACCACTGAAAAATATATCAATTATACAAAGAACCTATAAAAAGTTAAAAAGACTTACAATCCACAGATAGACTACGAAAGCATCTTCTCCATCAGCATTCGTATATTGGTAACGGACTACGTATACATCGGCCTGATAGAACACTGAGAGGCCTGATTGAAATCTTTCTGTTACATCTTCTGAATCACCTGATAACCTGGTAATAATGTTTTGGAATAAGGCAATGTAGATAATGATCAGAGAAACATTCACTTCGAAGTCAATGGGTTTAATTGATACAATGACGCTATGTTCTTAAAAGCTGGATTTCGAAAAAGATCAGCACAATCTCAATATTAGAATCTGTGACGAACTGTTCGTCCATGACTGAGTAAAACCAGTAACAGTTTTTTTTGGAAATAATGTTAGGTTTTACAACAAAGTCCAAAAATAAATTACTCATTTGCTGGACTGTATATTTAAGTGCTTCATCAAGCGGATTCTAGTGTTAAGAGGTTATTATAGAGTAGATCAATATATAAACGATGGTGGTATCTGGAAATGATACTCTACATCCATTAAAAAGCATATTAGACCAAATCGGGTTTGTTACTCGATGAGTGGGTTATTTGTCCAAACCGGTAGCTTAGACGTTCATAGGCGTCTTATAATGGCCTAAACTGAATAAAATTCTTTTGATTTTGATTGATTTTTATCTTGTCATCTAGATTTATCTAGATAAGGATGGTGTAAGTATAGGAATACACTGTGACACAGTAATAGCTCAAGGATGGGCTTTTACTTTAATGGTTAAAGAATTTGCGTGATTTCCAGTAACTGCTTCTGAAAATATATAGTATATTTGATTGGATTTATGCTTAGACCATAAGTAATTTGTACATTATAACTCAAATATGTGAGGTCATTTGTTTCAAATCTTCAAGTTTTTGGTTTTTCATTATTCCATTTATAAGCTATTCGTCAATTGTTTCATTGCTTACCTAGTCACAGTGAGAGCACCATCTCCCTGGTCTGGCATAAAACCCCTAGCAGTGGCGCTTTTACCAATAGCCTTGGCAGTTGCAGCGGACTCGTCAGAATCACCAGAGAAGTAGCCAGCATCTAAATGCAAAATATATTTGTATAACCAATTGCAATCGAATCAAATTTCCAGAATTAACTTTTAAAGCTCGATTCATTGTAGTATATCTATGTCAATCTCATTAGCATCAGTAATTGACGAGCTAGTTTAACATTAAAGAGTTCAGGTAGGACTCTGATATTAGTTGGACAAATCTCTAACATATTTAGAGGACAAAAAGTTCTCAAAAGTGTCTTACGTACTTAATGGACAATCCCTAAAGGATTTAGGAGTAGTTAAAAAATCTTCAAAAGTGTCTCACGTATTTAATGGACAAACCTTAAAAGATTTAGGGGTTCAATAAAATCTTTAAAAGTGTCTCGCGTAATTAATAGACGATCATTAACAGGTTTAGGGAGACTCAAGAAAATCTTCAAAAGTATCTCACGTAATTAAAGTAGAGCCTCTAGCACATTTCCTACTGACTCAACAAACAGATCAGTTCTTAGACCAACATACCGAACTCCGATATTAAGGTCTTCACGGAACCAGTGCAAGTGATCGTGTCCCAATTATGGAAGTATTGCTTGAATGTTGAACTCTCAGCGCCCTCTGTTACCCTCGTAACGTGGACCTGCACATAGGATTATGTCACCTACTAGAATACCAGACGTAGCTCCAGTAATTGAGTGCAACTTCTGAATCCATATAATTATGGAATGCACCTAAAAATAGGATTAGTCACCCACATAAAAAACAAAAGTTGGAAGGTGTCACTTTAATTATAAAATAAATAAGCCTTTTATTATATCTCATTTACATGCAGTTACAATGTCAACTTACAAACAATAACAATTATTATTATTTCTTCATAATATATTAATACATTTCTTATTTTCTATACATTTTTTTTTGTTATATTGTATTGAATGTATATAATTAGTTGTTACATTATATTTTTATTTATTTTGTAATTATTTAACTAGCAATTTTATTATCGTTAACATTTCAATTTATTAAATGAGAATCCCTCTGAAGGGTAAAGGCCTCCTCCTATCACTTTAATTAGAGAAAATTTAATCAAAAATTTTCTACCGTCATATGACTCCATGCACTCTTGCAAGGACATCATCATCAGCCTGTAGGAGATACACTGCAGGGCCATAGATCTCTTCCCGGAGGAAGGAATGCGTATAATTACACTAAACTCTGAGAAATTCCCAGTTCTATATTGTTTCCACACACATTGGAGTTTTTGGCGTGATCTTGGAATACCACGTAATGGATTTTGTATTTTATTCCAAGTCCTATGTATTTGACTCTTTATTTTGCTATAGTGGTGGTTTTTTACGTTATATAATTTAGTTACAGTGTACAAATGAAATGGATGGCAAATAACACCACGGAGCATTCTGACTTGCCACAAAAACTCCCAGGAAAGTTCTAACAATAGGGCCGCCATCTTGTTTGGAACATTGAAATGATCGATCGAATTGAAGAAACTTATAATATCTTTACTCACTCGACAAAGGCTGTGAAAATTTACTAGAAAATTAGTTGCCAAAGAAAAACTAAAGAAAAAAAATGAAGTGTTACGTTCACAGACAACATCCATTCAAAAAGAAAATCCTGAAACATACCCAGGACGGATATCCTTTCATTTCCAGATATTTATCGGCCAGTTCATGACTTGTCTTCTTTACTTCTGGATCCACGTTGGACCCCAACCAGATGTAAACCCCTGAACATGGTGTATCCAAGATGTACACCTCCTGGAAGAGAAAATCGGAAACTTCCTTCAGCAAGTAGTAATTCTTAGCATCTTTATAATCTGTAACGTGGGGAGTCAAGTATTTACATAACTTTGAAGCTATGATTAGTCTATACTAATATTATAAAGAGGTAAAGTTTGTGAGTTTGTGACGTTGTAGGGGGGTAATCTCAGAAACTACTGGTCCGATTTGAATAATTCTTTCAGTGTTATATAGCTCATTCTTCGAGAATGGTTATAGGCTATATATCATTACGCTAAGACCAATAGGAGCGGAGCACAGATGAAATATGTTTCAAAATCTGGATGTTTTTTCCTTTTGAGAACGCGAACGAAGTCGCGGGCAGAGGCTAGTCAATTATACAATAGACAAAGACAGTTGACAAACAGCAAGGTTATATAAACAACAACAACAAAAAAAAAAAACAGTCTTCTGCCGTGTTTGTTTGTATGTTCGCGATAAACTCTAAAGACTACTGAACGTATTTTCATGCGGCTTTCACATGTAGGTAAAGTGATTCGTGAGGAAGGTTTAAGGTTTATAATTTGTCAATGTTTCGTGTATGAGCAGCGAGGGACAACGTTCGCTGGGCTTGCTACTTATATACAAGTGACTTGTTAAACAGCAGCAATATTCTCAGGAGTTACCGAGTAGTCGTTTCTGGTTCTAAATCAATTTAAAAAGATATGCCTAATATTCGAGCTAAGTATCTAGAGAGAAACAAAATTGATAACGTTAAATATCAGGTGATTTACGCAAAAACGAACTGGAAGGAAAGTTGTAGGTGGTAGAGGCACGCTGAAGCTATTATTGATTTCAGCATGAATGGGTCGGCTCGTTCGGGGTAGCACCACCCGACACACAGAAAACCGACGTGAAGTAACAGTGCTTGCATTGTTGTGTTTCGTTCGGTCAGTGAAAGTGCCGGAGACCGACCTCCCCTCCTCCCCCTTTCTCTCCATTCCCCCAAACACAGGCTGGCAACGCATTTGCGACTCCTCTGGGCTGTCTAGTGTCTATAGACGGCGGTGATCGCTTAACAACAGGTGACCTGCATGTCCGTTTGCCTCCTATATGATATTAAAAAAAAAGTAAGCAATGAATGACACTGGACCACGCAGACCCGCTCGCGTCCCGTACCTCGACAAGCTCCCCTCCCCTTTGTTTGATCGTGTGGCATTCCAACAATAAGCAGTTACATAATAATTAACTTCGAAAAGCGCCCCTTTAATGTTGTTCATTGAACCTTGATGTGATTTTTTTACGTTTGAAAGTATCGTTCTCATACTTTTAAAAGTTTTAAAACAAACTGTATCTAAAGTTCTCTTTGTTGTTTATTAGTATTTGTTTTGATATTTTTATTTTGTACGTTAAATATTACCATGAACTATCAAAGAAATGATGGTTGTTAAACTTGAAATAGTCACCTGGTATATATGAAAATGCTTATAAACTAGATACTATACGAAATCCTGCAGTATATATACCTAACTCTACATTTATTAATGTTGATATCCTACTAGACCCAGAGAGACATACATATTTACACACACACAAATACATACCAACCTTACGTGTAACGCGTAACACAAATTTTCCCCCACCATGCCATAAGAAGTTTAATTTAAGTAATACTCACGTCAGAAGACATATGCTTTTGCTTATAAGGTTTGCTTAGAGCTATCAAATCTAGTTCGTCGCCGAGCAACACCCTGTATAGATACACAGCGGATATATCCGCCCTTGCGTAAGTCTGTAACAATATATTATAAGGGTTAGGCTTTCGAAGCGATGATTAGTTGATAGCGTGTTATACACCGTGTCGATGTACGTAGATTCGAGTCCTTACAACTGAGTTGGAGTGCACGATGATGGAAAACATTGTGGTGAAGCCATAATATTGTTGTAGGGCCTTTTAAAAACCTACCTGCCTACCAACTACTACTCTCAAGTTGTAGATCTGTGCTGTGACGCTATAACTGGTTTCAGCATGAATGGGTCGGCTCGTCCAGGGTAGTACCACCCCTCTCACAGAAACACCGACGTGAAGTAACAGTGTTTGCATTGTTGCATTTCGTTCGGTCTATGACAGCGCCGGAGGACCACCTCCCTCCCTCTCGCTTCCCTCTCTTCCCCTTCCCCACCAACACAGGCTAGCAACGCACTTGCGACTCCTGTGGTGTTGCTGGTGTCTATGGACGGTGGTGATCACTTAACATCAGGTGACTCGTTTGCCTCCTAAGATATAGAAAAAACGTCCTAGGAAGAAAACGAACAGATGGGACGCAAGTGCGTTGCTAGCCTGTATTGGTAGACGAGGGGGTAGGGGAAGAGAGGTAAGGAAGAGGGAGGGCGCAGGGCCTCCATCGCTCTAACTGAACGAACGAAACGCAACAATACAAGCACTGTTACTTCACGTCGATTTTCTGTGAGAGGGTGGTACTACCCAGGGTGAGCCGACCCATTTATGATGAAACCAATAACAGCTTCAGCGTGGCACTATCACCTACAAAAAAATATCCAAACAAAAAAATAATATAAAAAAAACCAAGCGCCTGTTGTGTTCAGTTGCACTTAGAGTCTGTCCCCCTCTAGGCTTAGCGTGCTTACCATCTGTCCCCCACCTGGTCATTTAATATTAGATTAGCTTGTGGACAAGTGTTAAATGTTATAAAGTGTTAAAAAAATGTCTTTCTATCCATAAATCCATTGTACACTTGGTTCCGGTAGATTGGGCTGTTGTCGAGATGTAGATTTGTTTTATATTCTTCGATTATTTTTTTTATAAATATATATTTTTAAATACCTATGATAAAAATAACGTATAGTGCAAACTTATTTGCTGAAATTAATATTTCAGTACCTAGGCGACCGAACCTAGCTCGGTTCTTTAAAAATCATTTTTAAATTAAAATAAACTGTTAGGTTTGTCACACACAGTTAACATTTTTTTACAAAATATAAAAAAAATATATCTCTCTGCTGTCATTTGGATTTGAACTGGGGTTACACAGATTTTCGAAGCAACCGATTTCCATCTGAACTATTTTTGTTATGACAGCGACGACGAAATTTACCTTTATATTCTAGCTATATTTTTTCATTGCCTGAAAACTCAGTTAAAAAAAGTATTCTGTGAATAAAATCTCGATTTGTCGTCACCGAAACTACCTACGTACTAAGTTTCACGGAAATAGATGACGCCGTTTCCGATGCCATGAATATATACAAATATAAAAATATACAAGAATTGCTCGTTTAAAGGTATTAGATATATAGATTTAAAATAGACTATTTGAGTTAAAATATGGATGATGTAAAATAAGTATACGTATAGGCATCAACCTCATTATTAGTTATTGTGAAAAAGTAGATGGTTGATGTCACAAATAATGAAAAGAATTATTGTCAATTAGAGCGTTATCGTAAAAAATGTGACAAAAATGCAATACAGTTTTTATATCTTGTTGAAACGTATTTATATTACATTTTACCATTTCACCTTGCGAAATTAAACACGTTGTTCACTTGACAATATTTCTTATATAAAATAAAACACTTTCTCAGAGCAAGACATTTTTTTTTTACTTTAATTATGGCAATCAACCTTGCAGATTATTTCTGCCATTCTCGCGTAGTCAATAATATTACAAGCGTCATACGATCATTTCAATATTAAGCGTTGTGTGAATCAATATTCTAACAAGATGGTGGAGCCCTTGTTAGAACCTTCCAGGGAGTTTTTGTGGCATCTCAGAATTTCATGCTTCGTGGTATTGCTCTCCATTCACTTCACTTAAGCACAACAAACTAACTATATTAAGTAAAACACCATCAATTTACATAATGTAGAGTCAAATAACATAAGATTATGAATAAAATATAAAATCCACTACGTGACAGACTAAAATCCCACCAAAAACTCCCAAAACATTTTGTTCACTAATCTTTTAAGATATTAATAATAAAGAAACCTTGACACTTCGATTCTTTTATTGGAAAACAATCTGCCAAATTATTACTGCCATTATCGAATTGATATTAATATTGCAAGTTTCTTGCCATCATTTGAACGTACTTTCAAGGTGGTGGCTCCCTTGTTAGAATTTTTCAGGAAGTTTATGTAGCAAGTCAGAATCCATGCTCGTCCTATATCTCATCCACTTCACTTGTGCACAATAACTGAACTATATTATGTAAAACACCACCAATATTACAAAATATACAGTCAAATAACACAAGATTATGAATACAATATAAAAAGCACTAAATGACAAAGATCTCACAAAGTTTCTCTACCGCGATTTAACAACCTGTGGTATAGCGCTATCTATGGAGTAACAGCTGTACTACGTCGAACGGTTTAGACAAATTGTATATATTTACCTCTGTCGAATCATCACTAGCAAGGTCTTCCATTGAACCAGATCCGAGAGCCTCGAAGAACATCGCAACGTCCTCGTCCGATGAAAATTCATCTAAAATAATAAACATAGCAATATTTCGAGAGACAAATATATCCAAATACAAATTGTTACAAGCAATATTATTAACTATCAGTGCTCCTGACATTTTTACTTATTTACTTTTCTCTCGCATTTAAATCGTGCCATCATTAAAATTACAATATTTTTTGGTAAAATGAACGGATTTTAATGAAACCAAAACTAAATGTTACTCGAGGATATGCTTTTGGTGAGGTTTTAACGTGAACGTAACTTTAGAAGTAATGCGTGTTCAAAGAAACTGACAGACAGACAGATATTTCTAAAAATGTTTGAAATGTATTTTATTATCTACTTACTCCTAGACACCTACAACATATTTTTCATAGATATCTAAAAGTACAAACACGTTACAATTACATTTTTATTATATGTATAGATATAGATCACTAAAGAAGTATCATTTATAGACATATCAATGCAGGGAAAGTCGCGGTCGGATCTATACTATAAATTCTCATACCAATAATCTCGATGGTTGCTCTGCCGTTGTGGTAATCGTCTCTCAGAGTGTTAGCGACGCTTATGATTTTCCGTCTTTGGGTAGCCTTCGCACCTTCCGGCATCAGGACGAATATATCATGCTCTACTTCAAATATGAAGCAATGGTTTTTAGTCAACGAAGACGCTTCTGCTGGGACCTGAAATAGTAAAACATTAATCTCAAAAATAAAATCAAAGATATTTTATTCAATTTAGGCCGTAAGAAGGCATTTATGAGAGTCAAAGCTACCACCGGTTCAGACCAACAGTCCACTCATCGAGAGGAACCGGCAACAAACTCGATCTGGTTTATCTCTTCATGATACATATTTTTACAAACATAAATAGTTACATTCGTTTTTGACAAATGCACAGGAAGGTCGCCATTTCCAAACGTCACCATCGTTCACAACTTATAAAAAAAAAATTAAAAAAAAACAAATACTTTATTCAGTTTAGGCCCTAATAAGGCACTTCTGAACGTCAAAAACTACCACCGGTTCGGAAACAACCCAGTCATCGAGAAGAACCGGCAACAAACTCGATAAATCGATAAAAATAAACTCGATCCACCCTATGATAAGCCTTGAGACATTACATGCCGCTTGACAGTGCGTTTGAACTCACTATTCGGCAAATCAGCAATGTGTTTGGGGATTTGTTATAAAACCTAATACTATTACTTAAAAAAACTGTTAGTAATCTTAAAGAGCATGAAATATAAATGACCACTTTTTAAACGACTTCCATTGTCAAGTTGAAAAATCAATAACTAAGGGTCAACTAATACTAATTCTTAAATTTTAAGTTAGTACAATCTGGCATTCAATTTCTCTTAAAACCTCGATTAAATTAATCTTTAATTAATTTTTTTTTTCTCGAACTGACTACGCTATTGGCCTTACTAGGCCTTCACAGCTTCACCGGACTACCAATTAATTATATTTAATCTCTTATTTTAATTATCTAGCTACTAGTATTCGTAGTTATTTTTATAGTAAGTTATTTATTGGATCCAATATTTTATAGATTATTTATTGTCGTTGACGTTGTCCAGTAGGTAATGTACGGATAATAATATTAATAATAGTTTGGACTTCTGAGTAATCGATTCATTATCGCAATATGATGTAAATTGTATACCATTTTGATTTATCTAATAAGTTTCTTGCTATCATTTTAATGTACTAACAAAATGCTGACCGTCTTGTTAGAACTTTCCAGAGAGTTTTTTGGCAAGTGCTCAATGCTACGCGGTATTATTTTCATTTAATTTGTGCACAATAACCGAACTACTTATATTTTGTTATACACCACCTATATTACGAGATATACAGCTAAATAATACAAGATTATGAAAAGTCAATAATTTATGTATTTATCATTTATTTAAGTATACCATTTATGTAATGGACTCAAATTGTCTCGGAAATAATTCTAAATATATAAAAATCCAGTGTCATGTGAACTCCGAAACTACTCAAGCGATCTTCATGAAACGTTGGCATTTACTAGTCCGGTAGTAGTCCGGTGAAGCTGTTAAGATCTTGCTAGGTCAATAGCGTAGTCAGAAAAAAAGTTGGCATTTACATATAATTTAGTCTAACTTAAGAGATACGATAATTTATATTACGATTAATTCCCTCAATATTTTATAATTACAAAATTACATAATTGTCAATGTTGATTATTGCTTTTTTTATTTTTGACAATCAATCTTTCAGATTATTACTGCCATTGTCGCGTAGTCAATAATATTACAAACGTCATGCGATCACTTCAATATTAAGCGTCGTGTGAGTCAATATTCAAACAAGATGGTGGATCCCTTGTTAGAACCTTCCAGAGAGTTTTTGTGGCATCTCAGAATTTCATGCTCCATTCACTTCATTTATGCACAATAGACTAACTATATTACGTAAAACACCACTAAAATACAAAATATACAGTCAAATATCACAAGATTATGAATAAAATATAAAATCCACTACATGACAGACTAAAATCCCGCCAAAAACTGCTCGATATGTTTTAATTATACAATTGTATAATTGTCAATGTTGGTTATTGTTATTAATAGAAGCGTTTTACCTTACAATAAAACGCATATTAATTTACTTACCTTATTCGAAGCTTATTTATGAGATAGGCACTTCCGTTTCCCGCCAGCATGCCCACTTTTGACAGCAAATATCACTAACTTCCGGTCAAATACCTTACTTGTGTCTCGCCCCACCATGGCAGAGAGGTGTATTTAGAGCGACGCCGTCTTTCAACATCATTGAGTCGAATAATAATACCAGGCAGAATTTAAAATATTAAGCTTCGAATAAGGTAAGTAAATTAATATGCGTTTTATTGTAAGGTAAAACGCTTCTATTAATTTGACTTGACCTTATTCGAAGCTTATTTATGAGACTTGTTTGTTATCGCCTGGTGGTGGTAGAGACACCGACGCCAATGTGATCTAGATAAGCCAAGATTCATAAAGGAATCTTAATTACACAAGCATTAAAGTTACGTTAGACGTTAGTCCAAGATTATTTAGTTACAGAGGTACTATCAATTATGAATAAGGCCTACAATTCTGAATAAGGCCTATATATTCAGAAGGCAATTACCTCTGAAAGATTGCCTGTGACTAGAACGTTTACCATATTTCAGTATATAATCATACCAAAACAAAAAATGTATAACAATGCCATAAATAAACTATGGTATGGTTTCTTAATTGCCTTTAGAGTCTTAGTTACGTAACGATTCGGTATCGATTCGGTATTCACCGCGGTAGATTTTAAAATACGATACGAGAACCGATTTGGTTCACTATCACTATTATGAAGAATTTTACCTAAAACAAGACCAGTTGCGTGCGTATAAACAGATCTGATGGAAATAAAGCTACTACTCGAGTAGTAATACTGGCAATGTGCTCTGCACCATCACCACTAAATCGGTATACCAAGATAATAAGTTTCTAGACATTCCTATTTGAAAAAAGTTTTACAGCTTAAGAGCTGTCAATGATCTCTAGAGCTATCTTGTAGTACGAAACTAAAACATTAACCGTCTAAAAACACCCTAAGTGATATCAAAGACAACTGCTGTATGTAAAAATCACTGGGTTTGGTTAAAATAACCAAAGATTTATACTAGCATCAAAAAATATGTGTAAATAGTACAAATTCATGGCTTAGAAGAATTTTGGCAAAGTAAGCGCAAAAAACCAGTTTTCAACCATACTTTTCAGTAGCCTTTATTTTGAGCAAATAATGTTGACAAAGCCCTTCTAGAAGCACTCTCTTGGTCTAAAAGTTTTGATGGCAAACTTAAATTACAAAGACAAACTACTCATCATATAACCAATTCGAAAGGATTCTCACAAAAAGCGTGTGCGACACCATACTACTTAATCTAGAGATTTCTGTTCCTGCCGTTTATGTTAAAAGCCGAACGAAATGGTTTTACTAAAGAGGTACCTTATTGATGTGGCGAGCGATGCGATTGATGGCCTCGAGGCTAGAAAGCGCTTGCAGCGTCACCTCGCGGACCGCAAGGCGTTTGCGACGCTGCGCCTCGGCCCCCGTCGCCCTCAACCACTACAGGTAACAGACGCATCGCTTTCATGCTGCCTCATCGAACTAGTTCAGCGAACTTACGTAAGAGAACCTTTACTGCTTAGCGACACGGTTACTTTGATTTATTCGGTAAAACATTTAGTCGACCATTTCCACATGTTGGCTCAAAATTTTCGCTGCAATCAATTAATTAGAGGCATGACCTTACTATGTTAGTCAGTGACCCTACGAGGGCGTTACATAAAACCTATAAGATTCTTTGAAGCTATGCAAACTCTTGAGACTTTACTAGAACACTGAGTAATAGTCTTAGTTAGTTAGTACCACAGTAGCCAAAATACTTTGTAAATATGAACAGTTAGACCTCCGAAGCTATTCGAGACTGCTTAAAATACAGAGTATTAAACCTTCGATTTAATATACTTCAATTAGTAGATGCTTCTGCTTAACACCCAATGCTGGTTACTTCCAACTACTCTAGCTTTTACCGGGAGTTTTCACATACTTGCTGCAAGAAGATTGAAGCCACTTTTGAAGTTACAAATGTTATAACAAGTTTGTGTTAATGGTCAATAACCATACAAATAATAGTATTGACGCAGCCTATTTACGCAAAATATGCGCCCTTGATGTGACTAGATGGCTTGTCTGTGTAACTATGAAGTTACAGAGTAGAAAACTTCCGACAACTACAAAAACGAAAACGAAAACCTTGCTGCACCCTGCGAGATTGACCGTCCAGAAGCAACGTATGATCACACACGAGGGTACACCGATTAAACAGCCATACAGTTATCGGAACGATTTGCGTTCCTGCAAAAATTTCTATCATCCTATCTAGTCCTAACCGTTATCGGTTATAACAAAACTGCTAAAAGACAACAGTCCATTTTTCCGAAATCCATTCCTCCGCATTTCACGTCCACGTAAATTTACTGACATATCCTAACTTGGTGATAGACGTACGTTCACACTGGGGACAGGTCACATCATTACTATATTATTGTATAGCTTTAGGTGGTCTGGCTTCCTAGTATGAACTACTCCTGCGCGCTGTTATCTACTATCCTTTATGATATGTGCAATCCCGCGAGGAATATGTGCAATCCCGCGAGGAGGTTTCAAATAACCCTTCGAAGGTTCATTATATAATTTGTGTGTCCTACGAGGAACCACAGACTAACGCTACGAGGGTTGCTTCTGTAATTCACGTGCACCGAACAATCCAACGAAATTTGATTCAAAAATACGCGTGTTCCTGTGAAGAGACACTGAACAAACTGCGTATCGTTAAACGATTTGCGTGCTTCTGCACTGCACAGAGGCACTAAATAGGCATGGAATAGCTCTGCGCGGGCTAGTTACTTGATCCGCGTGCTCCTGTGTGAAGGCACCGAATAGCTCTGCAAGGGAATACATTATTCGCGTGCTCCTGCGTGAAGGCACAGAATAGCTCTGCGAGGGATTGATACACGATTCGCGTGCTCCTGCGTGAAGGCACCGAATAGCTCTGCGAGGCGAGGGATAGATACATGATTCGCGTGCCCCTGCATGGAGGCACCGAATAGCCCTGCGTGGGCTAATTACATGATTCGCTTGCTCCTGCGCAGAGGCACCGAATAGCCCTGCGTGGGCTAAGTGCTAGTTACTGCTAGTCATCAGTCATCATCCGTGTGCTCCTGCGTGGAGGCACCGCGGAGCCACCGAACAGTCCTCCGAGGAGGCACCGAATAGCCCTGCGAGGGCTAGTTATTATGCTTCGGTGTTCCTGTGCAGAGGCACTGAAAGCCCTGCGAGGGCTAGTTATAAGCTTCGCGTGAATCCCGTGCAGAGGCACTGAATAGCCTTGCGCGGGCTAATTACGTGATTAGTGTGCTCTTGCGCAGAGGCACTGAATAGCCATGTGCGGAATAGTTACGTGATTAGTGTGCTCTTGCGCAGAGGCACTGAATAGCCCTGTGCGGACTAGTTACGTGATTAGTGTGCTCTTGCGCAGAGGCACTGAATAGCCCTGCGCGGGTTCGTTATGCGATTAGCGTGCTCTTGCGCAGAGGCACCGTATAGCCCTGCGCGGGCTAGTTATGTGATGCGCGTACTCCTGAGCAGACGCACTTGAGCAAGACGCACTGACTGAAAGCCCTGCGCGGGCTTATTATGTGATTAACGTGTTCCTACGCGGAGACACTGACGAGCCCTCAGCGGGATCGTTACATACTTTGAGTTAAACAGCAGTGATCCAGCACCAATACCCGTCGGAATAACCCTACGCAGGTTATTTATATAATCGACGTGATCTTGCACCGATACTCGTAATAATCATCCGACACTCGTAATAACCCTACGCGATATATTAGCCGTGATCCAGCACCAATAACCGTCGGAATAACCCTACGCAGGTTATTTACATAATCTCCGTGATCTTGCACAGATACTCGTAATAACCCTACGCGGGTTTAGCCGTGATCAGGCACCAATAACCATCGGAATAACCCTACGCAGGTTATTTATATAATCGCCGTGATCCTGCACTGATGTTCTCCTGTGCAAAGAAACTGAATAAGCCTGCCAACTCACTTCGATGTTCTTGCATGGAGACACTACGTGCTCGCTCGAGGAGAAACTTCTATCCGCGAGCCCGAGGGGTCACGCTTTGAAGACAGGCCAGAGGTATTGAGATTCCACTAGCGTGCATAGTGCTCACGAGCTTCTTCGTCTGATGACTTGATCATTACTATTGCTTTTCTCAATCCGACAACAATCAAAATCCATTATCAGCGACCACGAGCTAGTATCACCACAAGTAGAAGAAGAAGAGCTGCTAAAATAAATAAACTGTCGTGGGTCTTACAGCTAATAAAAATTCATTAAAAACATTTAAGAGTAAAACGAGATAATATAATGCAGCATGGCTTCGCCGCAGGTATACCTAGATCTGAATATTCAGTGAACATGGTTTCGAAATAATAATGCTTACCACTGCTGCTTGCAATTTGTAGAGGGTTGTACTTCGATATATCATATATTGGATATTTATATAACGATATATACTGCGGCGTACACATTTACCCCCCCCCCCCTTTTTATTTAGGGGAAAGGTGGATTTTCAGTACCACTCGAGGTAACTACATAACATTAACAGTTAATGAAATTTTAATTTTCACTAACACCACTTATTTCCACATTCGAAAAAAATATATATATAATGTGAGATGTATGCATACACACAATATATGTATATAAACAACCGGTATATTAGGCAATAAAAACGATGATAATATTTTATAAAAGAACAGCACTTCATAAAATGACCGGAAATTAAAAATAAATTCGAACGGGGTAACCCGTTCGCATCAAAACTGTTATTAACACTAAATAAAATAGTCCGTTCTTAAAACAGACTTAGCTTGTACTCACGTGATCGTTTTTCAACGAAAGGTATCGTTATATTGTTCCTCAGTAACAGCAATAGGTTAATATGTAAGTACCTACTTACGCGGCCTTACAATACTTTTCACCAATCCTTCCAGGAACATATTAACAACACTCTTTCATATACTTGAAAAGCAGAAATACAATATTTTCTGGAAATATTAATCAGACTATAAAATTAAAAAATAAAATATTTTCTGCAAATATTTTTCACTTTTGTGCAAGTATTTCACTTGCACGTTTGTTCTCGGCGGGGAACAAGACGCCAATGATGTTGAAAGACGGCGTCGCTCTAAATACACCTCTCTGCCATGGTGGGGCGAGACACAAGTAAGGTATTTGACCGGAAGTTAGTGATATTTGCTGTCAAAAGTGGGCATGCTGGCGGGAAACGGAATTGCCTATCTCATAAATAAGCTTCGAATAAGGTCAAGTCAAATTAATTATAAGTTTCATCAGTTTCGAAACAGATGGCGTTTTATATTAGTTTGTTGACAGAAAACTATAGTACCGACTGTTATACATATGTCATAGATGGCGCCACGTTTTAATTTTGATTTTTTTTTCAGCTCCTGTTTATTTTATGGTGCAATACCAAATAGTTTATAACATAATTTTAATTTAACATGTAATAATTGAGCCACAGCAATATGTTGCCCTATCAGATAGTAAATAATTAATAGTTGGCTCAGATATACGCAGATAGGGGACGAGAACAAGAGTATTAGGATGTCCTACAGTGCTTTAGTGAGAAAAGTTTGGCGAGATGGTGTTTAATTTTGTATTTTCTTTGTTCAAAGTAGGATACGAGAAACTAATGTCGACTTTATTTTTTGATTCACAAAGTCTACTTTCTTTGATTGTAGAGCTTTATCTGGTGATATATGGAGGGATAATAATTATTTTGATTTCTGAGTAATCGTTTCTTTATCGTAATATGATGTAAATTGTATGCAATTTTGATTTATCTAATCAATTATAATATATTTTAATATTTAGGTCTAATGTAGTTGATCTCACACAGATAACCGACGTGAAATAACAGTGCTTGCATTGTTGTGTTTCGTTCGGTCAGTGAGGGAGCTGGAGGCCCACGTCCCTTCCTCTTTCCCTTTCCTTCCCCTCCCCCTTCTCCGATATATAGGCTGGCAACGCACTTGCGACGTCCCTGATGTCGCTAGTGTCTATGGACGGTGGTGATCACTTAACATCACGTGACCCACCAGTTCGTTTGCCTCCTTTGATATATAAAAAAAAAAGAAAAAGTTACCTCCTCAATCCTCATGTTGTCGCAACCAGACAGCTTTAGGAGTCTCCTCTCAGCACCAGCATTTGTCTGGACCTCGTTGAAGCCTGACTCGTTGCCACCTTCCATATATCGTATAGCTGGAAATTAAATAAATTCAAAATCTTAATTTAGACATTTTCTATACATATAATAAGGACGTAAATGTAAAGTATCTATACTTTTTAAATTTTCGTGAAAAAAATTGCTGGGATTGTCTAGGAATCAATAATAAAATACATTTCAATCACTTTTAGAAATGTCTGTCTGCCTGTCTGTTTATATGAACACGCATCACTGCTAAAGCACTGGATCCTCAATAAAACCCCAGCAAAAAAATCATAAAGCTTCTTCTCGAGAGTAATTTAGTCTTTGATTAATTAAAATCGGTTCACTCTATCAAAAGTTATTGTAATTTGAATGACGGCGCGAGTTAAATACGAGAGAAAAGTTGTACTGGTTTCTTTGTTTGGTTTAACGCGCTGATCTCAGGTACTACTGGTCTGAATTGAAAAATTGTTTTAGTTTTAAATAACTTGTTTATCGAGGAAGGCTACAGGTTATCATTACGCGAAAACCAACAAGAATTAAGCAACAATGTAGAAAGTTTCAAAGTCAAGGTATTTTTTTGTATTGAGAGCTTGCGCTGCTGCATGTTAGCGCCAGCCTAAAGTAACTATTCCACACGGACGAAGTCGTGGAAAGAAGCTAGTATATAATAAAATACAGTTCAGTCATTTTTAACAATTACTGTCTCTGTCTGTCTGGTGTTTGTTTGTAAACGAATCACTGGCAAAGTATATATGTATATGAGCCTCCTCGAGGTGTCCGTCAATGGCGAACCTTGGGGCCTAACCAAGTTGCTTATCGACAATCGCTAACGCAAATAGAAAACGGAAAAAAGTATGGAGATGACATATCTGAGCGCTATATCACGTGATAAACTAGCGATCAGATATGCCATCTCCATACATTTTTCCGTTTTCTATTTGCGTTAGCGATTGTCGATAAGCAACTTGGTTAGGCCCCCTTATTTCTTTCGACTATGAAAACGTAAGTGACTAGCGAAACAAAACTTTGTTTTAAAAATCTTTTTGCAGGGCGCACAGTGCAATTGACCATCAGTATTGTGTGTATATGTATAGGAACACTTCGTACGGATTTTAATTATAAGGCGTTTCGCGTCTTGGTCTTGTAATAGCTTTTCTTCAAAATTTGCAACTGCCTTGTAAATAGGACTGCGTCATTCACGTCTCTGTTTCGCGAGGTCTCGAGGAGTGAGGGTTGGGAAGACTGCGAAAGTACTACATTCACGATAAAACCTCATAAAGCATATCTTCAAGTAACATTTAGTCTTGGTTTCATTAAAATCGGTACACTATATCAAATGTTATTGTAATTTTAATGACGACGCGACTTAAGTACGAGAGATAAGTAGATAAGTAAATGGACTTAACATATTTAGATGATTTTAATAGTCACTATTTTTTTTTATTAGGTTTTACGTAGACAGGGAAGCGGGTACAGCTAGTAATACGAGTTGTCATATACACGTATTCTAAAAAAAACGTCGGTATATGCTCGGCTTCGAACCTGCATTAGTTTAATATTCCCTCGATTACTTAACTCACAAATTACCTGGTTTGAAATATCCCAAGAATAAACTTGACTCGTGACCCTGGACCTCGCGGTGATGGACCGCCCTACCGCCCAACATATCGTCAAGCGTTATCGTCCAAATCGCTGCAGATCCTTTCTTATCCTGAGTGGTTTTACTGCCCAACCAGAAATGGGCATCGTATGAGAGAGATGACGTGTCATCGCCTGTTGTCTAGAAGTAGTAGAAACAAGTTCATTAAATGCAGAGAAGAGACTATTATACAATTGTCAACTATTGCTAAACTTTCTATGTTACAGGTATGGTCATGCTCGCAGTGTCTCTTCTTACTGTGACAGATTAAATAAATATAACATTATACCATTACATGTTCGTAGAATTCAACATGATCTAGTATTTCTTCATAAATTGCTGCACAATTATATTTCATCTCCCTCCTTGCTAGAGTCTCTTAATTTTAACACCAATTTCAGTTATCGTTTTCCTAAAACATTTATTCTTAAAACTTATATGAATAATACTTCTTATTTCAACCGAATCGTACGTATGACTCGTATATATAATGAGCTTGCAAGCAAACACATTTCATTAGACATTTTTGACAATCGGGCATTCAAATTCAAAAAAACAGTTAAACACATTTTATATCCATGACCATCTCAACAACAGTTACTATATTATATTTTAATATTTATTATTTATGTTTGCCAACTTGTTCTTTTTTTTTTTCTTCCATGTGGTAATTTTAGTTTTCATAATTGAATTTATTTGAACTTTTTCGTTTATTCTTTTATATATCGGTTTTTTAATCCAATGTTTCTATTCTATTAAAACAATTATAATTTCTTATTATCATTATGATTAGTGTAAGTAAATTTTCTATGTGATAAAGCGTTTTAGGTCTTCAGTTTAGTTTATTTTTTTTTATTATTACTATTGTATTATTATTTTTGATTGTCGACTGTTGCTTTATCCATGTGTAAATAAATAAATAGTACAATCCAAAAACATCGGCAACCACCTGGAGACAGATCATCCGTCGTCGGTCGCCGCTGTCATGCAGACCATAATGACGAAAGTCACCCGGTACTGGATATGCACAGGTTGATCCCGAAAAGCGACGCGCAGAAGTGGATCACTATTACGGGCTTTTTTTTTCCATATACATGGTGGTGGCGATCCAGTCAGGCGGTAAAACCCTACCACCCCGCTTTTGCCATTGCCTCGTTGTTATTCAGCAGGGTGCCCCACGTGCAGGTGAAATTGGCTTGGGTGTCTCAAGTCTTATGATGTTATTCGACACCCCTTACACCCCAACCCCCTTTATTGTGCATAAGTGAAGTGAATGGAAAATAATAACACGGAGCTTGAAATTCTTAGATGCAAGAAAACCTCCCTGGAAGGTTCTAGCAAGGGATCCACCATCTTGTTAGAATTTATTTATATGTATATATTAATATGTATTTATATATTCAATATATTTATATGTATCATAAGTATTTATTCATATATCACATGATCTTACGAACTTACTTTCAGTACGATGTAGGAGTCGCCGTTGTAGAATTTCCCGTACAGCTTTGAATCGATCGGCACTGGTTCGAATTTCTGCAAAGAGTTATTTCATACATAATTTGCGGGGTGGTAGGGTTTTACAGCCTGACTGGGTCGCAACCACCATGTATATGGCGAAAAAGCCCGTAATAGTGATTCGCTTCTACGGGTCGCGTTTCGGGATCAGCCTGTGCATATCCAGCTTTTTACAGACCGGCGTGATAGTGGCGACCGGCGATGGACAGTGTGTCAATCGGTGGTCGCTATTATTTTTGAATTGTACTGTGCTTACCATCGGGCATAGTACAGTCACTTTGTCGTGCAACAATAAAAAATAAAATAAAAAAACTATAGAAATAAATAAAATTGAAATGTCATTTTGTAGTTTCAACAGCATTTTACTAAATTAATAGAAAATAGGTATAAACGTTCCATGTCAAGACACTTTTGCCTGAAACTGTCTCTGAAGCCATTTGATATTTTGACAAAAAATAAATGTATTGCCATACTTTTTTTTCCTGTCATTTTGGGCTGACGGGTGTCCACAGCTTTACCTGATTAGTCACGTATTGCCATACAGTATTACGTTACAACATTCATACATAACATTACCTAAGTGATTCTTCGGTCTTCAATTGTTATCAAATCGTCTACCACGGGTCTTACAGGTTACAGGGAACGCTTTAAAAAGCAGTTTTTAAAATGTTTGTCCTTTGAACCGATTTGGAGGGGATTTTTATTTATATTCAAATCCTTCATCCACGTGGAATAGTTACTCTTGGCTGACACTAACACGCAGCGATAGTTCTCAAAAAGTAAAAGCACTCCGATTTTGAAACATTCTTCAGTGCTGCTCCCTTCCTATTGGTCTTAGCGTGATGATATATAGCCTATAGCCTTCCTCGGTTTTCCTGAGATTAGCGCGTTTAACCAAGGAAACAAACCCTCCAGCTTTGTAATATTAGTATAGATCTAACTCACAAACATTCAAGAAACGAACGCACTCCTTTCGCAAGAGTCGACAACGTATTTGTTATTCATTATGTGTCACAGGTGTCCATGGGCGACAGTAATCACTTACCATCAGGTGACCTGTATTCGTTTACCTCGACTCGCATAAAAAAATTGGAGAAAAATTCCAAACACACGCACGAGAATGGCATATCTAGTTGATTAATAATAAGATACATTTACCTCTATTGTCCATACTTCCATGCCCGGACTGGAACCGGCATCGGTGAACGTCGGATGACTCATTTCTATATATACACATAAAGGATAAAAACACACGTAACACTGAACGTTTAACTTGAAACTAACAAAATATTACAACGAAAATATGATAAATCCTTATCGTGTGATGAATCATCGCTTAGTTTGAATGATAAGCGAATAAGGTGTGTGTTTCTTTACAATTATTAAGTTTGTTGAGATGTCGCGTAGGTGGTAGAGCCCCGCTGAAGCTATTTTTGGTTTCAGCATGAATGGGTCGGCTCCTCCGGGGTAGTACCACCCCTCTCACAGAAAGCCGACGTGAAGCAACTGTGCTTGCATTGTTGTGTTTCGTTCGGTCAGTGAGAGAGCCGGAGGCCCACCTCCCTTCCTCTTTCCTTCTTTCCCTTTCCTTCCCCTTCCGCTTCTCCCATATACAGGCTGGCAACACACTTGCGACGTCCCTGATGTCGCTAGTGTGTATGGACGGTGGTGATCACTTAACATCACGTGACCCACCAGTTCGTTTGCCTTCTATGATATATATGTAGGGGTTTTCAATGATGCAGCGATTTTCTTAATACAACAAACTATATTCTTTAAAATTACAAAAAAACACTTGAACTTAAAAATACGTCTTAGCTTTACGTCGTACGTCTTTAACACAGTCAGAGGAAGTCTGTCAGTGCTGCCTCTAGTGACAAATTGTCGAACTAATGGTTCGTTCAGAAATATATTCCTACATATATAAAAAAAAAACTCAGTCTCCCGTGAAATTTTAATATAATGTTTAAATTAAAATGGTTTACCTAATATGTTCTTTATATATAAACTAGCCTCTGTCCACGACTGCGTTCGCGTGTAATAGATACTTTTAAGTGGCTAACGCGCAGCGAAAGCTCTCAAGAGGAAAAAATCTCCCGATTTTTAAACATTCTTCATTGGTGCTCCGCTCCTATTGGTCTTAGCGTGATGATATATAGCCTATAACCATCTTCGATAAATGAGCTATATAACACTGAAAGAATTATTGAGATCGGACCAGTAGTTCCTGATATTATCTCCTATAACGTCAGAACGTCACAAACTTTACCTCCTTGTAATATTAGTATAGATTTCTTCTGTACGTGTGTATGTCACTGAAATCCTCCTAAACCGCTGGACCGATTTTAATAAAATTTTGTATACATGTTGCAATAGATCCGAGAATGGTTTAGATTTACAATTGGATCCGGTAGGTGGAACTGTGGATGAATTTTTGTTTTTTTTTTATTTTTTTAATCATCAAAGCAAGACAACGTCCGCCCGTCCCGCTAGTACGCATATATTTATCTCCACTTCGTTGAGCGGTTGACATTAATAAAAAACTATTTTTTGTGGCTTAAATATAAAATGTTAGACATATGCGGTGTTATTACAAAAAAGTGAAATACGTATTGAATACATGCTTTAAAACGTTACGTTTTAAATGCACCGCGCTCGCTGAATGTTCGCCATCTTGCTCCTTTGTCTCGCTTTGATTAGGTTAGGTTAGACTTGCGAAAAAAGGATAACGCGAACTTACCTCGGGCGAGCGAGGTGCGTTTAGTATGAAACCTTTTTAAAGCAATTAAGCAATGGGGTGTAAAGGGTGTCGAGTAACATCTTTAGAATTGAGACACCCAAGCCAACCTCACCTGCACGTGGTGCATCCTGCTGATCAAAGAACGAGGCAATGGTGAAAGCGGGTGGTAAGGTTTTACAGCCCGACTGGGTCGCAACCACCATGTATATGGCGAAAAAGGCCGTCATAGTGACTCGCTTCTGGGCGTCGCATTTCGGGATCAGTCTGTGCATATCCAGTACCGGGTGACTTTCGTCATTATGGCCGGCATGACAGCGGCGACCGGCGATGGTTAATCTGTCTCTCGGCCGATGTTTTTGGATTGTACTATGCTTAACATCAGGCATAGTGCAGTCACTTTGTCGTGCTTCAATAAAAAAAGGGTATTTAATACGTATTTGACTTCTTTGGAATAACACCGATGCTATCGCTGACGTTTGTAGGCATTACCAAGCTGTACAACTTTTCTCTACAACTTAATCATACCTACATCTGTCATCGTTACGGCAGCATTTTTAAGAAATGTTCTCGTTTGACCTTTTTTTCCGACTTACTTTGCAAAGCCGTCTACTACAAAAAAATACTTTTCATTTATCAGATCTATATATATATATATATATATATATATTGTTTTTAGTTTGTTCTATTCTGCAGACTCTTGGTCCGCACCTTTTTTTTGCTTACATGTAATATTTTGTATACGTAAAAATCGTATCCGTGAGCATATTTTTTTATTCTTAGTCATTTATTAAATATTAACTATTTTTGGTTTAATGACCTTATTGTTTTTATAGGGCTTGCGTTTCCATTCTTTATGGAATAAAGAAGAAAAACCGATCTATATATAACCTCTGATATTCACATTCATTATCGCTTCAAAATGGAGCACGCTGTATAACATGTTTCCGATAACATATCTACTTTATTGATCTTATCTTAGTGTTTTATTTAGAGTTTATCGATTGAAATGAAACCAAATTATCATAAAGTATAATTATAGATTAAAAATCGATCCGCAACTGGCACAATTCAAAAGCATTTATCACAAAAACGCCTATAATATCACCTATGTGTATTTTATTATCAGATCGTTTACATGAGAGTCATTCCTTATGCGTTTAATGCAATTTTGAAGGCTTATTTTGATGTAAAACTTTTTTAGACGCGACTAGAAGGTAAAACCAAAACTTATATTAAATTATAATTAATTCGTTACTTACCATAGTAGTTTGTTTGTTTTCTATATTTCCTATTATTTAAGTTCTGAATTAGCTGATACACAATGAAACCCAATGGCGGCACGGTCGCGCGCCCATCTATACAAAATTCAATCTATTGTATGATTTTTATTATTGATTTTATATATATATATATATATATATATATAATATTTCGTTTGGTCAGTGAGACCACCGAAGACCCATCTCCCCTCCCCTCTCCTTTCCCTTCCCACTTTCCTTTCTCTCCATTCCCCCAAACAGAAGCTGGGAACGCACTTGCGACTTCTCTGGGGTTGCTAGTGTCTATGGACGGCGGTGATCGCTTAACAATAGGTGACCCGTTCTTTTGCCTTCTTTATGACATAAAAAAAATATTATCCATCATGATTTCTTTTTTATTGTTAAGTTATCTCAATCGACTACATGTTGTAAAACAGAGACCTCCGCCGCATCTGTCAATTCGCGATAATAGTCCAGTAATTTTAGATATAATTTGCAGAAAAAATCCTAGTGAGCTGGATTTTTGTATATTGTGTACAAGACTACGGTGTTATAATGAAGATGTAAAAAAATGACATCGATATCATGTCGACTAAAAAAGTTATAAAGGTTACAAGGTCACGAAAATCAGTTTTTCGCAAAAATCTCGCGACATATTGCTCGGAGGTCAATGGCGGAAATTAAAAAATTGTTCCTAGTGAAAGGATCCATAAAAAATGATTTCTTTGCAAAATTTTTTGGAACAAACTTCCTTATCGCGCGTTGTGAACGGGGGCTAGACGGAAAAAATTCTTACGAAAAGTTGTCACGACACATTTTGCTATAGTAACCTATTGTAAGCTGTGCGGCGTCGCATGTTTCTCTGTCTGTCTCTCTCTCTCTCTCTCTATTATAGAAAGCAAGCCAGATATTTTCATTTCTATTTCGCATTGAACAGTGTGGTGTCGCGACGATTATTTTTGTTGAGTGTATACAGGTTTTTTGTAAATAATAAATAATAATTTAAATAAAATAGAATCCCAAACATATGTTTCCTACTTCAGTTACCACAAGCCAATTATTACGAAAATTGAGCCTACTGATTAAGTTTATATAACATTATATTTGTTAATAATTAAAAAAATATTATTATAACTTAAAAAAATGAAATTTTATTACAATTCCTTCACTAATTAATCGAAAGGAACTTCGTTCCATCCGGGTGTCCCTTGACACCTCTCAAGTTTTTTTTTTATGTCATAGGAGGCAAACGAAGAGATGGGTCACCTGATGTTAAGTGATCACCACCGTCCATAGACACTTGCAACAGCAGGGGAGACGCAAGTGCGTTGCCAGCCTGTGTTTGGGAGGAGGGTTTAGGGAGGCAGGAAGGGAAGGAGGAAGAGGAAGGGGAAGGTAGGTGGGTCTAAATCAACCGTTTTATTGGAGTAGAGAAAGACAAGGCTTATGGCAAGGTATCAAACTATACTAGTCCCCTCGGATAGCCGCCTCAACAAACTACCTGGCGGAAGGTGGCCGTTGGTCTCAGCAACAGCCCAAGCCGAGGTGTTCCGTGCTCCCTTAAACTAATTGTCATAATATGTGAGCTGAGAGCTTACCTAAGTGCTTGCCTTACTAGTTCGGTAAAACTGTTAAGGCCTTAATAGGCCAATTGCGTAGTCAGTTCGAAAAAAAAATCGACGCGTATTAAGTCGCAGGCAGAACCTAATCTATACTAATATTATAAAGAGGTGAAGTTGTGAGTTTGTGACGTTGTAGGGGGTAATCTCAGAAACTACTAGTCCCATTTGAAAAAATATTTCAGTGTTATATAGCTCATTTATCGAGAATGGTTATAGGATATATATCATCACGCTAAGACCAATAGGAGCGGAACAGCAATGAAGAATGTTTCAAAAAGCGCGTTCCCCTTATCGAACTGAAAAACTCTCAATTTGCCGATAATAAATATATGGAGATGTTGAGGCGTGTATGCTTGGTACACATATACGTTTCAACAACTCATACATATATGAATAGTTAGCTAGGTTAGCTAAGGTAAGTCGCGGATTTGCATGCAACAGGCAACAGCCAAGCCGAGGTGTGCCGTGCACCCTTGAGCTGGTTGTCAGAATAAAATCGGCTGAGTGCCTTAAGCGCTCGCCTTAATAGTTCGGTGAAGCTGTTAAGACCTTGCTGGGTCAATAGCGTAGTCATTTCGAAAAAAAAATGTGTTGACATTAGCCCAAAGTAACTATTCCACGCGAACGAAGTCGGGGGCAGAGGCTAATCTAGTATATAAAACATCAACACTTCTTAATAAATAAATGCATTATATTATTATATTAACTACCAAATACATTTAATCAAAATAATAAACATTTGGGGTGTAAGGGGTGTCGAATAACATCATAAGACTTGAGACACCCAAGCCAACTTCAACTGCACGTGGTGCGCCCTGCTGAATAACGAACGAGGCAATGGCGCAAACGGGGTGGTAGGGTTTTACAGCCCGACTGGGTCGCAACCACCATGTATATGGCGAAAAAGCCCGTAATAGTGATTCGCTTCTGCGGGTCGCGTTTCTGGATCAGCCTGTGCATATCCAGCTTATTACGGGCCGGCATGATAGTCGCGACCGGCGATGGACAGTGTGTTAATCGGTGGGCGCTATTATTTTTGGATTGTACTATGCTTACCATCAGGCTTAGTGCAGTCACTTTGCCGTGCTACAATAAAAAAAAAAACATTACAGATTTTGATTGGATATTTTAATGATTTTTTTGTGATGTCGTCACTGAAGTATTATAAGACCACTGATACCAATCAGCCCTAAGATATTATCAATGAAACACCTCGTTGCGGATTGAGATAGCGGGTTTTCCTGGAATAGAGATAAGGTTAGTATAATTTAAAGTACCTGGGCGAACGAGCCTAGCTTGGTTATTTAAAAAACATTTTTAAATTAAAATAAACTGTTAGGTTTGCCTCACAACATTAGCATTTTTATCAAAAAAAAAAAAAAATTCTTGGTGTCACTCGGATTCGAACTGGGGTTAGATGGATTTTCGAAGCTGCCGATTTCCATCTGAGCTATTTTTGTTTTGACAGCGCCGGTGAAATTTACCTTTATATTCTACCTATATTTTTTCATTGCCTGAAAACTCATTTTTTTTCTAGGAAAGAAATCTAGATCGATTCATCATCCCCGAAACTATCTACATACTAAGTTTCACGGAAATCACTGACGCCGTTTCCGAGATCCTGAATATATATAAATATAAACGAAATGCTCGTTTAAAGATATTATGTATAGATACATAGATTAGATTATAGAGTGGATCTATATGTCAATAATGGTGACGTTTGGAAATGTCACTTCTCGTTATGCATCCACTAAAAAAGAATGTTTGTAAAAATATGTAACATGAAAAGATAAACCAGATCGAGATCGAGTAGTGGTAGAGCCAAGCTGAAGCTATTATTGTTTTCAGCACGAATGGGTCGGCTCGTCCGGGTAAGCACCACCCGACACACAGAAAACCGACGTGAAGTAACAGTGCTCGCATTGTCGCGTTTCGTTCGGTCAGTGAGAGAGCTAGAGACCCACCTACCTTCCCCTTCCTCCTTCCCTTCCTGCCCCAAATCCTCCCAAACACAGGCCGGCAACGCACTTGTGACTCCCCTGGTGTTGCAAGTGTCTATGGACGGTGGTGAGCACCTAACATCAGGTAACCCATCGTTTGCCTCGTATGATTAAAAAAAAAAGTTTGTTGTCGGTTCTTCTGGATGAGTGGATTGTTTCTCCGAACTGGTGGTAGCTTTGACATTCTTCTTAAGCCCTAAATTGCATAAGTAGTTTTGATATTCATTGATTTTCGTACAGAAGTGATCTTGTCAGCGGAATCGAACCACGGTATGTCATACTAAAGATTATCTTATATATTAATACGTGAAGCAAAAACTTTGTACACCTTTTTAAGCGAATTCCGTAAACGGATGAACTTAAAATTTAGCATAATTAAAGGTTATATGCAGCAGAAGTGCAGAAAGCTATTTTTTTATGTAAAATGCATTACAAGCAATGATATTAGAAATATAAATATCATTGATTACAAGTATATCAAATTAATTAAAAATATATACACACATGTAAATGATAAAAACATTTTGACATCTTTCATCTAACTCTTTTTTTTATATCAAAGGAGGCAAAGGAACTGGTGGGTCACGTAATGTAAAGTGATCACCACCGTCCATAGACACTAGCGACAGCAGGAACGTCGCAAGTGCGTTGCCAGCCTGTACATGGGAGAAGGGGGAGGGGAAGGAAAGCGAAAGCAGGAAAGAGGAAGGGACGTGGGCCTCCAGCTCTCTCACTGACCGAACGAAACACAACAATGCAAGCACTGTTATTTCACGTCGGTTGTCTGTGAGAGGGGTGTTACTACCCCGGAGGAGCCGACCCATTAATGCTGAAACCAAAAATAGCCTCAACGGGGCTCTACCACCTACATACATACTTACATTCCAGCTACCTACGTTTTCAATATTTTTAACATTGTTGCATGTCTTACATGCGCTTGGGAATCAACAAGTATTTTTAAATTCGCGTACATCTACTTCTAAACTCTAAAAAGTACAAACTCCTCTTTATGTTCATATTGTATGTGTAGAATAAATATCTTATTTTTTATAATTAGAAATTGATATAAAAAGCTCAACCACTATGTTATGTTCATCACACTGTTTTCCATCACTGGCAGGTCTAGATCATTGTAGAATTCAAACCAACAAAATGACCGCTCGAATTTAATAAAAAGAAATCCCTTCCAACTTCAAATGCCAACCAGACGTACACAATAAAGCGGATGTGGAGCGTTTCAGGACCTCCGTTGACGTTATCAGCTGTGATAAGCCATCAACTGAAAAGCTCAGCGCTGTAGGAACATTATCTATACATATAATAAAAATGAAGTGTCTGTTTGTAACAGCGAATTAATTTTTTTTTCACTGGTTGGGTATGAACGTATACACGCTACTGATAACAAAAATGTATTTTTTTCGTCGGTCTGTCTGTCTGTCTGTTTGTTCCGGGTAATCTCCGAAACAGCTGGAACGATTTTGACCGGAATTTCACTAGTATATAGATGAAGGAACTGCGGGTGACATAGGCTACTTTAAATTAGACTATGTGTTAACCGCGACTTCGTCGTTTTAAAGCGGGGCACCAGATTTTTTGACGTGATCTTGGAATATCATGTATTTCATATTTTATTTATAACATTGTCTTATTTGATTCTATATTGTGTAATAATGGTGGTGTTTTACGTAATATAGTTATCATACACAAATGATCTGGATGGGAAATAATACCACGGAGCATCGCTCTGAAATGCTACAAAAACGTTACGTATTGTAGGTGGTAGAGCCCCGCTGAAGCTATTTTTGGTTTCAGCATGAATGGGTCGGCTCCTCCGGGGTAGTACCACCCCTCTCACAGATAACCGACGTGAAATAACAGTGCTTGGATTGTTGTGTTTCGTTCGGTCAGTGAGAAAGCCGGAGGCCAACGTCCCTTCCTCTTTCCTTCTGTCCCTTTCCTTCCCCTCCCCCTTCTCCCATATACAGGCTGGCAACGCACTTGCAACTTCCCTGATGTCGCTAGTGCCTATGGACGGTGGTGATCACTTAACATCACGTGACCCACAAGTTCGTTTGCCTCCTTTGATATAAAAAAAAACGATCAGGAAATTTTTAAGTTGCCGCCATCTTGTTGGAACATTGAAATTGTTACAATACACTTTGTTATAATATCATATACATTTGAAAATGAAAATAATAATCTAATAGATTAGTTACCTAGGGGCCTAACCAAGTTGCTTATCGACAATCGTTAACGCAAATAGAAAACGGAAAAATGTATGGAGATGACATATCTGAACGCTAGTTTATCATGTGATATAGCGCTCAGATATGTCATCTCCATACATTTTTCCGTTTTCTATTTGCGTTAGCGATTGTCGATAAGCAAGTTGGTTAGGCCCCCTAAAGTAAAATAGATAAATAATTAAATAGGACATCAGTTGAAACTAGATTCGGATCTAGAACTAAGGAATTGTGTCAGCGTAACCGTGTGCCAATGAACGGATCAGTTAAACTTTAACTGCTGACCGCGTTGCTTGTGGACTTGAAGGTAATTTTTAACCATTATTGATTTCTTAACTATCGATGTATTTCTCAATTTTTTTTTAAATATAAATACGACTTTGTAAACTTACCTTTGAACTGTCACCGTTCGAGAATCACTGACGCGTGCGATCCTGTACACACGAGGCATTTTTAAACTTACAGTCTAACAAATCGGTAATATGCTTTGGGACTTTATTCGAAAACTTAATACGGTTACCTAAAAAGATCCAAATATGAAGTTCTATTATAACATATTATATTAATAAAATAATGTTGTGAATCGTTACATAGTATAAAGTCCTCTGCCACGTCTCTCTGTCTATTGACAACTAGCCTCTGCCCGCGACTTCGTTCGCGTGAAATAGGTACTTTGGGCCAACGCTAACACGCAGCAGAAGCTCTTACAATGATAATACATCCCGATTTTGAAACATTTTTCATCTGTGCTCCGCTCCTAATGGCCTTAGCGTGATGATATGTAGCCTATAACCATTCTCGACGAATGAGCTAAATAACACTGAAATAATTATTCAAATCGGACCAGTAGTTCCTGAGATTACCCCCTACAACGTCACAACATCACAAACTTTACCTCTTTTATAATATTAGTATAGATTAACTCAAAAATTACTTAACAGATGTCCACAAGGTTTTCATCAGTAGATAGTAGGGTTTACGAGGAATATTTATGTATATAATTTGTCTACATTTTTTAAATATCACAGTGGGATAATGTTACCGGGTCCTATAGTGTTTGTATATAATGTAACAGGCTCATTCAGTAACAATTTTTTAGGTTCGTAGGTTAGGTCTAGGATTCATATCCTCAACACTTAGTGAAATTGTCGTTTCAACCACTCACTGTGGTAATCGTTAACACATAATCTAGAAAATTAATTAACAAGCATTTTGAACTCGACAGACCATTCCAATCTTTGAATTCTAAGTTTCAGGAATTCGGTATTTTAATTATGGCTTCCCAATATATTCTTGAATTTATGTCCGGGAAAAATAGATAAGCAGGATTTAGTAGAAGATTGGTGTGATTATGTAGTCGAGAGTCACGCTGATGTGATAACTAGTTTCAGCATGAATGGGTCGGCTCGTCCGGGGTAGTACCACCCAACACACAGAAACACCGACGTGAAGTTATAGTGTTTGCATTGTTGCGTTTCGTTTGGTCAGTGAGAACGCCGGAGGCCTACCTCCCTCCCTCTCCCGCTCCATCCTTCAACACAGGCTGGCAACGCACTTGCGACTCCTCTGGTGTTATTGGTGTCTATAGGCGGTGGTGATCACTTAACATCGGGTGACCCATCTATTTATTTGCCTCAAAAAAAATATTGGAAGCAATAATGAATTGGCTCCATGTTTCAGGGTCAATAAGACCAGTAGCAGTTTTTTAGGTAATAGTGTTAGGTTTTGTGACAAAGTCCGAAAGCACATTACTGGTTTGCTTTTTTTTTTTCTCGAACTGACTACGCTATTGACCTAGCTTATGCTAGATATGCTTAACAGCTTCACCAGACTACATTACTGATTTGCCGGATAGCGAGTTCAAGCGCCATGTAAAGCGGGTTTTAATGTCAAAATACTATTATAGTGTGGATCAATATGTGAACTATGGTGTCGTCTTGAAATAATACTACTCTCTTTGCGTCCACTAAAAACGCATATAACTATCTCCGTGTTATTACAAAAAAGTTAAACACGTATTAAATACTTGCTTTGAAGAGGTAAAGTTTTAAATGCGCCGCGCTCGCTGAATGTTCGCCATCTTGCTCTATCGTCTCGTTTTGGATAGGTTAGGTTAGACTTGCGGAAAAAAGATAACGCGAACTTGCCTCCGGCGAGCGCGGTGCATTTAATACGAAACCTTTTTAAAGCAAGTATTTAATACGTATTTAACTTTCTTGTAATAACACCGAATACGTCTATGATCTGAATCATTATGTATTCCCTACTCTAATACGCAGATTTAAATTCAAATGTATAGTTGGATATCTTGTCTACTTTTGATTTCCCATTATCATTCCCTTCAATTATTAAGTGAAGATTAAAGACGCCATTTTAAAACACTAAATCGAATAATTAACCGAAAATATAAATGCCTACGATCCGAAAGAAAGTTTCACTTGCATCGTGGTTTCATAAAATAATTTTAAAGGTGGTTGAGCCACGCTGAAGGTTTCAGCTCGAATGGGTTGGCTCGCCTGGGGTAGTACCACGCTTTTAAAATAAAACCGACGTGAAGTAACAGTGCTTGCATTGTTGCGTTTCGGTCGGTCAGTGAGAGCGCCAGAGGCCCATGTCTTTCCTCCCTCTCCCCTCCCCATTTCTCACCAACACAGGCTGGCAACGCATTGCGACTCCTCTTGTGTTGCTATTGTCTATGGACGGTGGTGATCACTTAACATCAGGTGATCTATTCGTTTGCCTGATATAAAAAAAAAAAACAAAATTAAGATTTGTTTTCCCAACAGATGGAGCTGGATGTCCACTTGAAGAGAAATAATGGAGAGCCGTGGGGTTTCGAACTGACAGGAGGCGTGGATATCCCGATAAAAATAAGCAAGGTACGGATATTAGATATATCAATGGCAAATGGCGTTTTCCTCTGTTGTAGTCCGGTGAAGCTGTTAAGACCTTGCTAGGTCAATAGCGTATTTAGTTGGAGAAAAAAAAATCACTTGCATTTACATATTTATAAATGACTAGCTTTGTCCGCGACTTCGTCCGCTTGAAACTTTATGTACAAAAACGATTGAAATCATCTTAATGTATTAAGTCCATTTACTTATCTACTGTTCTCTCGTACTTAAGTCGCGTCGTCATTAAATTTACAATAACTTTTGATAGAGTGAACCGATTTTAATGAAACCAAGACTAAATGTTACTGGAGGATATGCTTTATAATTTTCTATATATATTCTATAGACAGACAGACATTTGTAAAAATACTTGAGATGGCTAATGAACACCTGTGTCACCTGATGTTAAGTGATCACCACCGTCCATAGACACTTGCAACACCAGCCTTGTCAGCCTCCGTTTGGGGAAGGGAAGTGAAGGGGAGTGGAGGTGGGCCTCCAGCGCTCTCACTGATCGAACGAAACGCAACAATGCAAGCACTGTTACTTCACGACAGTTTTTTGTGAGAGGGTGGTACTATCCCGGACGAGCCAACCCATTCATGCTGAAACCAGTTATAGCATCAGTGTGGCCCTACCACCTACATATTATATGTATTAAATATCACACATACACAATCTTTGTAACGCTTCTCGCAAAACACGTCGAGATAACTATCATATGGCTAGCTTCTTCAAACTCACTTAATACTTATTGTAATCTGTCCAATTTAAACAGACTCCGACGAATTATAATCTACTAGCTGGCCGGGCGGACGTTGACCTGCTTTGATAATTTAAAAAAATCCTAAAAGCCAACCACAGTGCCACCTTTTTTTTTACATGGGGAAATCTCTACAGATATCCACCCTAGCCGGGCAGCTGAGGGTGGGATATGTCCGAGTTGCACGGACTAAAACCCCATGGTGCCTACTTACACCTATTTGGCCGGGGAGCAGGAGCTGCCTACGGTACTGCGTTTGCTCACCCGGCAGGTGTCGGTCCCTGCCGAGGGCCCCCTTCTGCGGCCTGGGTGGGTCAATAAACCTACAGTGCCACTTACCGGATCCATTTGTAAATTTAAACCATTATGAGATCCACTGGAACACGCAGACAAAGTTTCATTAAAATTGGTCCAGCCGTTTAGGAGGACTTCAATGACATACACACGTACAGAAGAAATTTAAATATAAATAGCTGACCCGTGCAACTTCGTCTGCACCAAATCGGTTATTACCTGTTTTAATTATATTAAACGCGAAAAATCTCAACAAACCTAAATCCCGATTACAGCGAAATCTACCGTTTTCAATTTTAACTTCAAACTATACAGGGACTCACTCAAACATATATACTCAGTTGGTATGTGAGAAATCTTTTAAGGTAAACCTGAAAAGAAGATAAAATTTAAGAAATATTATATAGCAAAATTTGGCGCTTATACCTTTACATTAACTTGGACAGGAGAAAACTGTCTAAAGAATACATAAAAACGACCTATATTGTCAACTTCAGAATTGGCAGTATGAACTAATTCCTTCGCCTGTTTTATTGGAGGAATATTATTACTAATAAACTTTTTGAATAACAACACAAAATAAACTTTGAAAATGTTTGCGATATTAACTATCACGTATAATCAAAACTAACGTAGAATAAACTTTTTGAATAGGAACACAAAATAAACCCTGAAAATATTTGCGATAGAATGTTATCACGTTACCATGGCAACGTATATAAAACTGTCGCTAACACGCAGCGGAAGGTCTCAAAATAGCCCGATTTTAAGACAGTGTTCATTAGTACTCGACTCTTAGTGGTTTTAACGTGATGATATGTAGCATATAGTAGTGGTAGAGCCAAGCTGAAGCTATTATTGTTTTCAGCACGAATAGGTCGGCTAGTCCGGGGAAGCACCATCCGACCCACAGAAAACCGACGTGAAGTAACAGTGCTTGCATTGTTGCGTTTCGTTCGGTCAGTGAGAGAGCCGGAGACCCACCTACCCTCCCCTTCCCCTTCCACCTTCCCTTCCTGCCCCTCCCCCACCCTCCTCCCAAATACAGGTTGGCAACGCACTTGCGACTCCCCTGGTGTTGCAAGTATCTATGGACGGTGTTGATCACTTAACATCAGGTGACCCATCTGTTCGTTTGCCTCCTATAATATAAAAAAAATATATATATATATAGCCTTCCTCCATAAATAAGATATCTAACACCGAATGAAATTTTGAAATCGGACCGGTAGTTCTTGAGATTAGCGCGTTCAACCAAACAAAGAAACTCTTCAGCTTTATATATTGCTATAGATGAGATACATTACGTTACTACAATGTAAAGTTACTATAGAGTTTGCCTCCTATACGATATAAAAAAAAATCACGAAAATCTAAAAAGTACAGACACTTTTGATTTACGTTGTTGTAGTTCGGTGAAGCTGTAAAGACCTTGCTAGGTCAATAGCGTAGTCAGTTCGAGAAAAAAAAAATACGTTGTTATATGTATAGATAGTGAGAATTATTTAAATTATTAACATTAGTGTAGTTTTCATATCTAAATTTAAATTGAAATCATTTTTGTACAAAGACAAGTCGAGGTAGTCACAAGA
This sequence comes from Antheraea mylitta, assembly GCA_014332785.1. Taxonomy (NCBI): domain Eukaryota; kingdom Metazoa; phylum Arthropoda; class Insecta; order Lepidoptera; family Saturniidae; genus Antheraea; species Antheraea mylitta. The sequence continues at coordinate 4,961,709 of JACEII010000043.1, forward strand.
ACTGCTGATAGAAGTGAAAATTCGAAACAATGAAATTTGTGCATTAATTATTACTTGAATTATTTAAATTTCATAATCTATATACCTATTGTTGTTATTAGGATTGAAGCAATAATTATATACAGGTTTTTAATTGGTCAAATCATGATAGGCTGCATCATCTAGAATAGAAAATATCAATATTAGTTGTACACAGGCCTACACTACACGTCGCTGGTCGGACTCTAATACAAACATGTTATGACCCGACGATATAAATCTATCTCCAACCAAAAATACTGCTCAACTCGCCTCACTTGAATAAATTGTTTTGGGGTGTAAGGCGTGTCGAATAACATCATAAGACTTGAGACACCCAAGCCAACCTCACCTGCACGTGGTGCACCCTGCTGATCAACGAACGAGGCAATGGCGAAAGCGGGGTGGTAGGGTTTTACAACCTGACGGGGTCGCAACCACCATGTATATGGGGAAACAGCCCGTAATAGTGATTCGCTTCTACGGGTTGCGTTTCGGGATTAGCCTGTGCATATCCAGCTTTTTACAGGCCGGCATGATAGTGGCGACCGGCGATGGCCAGTGTGTCAATCGGTGGTCGCTATTATTTTTGGATTGTACTATGCTTACCATCAGGCATAGTGCAGTCACTTTGCCGTGCTACAATAAAAAAAACTATATTTTTGTTTTTTTTTCCAACGAAACCTATTTCAATTTTTTTTCTGCGTGTTTTTTTTTTATTTAAGCACGACAAAGTGACTGCACTATGCCTGATGGTAAGCATAGTACAATCCAAAACAGTGGCGACCACCGAGAGACAGATCATCCATCGTCGGTCGCCGCTGTCATGCCGGCCATAATGACGAAAGTCACCCGTTACTGGATATGCACAGGCTGATCCCGAAACGCGACGCGCAAAAGGGAGTCACTATGACGGGCTTTTCGCCATGTACATGGTGGTTGCGACCCAGTCGGGCTGTAAAACCCTACCACCCCGCTATCGCCATTGCCTCGTTCGTTGATCAGCAGGGTGCACCACGTGCAGGTGAGGTTGGCTTGGGTGTCTCAAGTCTTAAGATGTTACTCAACACCCCTTACACTCCTAAATGTTCGATAAGAGAGCTGTTAAATTAACTGCGCCATTGATCGTTTCGACATTGATCCAGATCTATAGTTAATCGGATCGTAAATAGATCAATCGATTGGCAAGTTCATTATTGGCATCGCCTCACCTTACGTAACACCTGATGGCATGTTTTTAAATTCGATCGACATGACTTCGTACCGTATCTTAGAATTCGTGGAGTCCTCTTCTTTATATTAGTATCTAGGCGGCCGAGCCTAGCTCGGTTCTTTAATAAATATTTTTAAATTAAAATAAACTGTTAGGTTTGCCTAATATAATAAACACTTTATTCCAAAAAAAACTATTAAAAAAAAATATCTCTTCTGCTATCACTCGGATTCGAACTGGGGTTACACGGTTTTTGAAGCAACCGATTTCCATCTAAGCTATTTTTTGTTTTTAACAGCGGCGGCGAAATTTAACGTTATATTCTAGATATATTTACATTGCCTGGAAACTCAGTTAAAAAAATGTTTTCTATGAATAAAATCTAGCTAGATCGATTTATCGTCCCCGAAACTACCTACATACTAAGTTTCACGAAAATAGATGACCCCGTTTCCGAGATCCTAAATATATACAAATATAAAAATATACAAGAATTGCTAATTTAAAAATGTATTAGATAGATAAATTTTGGTCAACCGATCATCTAGATCAATTATACTCAACCTGTATCCCGCCGAGTCTTTGTAGTTGTCCCACCTGAATATACTTTATTTTCAATAATTTTAAATTTCATGCCCAACGGAAAAACTATGAATACGCTGAGTAAACTAAATAGATCCCAGATAACCAGACCGCAATGCGTTCCTTATAATATAAGGGTTTTGCAAGCTTATATTATTGGAAAAGCTTTTTACACTACATTAATCTGTTGTTGATTTGACGTTATGTTTTTTTTATTTAATACCTAAATATTTGTAGTTTGCGGCCCGCAACAACATGAGTAAAACATGTTTGTGGCCCGTTTAAAAAAAAGGTTATTTTTTTCGAAATGAAAACGCTGTTGACCTGGAAAGGTCTTTACAGCTTCACCGAACTATTGAGGCGAACGCTAAAGGCACTCAGCCGATTTGGGATATTTGGGCGACTAACTCAAGGGTGCACGTCACACCTCGACTTGGGCTGTCGCCTGTTTTGTGCAAAAATCGCGACCTTTCTGAGCTAACCTAAGCTAAGCTGTCTAGATATACGTGTAGTTATTGAAACAAACATTGAAACATGCATGAGTACCAAGCATGCGTGCCTCAACAACTCCTATATGTATTTTGTGTCGGAAAAATTCCTCTAAACTGTGTAGGATAGGGTAGAATAGGGAAAAATAAAGGTAGAAAGAACTCTTTGTCGTTTATTTCTCTGAAAAAGAAAAACAGAGTGCAAGCGTGTAGGCGTGCACGTGTGTATAGGTGATGTGTGTGATGTTGTAGCAGTGATGTAAGGTTTTGTGTCACTGTATCGCGTGAGCAGCGTACTCAAAGGCTCCACGCCGAGGGAACGGACCTAGGCTTGAGCCGTTGCCGAGGGGGGCCTAATCTGGTTCAAAAGAAGGTTGAGTGCCACTGTTCTAGATTAATACTGCAATTATCGAATAGATAATAATATCTTAAGTATCCTATGATAATCTCAATGTTTTCACAAGGTGGCCTCCATTGTTGAAACTTTCCAGTGAGTTTTTCTGGCAAGTCAGAATTCTTGTTCCGTGATATTATTTCCGATCCACTCTACTTATCTACAGTAACCGAAGCATACTCCGTAAAACATCACCAATATAACACATAGAGTATAGAAAATATAAAATTAAATAACAGAAAAAAATGTCTATACTAATATTATAAAAATGTAAACCTTATAAGTTTGTATGTTCGGGGTATAATATCCGGTACTACTGATCCGATTTTGAATTATTTCATTGTCAGATAAGTATATTTATTTTAATATGTTTTTTTTTTTTTAATTATGAATCACAATAACTGTAATTCTATAAAATGATGCGCGCCACTTCAATAGTTAGAAATAAAAGATTAAAATCTATAATACAAAATATTTATCAATTTTAGCTTTACAAAAAAGTCCGCGACACCATCCTACCAAACATATACCGTGTTATAACAAAAAAAGTTTAATACGTATTGAATACTAGCTTTAAAAAGGTTTGGATACTTTCGTATAAAATACAAAGCGCTCGCCGACCGCTGTTGCGGAAAGCTCGTGTTATCCTTTAATCGCAAGTCTTTTTTTTTTTTAACGTGGGGAAATCCCTTATGGATACCCACCCTCCCGGGGGAGAAGATGGGTTATGTCCGGCTCGCACGGACTAAAACCCCACGGTGTACCGTCAGACCGTAATTGTTGGCGCGGCAAGGGATCGTACTTGCTACTCAACCTTGTAGAGCCGCCCCAACGGTCCGCCCGGCGGAAGGTGGCCGCCGGACTCCTACCTATAGAGAGGCAGACTGGGTACACACCAGCTGCCTCCCCTCGTCCGCCGGACCTGTGCAATGAGGAGATGCCCCCCCCCCCCCGCTCATCCCCTCAGGTCCGGCTACAGTGGCAGGAGGAGTTGGGCGAAGCGCCGCCTCCTCCTGCCGGTCCTCCGTTGGCGGAGACGGCCACTCAGAGGATCCACCTCGCGGGCCCTCTCCGCCGCCTCCTTCTGCGAGATCACCTCCTCGCAAAAGGAGGTCATTGCTCGCCACACCTGTTCGCTGCCGAGCATGGCGGAGACCACACTTCCTACCGCCGCCGTTAGAGTGCGGTGTTGTCCCTCCCACGCAACACACTGGGAAAGCGTATGCTGCGCAGTATCTTCCTCAGCACCGCACACGTGACAGGCGGCGGTCGGCTCCCTGCGAGCAATCCGGTGCAGGTACCACCCGAAACATCCGTGTCCGATCAGTACCTGCACCAGCCTAAACGTCAGGGAGCCCCACTCCCTAGTAATCCACTCCCGTAGGACCGGGCGGACGGCGTCAACGGTGTACGTCCCAAAGCGCGCGTCCGCCAGGTCCTGCATCCACCTCCTAATTGCCCCCTCCCGCAACGCATGCCTCCTGACTTCTATCTCCCTGGGAGCCGGAGGCTCCCCACTACGTTTCCTCGCCGCCGTGAATTCTTACACAGCGGCGAGAACCCCTGCCTCCAGCTCCCAAGGAAGGGAGCCGGCAAGCGTAAAGGCCGCCGCCGAGGACACCGTGCGGTACACCCGGATCGCCCTCAGTGCCACCGTGCGCTGCGCATTACGCAGCGCGCGCACTTTATCGACACCGAGGGCGTCTGCCCACACCGGTGCCCCGTAGGCTGCCATCGCCCGCACGACTCCCATATAGAGTCGACGGCATCCGGCACCCGGCCCTCCTATATTGGGGAGCAACCAGCCGAGTGCCGCCGCCGCTCCAGCAATTCGCGGTCCGAGCCCCGCAAAATGGGGCTCGAAACGCCAGCGCCCGTCCAGGGTGAGGCCCAAGTATTTCATTTGGGCCCCCACCCTGATCCGGACGCCCTCCACCATTATGTGGGCCCCAGGTGGTGGCCCCCGCCGTGGCCCATGAAAAAGTATGGCCTCGGTCTTCTCAAGGGCCACCCTGAGGCCCAACCTCCTTATGCGCCTGACCACGAGAGTTGTGGCCATCGTGGCCAGGCGCTCCACCTCCCTCCATTCACCCCCCCCGGCTACGACTAGGGTGTCATCCGCGTAACAAATTAGGCGCGCTCCATATGGGAGCACGCCGCGGAGCACCCAGTCGTAGCCCATGTTCCACAAGAGCGGCCCCAGGACCGACCCCTTTAATCGCAAGTCTAACCTAACCTACGCCTACGTAAAATCACCGGTGCCTCATGGTACGTCCGGAATAAGGATCTCCACAGGGACCTGGAGATGCCTTCTATCTGAGTGTAAATAAAATCACTCACACTTAGTTATTTCGAAAAAGCCGCCCGAAAAATCATCCCAGCCCTTTAGTGGTATCCGCCGCGAACTATGAACACGTACCCTACGCTGCGCAGTATAGAAGACGACCGCGATACATTTTTACCAACCCTCCTGATTCAATCACGTCAGCGAACGATCAGTACCAGCCTGTCTCTCCAAGCAGAGAGTGTTCACGCCCACGCCCGCGTAACCACAGATCACGCCGCCGTGGTCTGGGGGTAAATTTCACTCCCGCACACCAGATTAGGCCCTCCTCGGCAGCGGCTCAAGCCTAGGTCCATTCCCTCGTTGTGGAGTCCTTGTGTACGTTGCTCACGCGATACAGTGACACAAAACCTTACATCACTGCTATAACACCCCACACATCACCTATACACATGTGCACGCCAACACGCTTACAAGCTGTTTTTCTTATTCAGAGAAATAAACGACAAAGAGTTTTACCCTTATTTTTCCTTCTCCTATCCTATCCTATATAGGTTTGAGGAATTCTTCCGATACAAAATACATATAGGAGTTATTGAGGCATGCATGCTTGGTACACATGCATGTTTCAATAACTTATATACGTATATATAGATAGCTTAGCTTAGGTTATCTCAGATAGGTCGCGATTTTTGCACAAAACAGGCGACAGCCCAAGCCGAGGTGTGCCGTGCACCCTTGAGTTAGTCGCTCAAACATCCCAAATCGGCTGAGTGCCTTCAGCGCTCGCCTTAATAGTTCGGTGAAGCTGTGAAGACCATTCCAGGTCAACAGCGTTTTCATTTCGAAAAAAAAAAACTTAACCTAAGCAAACCGAGATAAAAGAGCGAGATGTCGAACGTTCGCCGAGCGCGGTGCATTTAATACGAAAGTACCCAAACTTTTTTAAAGCGAGTATTCAATACGTATTTAACCGATCTTCATGAAGCGTTGGCGTTTATGTATAGTTTGGTACAATTTCAGAGATACGATAATTTGTATTTCGATTAATGGCTTTAATATTTTAAATTACAAATTAAATAATTGTCAATGTTGATTATTGTTATGTGTTCGAGTTGGTACCTAGATAGTCTGGATAGTTTGGTTCGTATTTGAAAATACAATCGGCACCGGTAATAATGAACTTAGCGCAGGCGAAGTTGCGTGGGTCAGGTAGTGAATAATATAGGTATAAAGGTCACTACATGATGGACTAAGTTCCCGCCAAAAGGTCCTATGCATAGTTAATATTAATAAAAAACTTCTCGTTGTATTTATAACGTCTTTCCGCCATATAATTCACAAATAACAATACAAAATTAAATATTCAGATTAATGCTTTACATCCCAATGAGTCCGGGTAATGATGTATCAACTCAAAAGATAATAATATTTGAAGGTAATACCTTCTTCACCAGCCGAAGAGGCGGGCTTAAAAGAAGGTGATGTGATGTCAAAAATCCAAGGTGTGGACACAGCGAGGCTGTCTCTCGACGCGGTGATGGCTGTGGTGGAGGATGTCGAAGACAAGATGACAATAAGTGTGACTCGGTAAGTAGTGTAAAAATAAAAATTGGTTTTGAAGAGTTGGGATCGGGCTGAGAAACTTATTAGTATATGTAGGCGTAAGGCCGGTAGGAAAATATAAATAATATTCTCACTGAACCACCCACTAATATTATCGTCATAATTAACTCTTTAAACCACCCACTATAATAAATAATGTCATAAAAGTAATTCAAATTCAAATATCTTTTATTCAATTTATTAAAATCAACTAACACCGGTTCGGAAACTACCCAGTCATCGAGAAGAACCGGCAAGAAACTCGATCTGGTTAATCTTTTACATATTACATATTTTTACAAAACATTAACGCACAAATATTTAACTCACTTATCCATCCACTATAATATAATGAACAACCCATAATAATAATTTTATCACATCTAAATACAAAATAATAACTAATTCGTTTGCACAAATCAATTATCGAGAGTCTAGGTTAAACGACTTGCAACGTACGTACGTACCGCGTGTCGCCAGGGCCAAGACCAAATTAACGCCGGTCGCTCAGTTCCTTTTATAATGAAGTCGAGTGGTAGGGAAAGAGGCGTAACCGGGTGACGCAACTAGTGCGGGTAGTTGTAGACGCTGACGCAAACGGATAATTTTATTAAAATGTGGGTTGGCGCCGACATATACTAGAAAGACAAAATCTATCTAATACCTTTAAACGAGCAATTCTTGTATATTTTTATATTTGTATATATTCAGGATCTCGGAAACGGCGTCAGCGATTTCCGTAAAACTTTGTATGTAGGTGGTTTCGGAGACGATAAATCGATCTACCTAGATTTCATTCATAAAAAAAACTTTTTTTTCTGAGTTGTCAGGCAATAAAAAAGTATAGCTAATATAAAGGTAAATTTCACCGCCGCTGTCAAAACAAAAATAGCTCAGACGGAAATGAAGCGCTTTGGAAATTCGTTTAACCCCAGTACGAAACCGAGCCGTCTCCTTTTTTAAATTTCGTTTTTTTTTTTAGGAAATATGCTTATTTTGTGAGGCAAATAGTTTATTATAATAAAAAAAATGTATATTATTATAATTGTAAGCCTTTTTAATCAATTGTTACCCAAAACAATAATGATTATTAGAATTTTTGTTACGCTTTTGTCCTCAAGCCTGAGACGGCCTAAAAAAATAATTATGTTTTTAAAGAACCGAGCTAAGCTAATTAGACGTTAGATGCTCGTAGGATAGTGTATCGTTGGGAATACGCACTTGTATGACACGTGATTTCAAAGCTATAATGACTTAGTTGGTTGCATTCTGTTGAGATGGCTGTCTGTGAGTTATTTTTAAAAGAAAGGCGAAAGTTCACTCACAGATATTTCGATTTACTAGGACACAATATGGTATTTCGTCTCTTCATCGTGAACCCGATTAGGCCTCCCACGGCAGCGGCTCAAGCCTAGGTTCGATCCCTCGGTAGGAAGCCCTTGAGTGCGCCGCTCGCGCGATACAGTGACACAAAATCTTACATCACTGCAACAACATTACATATATCAGCCCCACGCACGTGCACGCATACACGTTTACTCATGAAAGTAGAAGGGTTTTGTTTCTTTCCCTTATCGAACTGAAATAGTTTGAAAAATTATCCGACACGAAATATATATTTGAGTTGTTGACGTATGTATGCTTGGTACACATATATGCTCCAACGACTCATATATGTATGAATAGTTAGCTTGGGTCAGCTCAGATAGGTCGCGAATTGCATGTATCAGGCAACAGCCCAAGCCGAGGTGTGCCGTGCACCTTTGAGCCAGTTGCTCAAATAATATCGGCTGAATGCCGCATGCGCTCGCCTTAGTAGTCCGGTGAAGCTGTTAAGACCTTGCTGGGTCAATAGCGTAGTCATATCGAAAAAAAAAGTCTCTTCATCGTCTTACGTCGTACAAACTGATTGATTCCAAATACTGTTTATTTATAACTTTGGTATAAATTACATTGCGATTTTTTAATATTATTTATTGTACTTGCCACTTGCTTAGTATTTAGAATAATACAAGTTTCTAACAGGTAACCTTTTTTTTTATTAACGTGGGGAAATCCCTAACGGATACGCTACCCTCCCGGGGGAGAGGGTAGGTTATGTCCGACTCGCACGGACTAAAACCCCACGGTGTACCGTCCGCCGCATGGTAGGGGCAGTCAGGGATCGAGCATGCTCACTGACCTGATAAACTGCCCCTGCGGCAGCCTTGCGGAAGCAACGCCAGGCTTCGCCCTACTATAGAGAGGCTACTGGATACACGACCAGCAGCCTCCCCTCGTCAGCCTCACCCGTGCAACGAGGAGATGGGGGGCCCCGCCCCATCCCCTCAGGTTTGGCGACGGGACAGGTTGATTTAGTAATTGAGTCAAAGTGTGCGGTGAGATAAATCATTGTGATAAAATAATAGCATCATCATCATTACCCTTATCCCACCTAAGTAGGGTCGGTACAACATGTTTTCTTTTTCCATTCTCTCCTATCAAATGTCATCTCAGTATTCACACCTTTTACGCACATATCATTTTTCACACAATCCATCCACACCTTTTTCGGTCTTCCTCTACTCGTATATCCGTCCACCATCATACTCAATACTTTTCTAGTTATATGGTTTTCATCTCTCCTCGTGATAAAAAAATAAAATAAAATCCTGTTATAAAATAATAGCATAGTGTTTTTTTAACCGACATCTATAAAAGGAGGAGATTCTCAATTCGTCTGTATTTTTTTTATATTTGTTACCTCATAACTTTGGACTGGGTGAACCTTTGTACCTATGTAGATGATATGATTTACGGTTGGCACCGACTTCCAATACATCTCTAGGTAGTGCACATATTCATATGTTTTATTTAATTTGATAAACTATTTATTTTGCGCTTTTTAGTGCATTATGGGTTTTGGATTGATATTGAAGTCGGTTAAATCTTTTTTTTTTTGAAAATTTACTTTAATAAAGCCATACCCACCTACCGACTATCACCCTTGCTGTGGTGGAATGATAAAATTTACAAAATATTAAAATAAAAAACATGAAATTACTGACAAAACTCAGTTTTTTTTTTCGAACTGACTACTCTATTGGCCTTACTAGGCCTCCACAGCTTCATCAAACTACTAAGGCGAGCGCTTAAGGCACTAAGGCGAGCGCTTAAGGCACTCAGCCGATTTTATTCAGGTAACATGCTCAAGGGTGTACGGCACACCTCGGCTTGGGCTGTTACCGAAGACCAACCTCAGTTGGGATTGCGGCTCTATTGAAACTACTGCTTCTTTTATTTATTCTTTAAGTTATATATTATTATTCAGAGTGGTAAAACCACGCTGATGCTATGAATGGGTCGGCTCGTCCGGGATAGTACGACTCTCTTACAGAAAACCGACGTGAAGTAACAGTGCTTGTATTGTTGCGTTTCGTTCGGTCAATGAGAGCGCCGGACGTCCACCTCCGCCCGTTCTTCTTTCCCGGCCTCCCTTTCCCTATTCCCCTTTCCATCCAACATGGCTGGCAACGCATTTGCAACTCCTCTGTTGTGGCTGGTGATCACTTAACATCAGGTGACCCACCTGTTCGTTTGCCTCCTATGATATAACAAAATTATGGACTATATCTTGGCGATTTTATGATGAAAGACAGTACTTGATATATATAATACTTTATCATGATGTGCTTATATAACTTTCAATAAAGGAGAGTGGAAAACTCTGGAAGGCTGACGTCATTATTCGAACGATTCGACAAAGTTTGAGATGAACTATTTTTATCCGACGAAAAAAACGGAGGAGGTTCTCAATTCGTCGCGTATATTTTTTTTATGTATGATCACGCATAACTTTTTACAGTATAGTCCGATTTTAAAAATTCTTTTAAGGGTATGAAAATCAAGAATGATTGATTATTCACGCACTGATTATATCTATGACCACGCATATCTTTAGACAGAATAGTCCGAATTAAATGTATATCCTTTGATTTGAAAGAGTATACCCAGAAGTTGGTCCCATATACATGTAAACATAAAAAAGCAGCCCCAAGGGTAGGAAAACAGGGCATGATTTATAATTCAGCTTCTGAGTTGTGTATTACAAATAAATTAAGCACGTAGTAATTAGTAAGATCATAGCCACAAAAAATTATAAAATAAAAACTTTTTAACAAACAATGAAACCGCCGAAAAAACTGAAAAGCTAAACAATAAACCTTTTACTTTATTCATCTTAATAACTAAGTTCTTAAACTAATGTAATTATACCTAAGAAATTATGAGTCGGCGCCAAACAACCAATGAACAAAGATCACTAGATTACTTAAATTCACAAAAATAACCAAATCAAATTAAAAACACAATGTGAGATCTCCAGCGGTAACGTGTGTGCCCGTTCGGGTTGCCTCGTAAGCGTTCGGCATGCAAGGGGTGTGTCACGCTGCGCCGCCGCCACGCATCATGCTTTACGTAATTAATTAATTAATTTGATTGTTTGGCGCCGACTTTTTTTTTTTTTTTTTTTTTCGAGATGTCTACGCTATTGACCCAGCAAGGTCTTAACAGCTTCACAGGACTACTAAGGCGAGCGCTTAAGGCACTCAGCCGATTTTATTTTGGCAACCAGCTCAAGGGTGCACGGCACACCTCGGCTTGGCTGTTGCCTGTTGCATGCAAAATCGCGACCTATCCTAGCTAACCTAGCTAACCATTCATTTATGTATGAGTTGTTGAAACGTATATGTGTACCAAGCATACACGCCTCAGCAACTCCTCCATATATTTATTATCGGAAAATTGAGAGTTTTTCAGTTCGACGAGGGAAGTAAGTAAACCCTTCCACTTTCATGTGTAAGCGTGCACGTGTGTGGGGGTGATCGTGTAGTGTTGTAGCAGTGATGTATATTTGTGTGTCACCGTATCGCGCAAGCAACGCACTCAAGGGCTCCCTGCCGAGGGATCGAACCTAGGCTTGAGCCGCTGCCGTGGGAGGCCTAATCGGGTGTGCGGGAGCGAAATTAACCCCCAGACCACGGCGGCGTGATCTGTGGTTACGCGGGCGTGGGCGTGAGCACGCTCTGTTTCGAGGGACAGGCTGTTTGGCGCCGACTTAAAATTACTTAGGTATACTTACATTAGTTTAAGAATTTAGTTGAATAAAGTAAAAGGTTTATTAGTCTTTACTTTTAGTTTTTTCGGAGGTTTCATTTTTTGTTAAAAAGTTTTTTAGAGCTCTAATTTTTTTTTTTGCTTTTCGCACATTTGTATCGAGTTTGCATAGAGGCGAGGTATTCTAAAGGATAGTTCAAAGATTATAATAAGACGAGCGAAGCCGTGGGCATAAGCCAGTCATTTATAAATGAATATTGTTAATGCTATTATCAAGTAGGTAATTATTCCACGAAGTCTTGGCTTGTAAAGACTTCTGTGTATGAATGAACAAGACGGTGGCGTCCTTGTTACAATTTCTAAGGAAATTTGTCTATATTTTTTTTTATTTTAGTGAAATAAAAATTTAGTTAAATGTTGCAGGTAGAAATAAGTAATAGAATAGATTTCAATTATTTTTAGAAATGTACTATGTCTATCTGTCTGTTTGTATGAACGCGCTTTACTGCTAAAATACTGGATTCACAATAAAACACACATCACAAGAAAATCAAAAGCATATCCTCGAGAATAACTTAGTCTTTGTTTCATTAAAGTCGGTTGATTCTATCCAAAATTATTATAATTTTAATGACGACGATACTTAAGTACAAATGAAGAGTAGAAAATCAATCTTAAATTTTTTTTTTTTTCGAGATGTCTAAGCTATTGACCCAGCAAGGTCTTAACAGCTTCACCGGACTACTAAGGCGAGCGCTTAAGGCACTCAGCCGATTTTATTTTGGCAACCAGCTCAAGGGTGCACGGCACACCTCGGCTTGGCTGTTGCCTGTTGCATGCAAAATCGCGACCTATCTTAGCTAACCTAGCTAACTATTCATATATGTACGAGTTGTTGAAACGTATATGTGTACCAAGCATACACGCCTCAACAACTTCTCCATGTATTTTTATCGGAAAATTGAGAGTTTTTCAGTTCGACGAGGGAAATAAGTAAACCCTTCCACTTTTATGTGTAAGCGTGTAGGCGTGCACGTGTGTGGGGGTGATCGTGTAGTGTTGTAGCAGTGATGTATATTTGTGTGTGACCGTATCGCGCAAGCAACGCACTCAAGGGCTCCCTACCGAGGGATCGAACCTAGGCTTCAGCCGCTGCCGTGGGAGGCCTAATCGGGATCAATCTTAAAATATGGACTTATACTTAGAAGATTGTTCGAGTCACTGTTCGTTACACTTTATTTATATCATACAGGAGGCAAACGAATAGACGGGTCACCTGTTGTTAAGCGATCACCGCCGTCCATAGACAGTAGCGACCCCAGAGGAGTCGCAAGTGCATTGCCAGTCTGTGTTTGGGGATTCCCCCATTCGGTGAGTAAGGGAGGGGGGAAGGGAGGGGAGATGTGTCTTCGGCGTTCTCACTGACCTAACGAAACGCAACAATGCAAGCACTGTTACTTCACGTCGGTTTTCAGTGAGAGGGTGGTGCTGCCCCGGACGAGCCGACCCATTCATACTGAAACCAATAATAGCTTCAGCGTGACTCTACCACCTACTGATTAAACAAATATTTGAAAATGATGAAACATTAGGTTTCATGCGGACAGAGTCACGGGCACAGCTAGTCCATAATACAACCACACTACATATATTACGCAAATTTGTATCAATACTATGGGATACTATGGTGTAAATTAGAATAATTATTTATATAAATTTTTTTACCTGAATGACAGTCTAAAATCCCGCTAAAAACTCAGAAGAAGGTACAGACAGGTAGATATCTAATTTGTCGAAGCAAAGGACAACTCACCATTCAGCCAAAATATTATATTTTAAAATAAACTTTTAGTCATCAAGCATGTGAATTAGTGCCAAAAATAGTCTTTTGACCTCAACTTATGTTATTTCATGGTTATAATTCTATAATAATTACAACTGAATTAACGATCATTCACGTTTTGAAATCGAAAACGAGTGTTTATCATTTTCCTATATTCCGTTCAAAGAAGTTGGTCGTAAAATGAGGTTCTATTTGTTGTATAAAAATCAGTGAGTTTCTTTTTTTGTTATAATTGAGTAGTGTGACTGTGGAACTATTTTTTAAATTCTATTGCATTTAAGTTTTTTTCTTCATAATTTTATCATCAGTGCTAATTTTTTTTTTAATTGTGGCTGGACTGGTGTTCAATTTCCCACTTATTTCCCTAACGAAATATTGCAAAATATATTTAACTAAAATTGTCTTTATTAAAAATATATATATTTAATTGTGAACATAATATTTTTTACAATATTATATCTGATTTATATATCAAAATAGTGTGCGGATTAATAAGGTATTTCATTGTATTATAATACTTTTTTTTAAATAAATAATGGAATAAGTAAAATGTATGCAATTGTACGATAAAAGTTTATGAAGTTTTTATATAATACCTAGCTTTGTTCGCGACTTTGCACGTGCTTTTATTCTATATTATATTTTCGTACTTATATATCTACAAATACTAATTGTAATTACAATTAGTTGAACGGTATAAATATAAAATTTGATTCGCTTCAACGAAATCCAGTGAAAAATTACAATTAAATATAAGACATTGTTATAACTTTCTTAAAAAAGTTTTGGAGTTTATTGGTCTCAAATTATCGTAACAATCAGTCAGACATTTATTCTATATTGAATCTCGATATATAAGTACTGCTTAGATTTTTAAAACTTAATTAATTTAATCTTAATTTTTTATTTAATTTTGTTTTTGGCAATCAGTCTTCAACATTATTACTGCCACTGTCGAGTAAATAATAGTATTACAAGTGTCTTGCGATAAATTCAATGTTCTAACAAGATGGTGACTCCTTTGTTAGAACTTTCCAAACATCGGACCAGTAGTCCCTGAGATTATCCCCTACAACGTCACAAACTTTACCTCTTTATAATATTAGTATAAATTAAGATCCCGCCAAAAACTCCAAATTTAATCTTGGTTTCTTTTCAAACACACTAGGTTTTTATAAGTGTCAACGATTCTGGCAAAGGTCATAACATTGCGTAATACTTATTCAGCCAAACATAGATAAAAAAGAATATAATTAATTACAATAACTTATCGATTATAAACTAAACAAATATGAGCTATGAGAGAATAAGTGAAGTATCATTAATGGCATTGGTTATAACAAGATATTATAATCAAGATTATAATGTAATTATTTTGATTATATTATTAAATTATTCAACCCCTTCGGTGTTATTACAAAAAAGTTAAATACTTGGTTTAAAAAAGGTTTCGTACGAAATGCAACGCGCTCGCCCGAAGCAAGATCGCGTTATCCTTTTTTCGCAAGTGTAACCTAACCTAACCAAAGCGAGACAAAAGAGCAAGATGGCGAACATTCACCGAGAGATCTTTTTAAAGCTAACGTTCAAAACGTGCTTAACTTTTTTGTAATAACACCGCTTTTGTTTAATATTCCATGTTTCGATCTTCATTTTTGTGGATCAAATTAAATAAATATATTTAAACTGTTTGGGCATAAACAATATGCTTGAAAGTATTAGAAGGGTCACCTTCCTTTGATAATCAGCTTATTAAACGTTATTTGTTAAAGTGGTAAAGCCACGCTGAAGCTATTATTGGTTTCAGTATGAATTAGTAGGCTCGCCCGGGGTACTACCACCCTCTCATAGAAAACAGGTACAGGTAACTGTGCTTGCATTGTTGCGTTTCGTTCGGTCAGTGAGAGTTCCGGAGGTCATGTTCCCAAATCCCCATCCCCTCTCTTATTTCCCTTCTTCGTCCCCCCAAACAGGCTGGCAAAGCACTTGCGACGCCCTTGGTATTGCTAGTGTCTATGGACTGCGGTGATCATCTAACATTAGGTGATCCACTTGTTTATTTACCTCCTACGACATTAAAAAAAATGTATACGTTATAAGTTTTAGTGTTTATCCACAACCTCACTTCACGTCAATTGACGATGTGATCCATGAAGGTGGACACGCTAAAGCTAGAAGGGGACTGGCTCGAAATACAGCTTCCTGGATATACCTATAGATACTCGGGGACAGATGTTCAACATGAAGGTTGAAGCTATCTAGAGATACATAGAAAAAGCACTAATATTATTCTATATTTTCATCAAGCCGTTTTCCTACATCGATAACTACGTCTCATTCACAAGAATCCCAACCTACTTCTATTAACGCTGTATCTGAAAACTCTAATCACTGATCTATCATTGCTTCAAGTATAGTAAAAGAGTAGTGATGATTTTAGGTTTTAAAACTAATTAAAATATTATTCTGGCCATTTCAGCGGGCTCTACGACCCAGTGATCGACGACCAAGAGCCGATTTACGATACGTACGAACCGGGAGATTTCGACCCACGATCGGAACCAACTGAGGTACAATTTAAAATCCAACAGTTCACCCAAACCCCAGCCTTGGACGAAAATGTTGGCCCGATACCGGTAAGGCCAATCCCGTCGACGTCCAGTCCCTTACTCCAACCCGAGCCTATACGAGAGCCTCGACCTTTAACCCCTTACGATGAATCAAAACGCTATCGGTCTTTTTCCACCGAACCTTTACCTGAAGTACCACCACTGGAAAATCCAATAATTCTTAACCCTAATTACAGAGATAGCATTAGTAAGAGCCTAGAAAGAGATGATGATGATATAAATAAAGATGAAGGAATAAAGGAAACGAAATTCAAACTTCCTGTATCCGATCAGTATGACCCTGAAGGCACTAAAAGAAAGATTGAGAAGAAAAATGATATTATTGAAAGAAAAGTAATAGAAGTTACAGAAGAGATGATGAAATATGTCAAAAAAGTTGAAGAGAAGAAAGATGAGTGCTTAGTGCTTAAGAAAGAAACGCAAGACCGAAGTCATATTGAAAAGCACGAGATACAGAAAAGTAATAATGTTTCAGTTCAGGAGCAAAAAGAAAGTAGGAGTTTTAATATCGACGAAGAAAAGAAGAAAGAAGCACTTAAGTTTATGCAAAAAATGAGGCAAGAAATTGACTTAGCGAAGATTGAAGAAACGGCGTTGAATATTGTAGAAGAAAATATAGATAGGGCTGTTTCAGTTACAGAAGAAATAAAACGAGAAATAGACGATGTTCTTAGTGCATCTGTGACACCTAGTATTGAGTCAGAAGACATTCTCCGTAAAGATTATAAAAATATATATTATAAGGAAGCAATAGATACGATAGACACTATAGATAAAATCAACAAAGATCCTTTAAAAACAGAAATATACGATCAAAACATAAAAGTGGAAGAAATAATTAAAGAAAAAAATGTTTCAACACAAAACAAAGTTGATTCTATGAAGCAAGATAATATTTATGAAAAAATAATTGAAAAAAGCTTTAGTCAAAGCGAGCGAGATTTTAAACAACAATCTGATACTATGAGTAAAAAGGAAATTACTCGCAGCAATACTCCTGCTCTTGTTTCCTCTGAAGGAAACATTGCGAGGGATATGATTCTTGAACAACAATTAATAGAAAAGCTACTCGATATTAAAAAGGAAGATACAAAATATGATGCATCTCCTCTACACATTGTAAAAAATATTGCCATTCAACAAGAGAGTGAGAGATCATCTGTTGATCAAGGCACTCCAGTTAATCAGAAAAGTTTTGTTGATACAAATAAAACTGAAGAAAATCTCCATAGAGAACAAATAGTTACTTCTGGTCAAAAATTCCAAACTAAAACAATGTCAAATTACAATAAGGAAATAAAATCATTTCCCATAAAACATCCTCAAATTGATAAAACAGTTTTTGTTGAAAGTTCAAAAGCTGTCAATGATGTGTCCCTGTCTAACGAAACACAACAAAATCAGTCATCTACAGCTGAATCTAAGAAAGAAATGAATAAGAATAACTTCAGATACCAACAAGAAGATAAATTAGTAAAGGAAAATAACGTAGAAAAAAAACACAATTTACCTGAACAAAACAGAGAAACAAGAAAGTCTGGAGCGATGATGTCTCAGTTATGCGAGAAAAAATCTGAAGGTCTAACCCAGAAAATGGATGCCGTAATAAGTGAGTTTCAATCAAAAACTACGATAGACGAAAAACGTATAGGACAACGTAATACAAGATCTAGAAGTAGAAGTCAGATAGAAGACGAGGTTATGCGAGAAAGCGACCCTCTGGAGTGGCTTGCTAAAGTAGATAGCAGAAGAACCTCTCAAGAGCGTGAAATAAACTCAAGACAACAGTTTTCTAGTAAATTAGAATCCATGTCTAGAAAGTTTGAAACAAAGCACGAATCTAGACAAATCAACTGTAACAAACAGAAGCCTGCCAAACAAATGTACATCGCTATAGTAGAATCACATGTATATACAAACAAAAACGCCATATTTGAAGCTAAAGCCGCAAAAATGTCTGACGTTTCCTCATTACAAAGCACTGAAAGAGTAAACACGTCTTATCAGACCACAGAATCAGTTTTTACAGAAAATCGTTCAATTATAAGTTCTGACATTAGAGAACATACTGCAAAAGTTGTCGATACACGTGAAATACCACTAACAAGGGCTAGAAGCGAGACAGACATAGAATTAGTCGAAAAACTCGAAGATAATATTTCTAACAATGATCATAAAGCAAGTTCGCAAACTGCATCGGCTACCCATCAATGTAAGCAAGTTTTTGTTCAAGAAGTACAACAAGTCATAGAGCCTATTCAAAAAATACCTGATAAGGTTGCACCTACCAAAAATATTCAGTCACACACGGTTAAAGATCAATGGTCATTGGCTGCTGCGGAATCGCTTGAAATCACTAATCTGACAGAAGCTAAACCTTTGAGTGTGAATGATGTCAAACCTGAAATAGGCACAATGTCTTCTGAGAAAAGTCACACTGCCTTGGTTGTAACAGAAGTAGAATCTGGCATGAGTAATTTATCTGATTGTATGACATTAAAAGCAAGTCCTACTAAACCTTCAGTAGCGTTAGAAAAGCAAACTGCTGTTGAAGTTTCCGAAATAGAAGTTATTGATAATAACTTGACGAATTTAGGAATAAACTATGAAAAACCTAAAACTATTGATTCTGTAGGTATAATTGAACAAATTGCGTATCAAGTCGCTGAAATAGAATCAGAAAGAAATACTTCTGAAGTCAAAATATTTGAAAAACATACCGATACAGCAAAAATGAGTGCAGTAAGACAATTGGACAATGCTTTACAGATTAAGCAAATAGATGCTTTAAAAGACGATATTCATGATTTAAAATTGACCGTAGAAAAACCAAAGAAATTAGATTCCGTAGATTTTCTTGCAAATATAGCTCTTATAGTAAATGAAATAAGGGCTGATACAGATGAACTCATTACTTTACGTACTGTGAATGAGAACACAAATACTGCAGTGGTTGATTTTATTGCCGTTAGAGATATGGCGCTCCAGATCACAGAAATTGAAGCTGTAGAAGATGATCTGTGTGTACTTAATGTTGATAAAGAGAAACCGAAAACTATTCAATCCATAGACTTTTTACCAAAGACAGCTATCCAAGTATGTGAAACTGAAGTTACTAAAGATGAACTAAGTAGCCTAAATATATCTCAGGAACAACCAAAAGAAGTGAATATGGGTGTAGATAACCGTAAACTTACGGCAATAGAAGTTAGTGAATTTAAGTCTATTAAAGATGAATTATACGGCTTAGAAATAAAACAAGAAAAACCACAAACTGTAGAATCTATTATATATATTCCGCAAACAGCACTTAATGTTACTGAAGTTGATCTAAAGAAAGATGAACTTAGTAAATTTGATACACCTAAATTACTTGTACAATTACCAAAAATAAAAGTTACAGAAGAGAATCGTATGGCTATCGAAATTTGTGAAATAGAACCCGTGAAAGATGATTTAGCTGAATTCGACATACAGAAAGAAAAATTGCAAACTATTCAATCTATTAATTTCGTTGAAAAAATCTCTCTCAACGTAAGTAAAGTGGATGAGGAAAGAGATGAATTGAGTGATATTCATTTATCAATGGAGAAAAGTCAAGTAGCCAAAATGGGAATTGTTGAAGGTAACAGTATCGCAGTAGAGATTAATGATATAAGACCATTAACAGATGATTTTTCTGAATTAAATGAAAGTAGAAGTGAAAAACATGTTGTACCATCCGTTGATTTTATTGAACAATCTGCACTGGAAATAGTTCAAATAGACGCAAAGAAACAAGAAATCTGTGAATTGAAAGTACCTCAGGAGAAAACTGAAATCGCGCAAACAAAAATAACTAAAAAGGAATCCAAAGCACTTCTGGTTGCAGAAATTGAACCTATAAAAGATGATTTAGCTGAGTTTGAAATAGCAATACACAAATCAGCTGATATTTCACTGTCTATGACAAAGGAAAGAGTACACGCTCTCGTAATTTCTGAAGTCGATGCAAAAAAAGATGAATTTGCTGAATTAAATATCAAGAAACAACAAAAGCTCGATGTAAGACCCTCTCTCGAATTAGGAGAAAAGTCTGCTGCTGTACAAATAACGAAAATAGAATCAATAAGAGATGAGATTGCAGAGTTTCATATATTAAAACCAAACATTGTAGATGTGTCTAAATCAATGACAGAAATAAAGTCAGCACTTCTAATTAGTGAGATAGAAACGAGACAAGATGAATTCACTGATCTTCATACAATGAAAAAGCAAACAGCAGAAGTCTCAACTTCGATTATTGCAAGAAAATCTAACGCCATTCAAATAACAGAGGTCGAAACGTCCCAAGATGAGTATGCCGAGATCAATATCAAGAAACATCAGTTAGTTGATATAATACCATCCCTAGAAGTCGCTGAGAGCCATAAAGCTGTGCAAATAACTGAAATAGAATCCATAAGAGATGAAATAGCAGAACTTAATTTATCAAAACAAAATGTTATGGTTGTCACTGAATCCATAGTAGAAACAGCATCGGCAGTTCAAACCAGTGAAGTAGAAACCAGAAAAGATGAACTCACTGAACTTTATATAGCAAAATCAACTAAAGCAGATGTCTCAACTTCCTTAACTGCTAAAAAATTAAACGCTCTACAAATAGGAGAAGTTGAGACGGAACAAAATGAATATGCCGAGTTAAATATCAAGAAACATCATTTAGTTGATATAACTCCATCCCTAGAAGTCGATGATGGCTCTACAGCTGTGCAAATAACTGAAATAGAATCCATAAGAGATGAAATAGCACAACTTAATTTAACAAAACAAAAAGCTATGGTCGTCACCGAATCAATGGTAGAAAAAACACCGGCACTTCAGATCAGCGAAGTAGAAACAAGAAAAGATGAATTTACTGAACTTAATTTGAAAAAATCAAAGACAGCAGATGTCTCAACTTCTTTAACTGCTAAAAAATTAAGCGCTGTGCAAATAACAGAAGTCGTGACGGCACAAGATGAATTCGCTGAATTGAGTATCAGAAAACACCAGTATTTAGATTTAACTCCATCTATGGAGGTTGATGAAGGAACTTCAGCGGTGCAAATAACCGAAATAGAATCCATAACAGATGAAATGGCAGATCTTAATATTTCAGAAGAACAAACTTTCGATGTTACCGAATCAGTGGTAGATACGGAACCAGCCGTTCAGATCAGTGAAGTAGAAACAAGAAAAAATGAATCCCGTAGACTTCATACAATTGAACACGAGTCAGTAGATGTCTCAGCTTCAATAAAAGCAAGGAAATCTAAAACACATCATAATATCCAAAACGAATTCGTCGAACTAAGCATAAACAAACGACCTACAATAGAGGCATCTTCTTCAGTTGACATAGAAGATGATAGAACAACAAACGTAGAGATAATCGAATTAGACACAGAAGAAGATTTATCTAAGCATAAAATAGTACAGAATGGATTTGCTAGGTCCGCTGACATAATTAAACAGCAATCAAATACTCTACAAATAAGTAGTACAGAAGCAATAAACGCATATACAGGACTGAATTATGCAAAACGTGGTATCAAAAAAGAAACAGTACAATCCGAAGTAAACTTTGAAGCAAATAATGCAGCTAAAGTTGAAATAGAAATGAAACAAAGCAGAATGTCTTCAGCAACAGCTCAATCAAAATTCGAAACTGAAAGCGTTCAAGTTAGTCATAAGACAAGGGAAGATACTCATATAGCATCTCATCACGCTGAATCAAGAAAGTCACATACAGCGATTTCAAACCAAACCGAATTGTCCAAATCTCTTCACGAATCAATCTCTAAAAATTCCAAAAAACTTACACTACAAACAGATTTATCGGCACAGTCTATCACAATGGAGCAAGAAGTGACCTCCCCTAGCCCTCCCGTTCTCCCACCCACACCTCTAACCGACGAATACATATTCAGGCTTGAAGCCCCACTTCCCAAAAGCCGTAGTACTACACCAATACCACCAGATTACTTCCAAGCACCAATAAAACGTGAAGACCGTCGTATTGTTAAGAAGAAGTTAATACCCCACATTGAATTGACTATAGAGAGAATAATATACGACCCACCACTACCAACACCGCCTGAAGAAAAACCTTGCCCGATTTACACCAAGCCTGGTTTAAAGGGCGGCAATAACTATTCCCGCTTTTACAAGGTATGTGGTACCGTAGTTTTTGTTCATCACCGACCAATTAAACAGCATTCATTCTACATATTAATAGATTCATAAACATTTGTTATTTCAATTTACCTTTCTGAAAGTGTTACCTGCTCAGAGAATCTATTAGTCTTCGTGAAATATTTTAAACGCTCTGAATTTAGTTCCGTCGGACACACATTTAGATATAAGAAGATATTACATTATGTGAATACCTGCGGGCCCGTGGCGGATGTTGTACTGCCTTGTTAAAAATAATCTAAACTTCAACCACAGTGCCACCTACCGGGTCCAAATATGAATCTAAATCATTCTAGAATCTACCTGAACATTTATAAATATTTTCATCAAAGTCTGTCCAGGTATTTATAAGGAGTTCAGTCACATGCACTCGGACAGAAGAATATAATTACAATTTTAGTTCCCCATAATAATATTTGAATTTCGCTTTGAATTAAACTTTTGAAGATATTCTGGGCAAGCATGAACTTGCGGCTAAATTCAAAGCGGACAATAAAATCGACGTGAACTGTAACTTTGAGCTGTTGGTAGGTGATGCTGAGAAACGTAGACATGTCGATTGTTACAATCATGGTACCATCCTGTAAATACCACAGAAAAACTTTCCCTGTATTATATCTTCACATATTTTCTTTGTTCCACGTAAATATATACAAATATTGTTCTATACATCAATGTTTGGCTATCTCATTAAATTTGTGTAATCGTTGTACCTATTTCAAAATGTATTAAATTATGAGATGTGGTTAATATATATTGAATATATTTAAATTATGTCCAGGAGGAGATTCGTGATATTGAAAAGAAATCATCCCTCCTAGCATCGGCGATAGATCAAACGATCAAAAGTATAGAAGAATATAAGCAAGAGGTTGGAATTGAAATGAAAAGAGAAACAAACAAAGAAACTTCTAAATCAGATTATGAATACTCTAGTACTAAAACTATAACTGAACATAAAATAATCAACGAAATTGTACAAAATGGGGATATATCTACCGAAGCGCATATTGAACAAGCAATAATGGAAAGTAACAACAATAAAGAATTAACAAAAGTAGATAATAAAACAGAAGAGAATAAAAAAGATATGAATGAAATATCCATAACCGTATCCGATGTAGACGAAAATTTGAGTAAATTAGACACAAATATAAAAATCAGCATAGAAGACGAAACGTTACCTGAAACAGCATCTATAGAAGCAGATCACGAGGAAACCAAAACGACGATCAATGAGGAGACCAAAGTAGAGATGGAAACTCCTGTAGAATTAGTGAATCCTGATGTAATAAAACACCCTGAAATAATAGAAGAAATAAAAAAAGAAACAGATAATAACATAGAAGTTAAAGATGAAGCTTCAAATGAAATGGAAAAGGTTGACATAACTATAACAGTTGAGAAAGAGATGAATGCTGATATACCGGATTCAGTTGCAATAAAAGTAAACACGCCTGAAACTGAAGCTAAAGATATTAAATCAACGGAAGAAAATGAGGAAATCAATGAAACTAAAGCAGAAAACAATCAGAACAAAGCCGAGTGTACTGAAAACAAAATCGAAACAAGTGCAAGTAAGATTGAAGAAGAAAAAATCGATTATTTACAGTTCGTCAAACCAGTAAAATTTGATCCCGAAGCAGCGAAATCATTAAGAAGCACTCCAGTTCCAATTCTGCAGGTACCATATTATTATGCTATATTTGTTCAGAATGCAAATTCTCAAATATTTTAAGTTAAAGCTGAGCGATTCAGTCATTTGCATGAAGAAAAAACATTGATGCAACCATTGCATGATAACATGGTTTTTTCTAAGTCCCCTTTGTTGGCTACCACTTTAAACAAAAATCTGTCGCCAAGCCACTATGAGTGAAATTACAAAACATGCTAAAAACTTTATAAAAATCTCTGCGTCTGTAAGTGTGTCTCATAATTGGAACACCACTAATCCGATTCCCATTTATTGTTTTAATTCAAGGTTAACATTTGTTTAAGTTTAATATATATTTTGTTACATTAGACAATATATGGAAAAGGTTACGAGATTAAAGCAAATTATGTCAACACAAAATATCTTCCATAACAACTTATTGCTACATAACTACATATTATACAACAAAGTACTCCACCGCGTCTGTCCGTCTGTCTAATCGTTATTAATTCAAAAACTATTGAACAAATTTTAGCATCACAACAACGTTTAACATTAATAGATAGAATGATGCAGGAGGTAGGTTTTGGTCTATAGTTTATCAACATTTTTGTAAACTGTATGAAATATAGGGGTAATTGTTGGAAGCGTCGGAAAAAGTCAAGCCTCTTGGGAACTTTCGTTAAAAAAGCAGTTTAATCCCTTTGAAATACAACAAAAGTATTGAGATAACAAGCGACGAAGACGAAGTCTCTGGAATTATTCAATAAACCTTAAAATATTAACCAATATAACGCAGTGGACAATTATTAAGAATATAAATGACTTAGAATAGCATATAAAGAACGCAAAGTTGTAAACCTATCTACTTAGCTATATATTAGAGTATAGACTTTAATGTTGATTTTTAGGAACCAATTTTAACTGACGAGAAACAAACAAAAGTCTACGTTACGGATGATGGAGAAATCTTAGGGACGATAAAAGGAATTGTTGATGGACTTGAAGAACCTGTCCTTGACGAGGAAGTTGCGAGTGAGTTTATTTCTTTGAAATGTTTCTAAAAAAAATTTAAAATTAAAAAAATATTATTTATTTTCTAGTAAGTAGCTGACGCAGTGATATTTATATTTGTAATATGATTGAGCTGACGTATTTAAAGTTGGCAGTGGAAGTGATAAATTATTTTATTTTTTATCTAAATATTCTGAAAATTAATATTTAATCTTAGTTCATTGCAGTTGATCTTCAATTTCAAAGAACTTGCTATAAGATCTGGTAGATTTATCGAAGTGGCTTTTTTTGTTATTCCTAGAGGAGTTAGGCAAGCCAGGACTACCAGAAGAGCGGATAGCCGAGCTGATATCCGGAGAGGCAGATATACTGCGCGAAGCCCATGTTATGGGGTAAGTCTGCAAAGCCTAACTTCTTCTTCTATTTTATTTATGGCAACAAGTCTTCTTGTAGACTAATTACTGTCATTGTCAAGTGAGTAACGATATTACAAGTGCCTTGATATAAAACTACATTGAAATAAAAAAATGGTGACCGTCTTGTTAGAACTTTCCTGGGAGTTTTTGTGACAAGTCAGAATCTATTCTCCGTGGTATTATTTCCGATCCACTTCACTTGTGCACAATAACCAAACTATATTACGTAAAGCACCACCAACATTACACAATACAGAGCCAAATAACACAAGATTACGGATAAAATATAAAGACCACTACATGGCATTCCAAGATCCCGCCAAAAACTCCAAAGCCTATGTCATTTTGTTACCAAATTGACAAAGAATTTTTTAAATGTCTTATTAATGATTTATCTTAGATGTTTATCCCAATATTTGGTTTAAAAAATTACATATACTGGGAGAACTATAGATACTTTAAATCTCGCTTTGACATACAAAAAACTAACAATAATTTTATGACATATCTATTCCAATAATTCTTAAACTCCTCACCAGTCTCACAAGGGTCATATCGTCCCATATGCACCGCGCTGAAGACGAAGAGGACTTGACCATAAAACCCGTGGTCAGCAGTCTGAAAAGCTCCGAAGTACTGAAAGCATTGAACGAGGAAATCCTCCAGAAGAAGATAGAAGACGAGAAGAGATGGACTACATTCTTACAGAAGCCTAAGCGACCAGTGCCCAAATCAAGATACGGTTACCAAGGTTACGTGGAAGACAAAGAGTTTGTCGAGGTTTGTATTCATTTTTTTTTTAAATTTCTGCACTCTTGGTCTGCACCTTTCCTGTTTTCGATTATTAATTGAGATTTTGTAGGTGGTATAGCCACGCTGAAGCTATTACTGGCTTCAGCAAGAATGGGTCGGCTCGTCCGGGGTAGTACCACCCTCTCACAGAAAACCGACGTGAAGTAACAGTGCTTGCATTGTTGCGTTTCGTTCGGTCAGTGAAAGCGCCAGAGGACAACCTCTTCTCACCTTACCCCTCTCCTCTTTCCTTTCTCCGAAACATAGGCTGGCAACGCATTTGCGACTCCCGTGGTGTCGCAAGTGTCTATGGACGGTGGTTATCACTTAACATCAAGTGACTCACCTGTTCGTTTGCCTCATATGGTATAAAAAAAAATGCCTTAATGGAGGATTCGTTATCATCTTTTATGTACATTTTCAAATTATAATCTACTATATTCAGAGCGTCCACGGCCCGATGGATGAACCTACTAACCGCGTCGTCAGTTACATCGGTACATTAGACACAGGTGTTGATGTGTCTGGATATTGCATCTATAAGCACGTGAAGCGTTATCATGGATTTGCATCTTTGCAGGATTATCACCGGTTTGAAATTTAAGGATTTTTTTATAATTTTCTTTGTTGTGTTGCGCTTTTGTAGGAGACTCGAATAACAAATTTTTTTTGAGCCATCCTAAAGTACTCTTATATAGATATGGAGAGAAATCTTTGTACCCTTCATTGTGGTCGAGTTCCCACCACAGGATGACCACTAGGTATTTACACGAAAACAAATGCAGTCAAAGCCGCCAACAACAGCAAAGAGGCTATAAACTACGAGAATAACTTTTCAAATCTGACTTGAATTCTTGAGACTCCTTGAATGAATAAATGAATGAATCCTGACTCCTCTACACGAGATATCTTTCAAAGCTTGTATTTTGAATATAAATACTTCGGTTTTTTTTTTATTATCATTGAGAGTCATAATAACGCGAGCCGTGCAAGCGCAATACGATAGGTCATGCTTACATGCGTGTCATGACGCGTAATTATATATTTATTACTTGCTAAAAATACCGCTCAGCACGCCTACAGAAGTTTTTACTTAATAGAACAAAGAAATTGCTTTATTGTTTTCATTGTTATTTTTTTACTATTATTAGATTTACATTACATTTCAATATAACGTTTCAAGTAACTTCAAATCTATACATGGATTTTAATATTTAAAAGAATTATCGATAGCGGCTCAAGCCTAGGTCCGTTCCCTCGGATTGTAGCTCTTGAGTACGCTACTCGCGCGATACAGGAGCACAAAATCTCACAACACTGCAACAACATTACACATATCACCTCCACACACGTGCACGCACACGTGCTTACACATGAAAGTGGAAGGGTTTTATTTTTTCCCTTATCGAACTGAAATAGTTAAGAAAAATTATCCGACACAAAATACATATAAGAGTTTTCGAGGTATGTATGCTTGGTACACATATATGTTCCAATAACTTATATAAGTATGTAGCAAATCTATTAGGCAACAGCCCAAGCCGAGTTGCCCAAATAAAATCGGCTGAGTGCCGCAAGCGCTCGCCTTAGTAGTCCGGTGAAGCTGTTAAAACTTTGCTAAAAAAAAGAAAACAATAGAATTGTACCAGGTTTCAGCGTATTTAAGTCTAGAAACAAAGGTATTTTACTTTAAATTAATTTGCTTTTCTCACGTTTTTACATTATTTTTGGCCGAAAAATACCATTTGATATTTGCCGAAACCCCCTCCCTCCCCCGGGTAATCACTAAATAATCATCACATAATTGATGGAAGACTCCTTAATTCATACTCCTAGTAGTACAAGTATATATTTAGATTGAATATAGATGTTTCAATATTGATTTATAATAAATTATTATTTCGATTTATTTTGAAAGTTGGCATGGCTTCTGGCACCCTACTTAAGGCATTCCGTTGTCTTATTGAGATATATTGATTGAAGACAATTTTGTCATCTCTATTTGCTATTGCCAAGGTTTTCTAAACGCGGCTTTATCGGTCAAATTAAATTGGGTATTATAAACTTTTCTACTTAAAGTTATTTCAACAAATTTAGTCTTGAAAAAGAAGAGTAAGTTTGGAAATGTTATACAAAATGCGTGGCGTACTGTACTGAACAGAGTTAGTATTTATGTAACGCTACATGGTAATTTTGGCTGGAAAAATGGCGAGAAAGACTGGAAAATGTTGGTTTGAAAATTAGTAGTCCAAAAACTGAACATTTGTTTTGTGATTTCGGTGGTACACCTAGTTTTTCTCATGTAGCCTTAAATGGTGTATCCTTACCAGCCTGCTCCATTTTTCGGTATCTCGGTTCATTGATACAAAACGACGGTGGCATTAATAAGGACGCGGGGAATAGGATAAATGTAAGATGAACGAAATGGCGAAATATTTCTGGGGTAGCTTGTGACCCACGAATGCTTTTGAAGCTCAAAGGGAAGGTTTATAAAACTATGATAAAACCGGTCATACTGTATGCATCTCACTGCTGGGCTAGGAAAGACGTCGAGAAAATTACATGAGGCTGTTAAGGTGGACGTGTGGTGTGACTAGAATGGATAAGATTAAGAATGAGTATATTAGAGGCTGTTTGAAAATAGCACCAGTGACAGAGAAACTGAGGAGTAATAGGTTAGCATGGTATGGGCATGTCATGAGAGATGAAAACCATGTGACTAGAAAAGTGTTGAGTATGATGGAGGATGGATATACGAGTAGAGGAAGACCGAAAAAGGTATGGATGGATTGTATGAAAAATGATATGTCCGTAAAATGTGTGAATACTGAGATGACATCTGACAGGAGAGAATGGAAAAAGAAGACATGTTGTGCCGACCCTACTTAGGTGGGATAAGGGTAATGATGCTAGCATTACTTAATCACAATGTTTAATTTTACCGCACACTTTGATTCAATTACTAGGTTCGTTACCTGTTAGAAACTTATATTATTCTAAATTCTAAGCAAGTGGCAAGTACAATAAATAATATTCAAGAAATTGCAATGTAATTTAAACCAAAGTTATAACTAAACAATATTTGGAAGGGTAATGATGATGTTACATGGTAATTTTGATCTCTTTAGGATTAGTATCAGACGAGAGCGCTTTTAATATCTATACAAATATTATAAAGAGGTAAAGTTTGTGAGTTTGTAAGTTTGCGACGTTGTGACGTTGTAGGGGGTAATCTCAGGAACTACTGGTCCGATTTGAATAATTCTTTCAGTGTTATATAGCTCATTCATCGAGAATGGTTATAGGCTATATCATCACGCTAAGACCAATAGGAGCGGAGCACAGATGAAAAATGTTTCAAAATCGGGATGTTTTTTCCTTTTGAGAACGCGAACGAAGTCGCAAGCAGAGGCTAGTATATAATAAGAATGTAAGTCTAACGTGACTGTATTTTATGACATTTTAAGAATTATTTGTCTGTTTAAACACGCGTCACTCCTAAAGTTCTTGGTTCACGATAAAACCAAACAAGAAGATCATAAAGCCTATCCTCGAGTAACATTTAGCCTTAGTTTCATCAATATCGGTTCACTCTATCTAAAGTTATTGAATGACGACGCGGCGTAATTACGAGAGAAAAGTAAATAAGGAAATGGACTTAATACTTAATTTTCACGCAGTCTGGAGTCACGGGCACAGTCATTTATTAATACTTTTGATTTTTTGTTATAATATTCAGTTAATACCCGATAATCCAATTGATCATACTTTTTTGCGAGGAAGTCATCTCGCAGAAGTAGACGGTGGAGAGGGCCCACGATGTAGACCCTAGAAGTGACCTTCTCCACCAACGGAGGACCGGTGGGAGAAGGCGGCGCGTTACCTAAATCCTCCTGCCACCGAAGCTGGACCTAAGGGGATGACCCGAGGGGGCATCTCCTCATTGCAAAGGTCCGGTGGACGAGGGGAGGCAGCTGGTGTGTACCCAGTCTGCCTCTCTATTGGTAGAAGCCCGGCGGTTACATTCCGCCAGGCGGAACGTCGGGGCGGCTCTACCAGGTATATTACTTAGAACGATCCCTTGCTGCCCCAACAATTACGGTCTGTCGGTACACCGTGGGGTTTTAGTCCGTGCGAGTTGGACATAACCCACCCTCTTCCCCAGGAAGGTGGGGCGTATCGATACGGATTTTCCTACATTAAAAAAAAGTGATCATATTTTGTTATTTATCGCCAATATTAGTAAATGGCTTGATGTATCTACTGTAAGCATTAATTGTTGTATATTGTATATACTCGTCTTCCAAATAAATTTCTATATATATAATCATTCTGTCCGTGTGTATGTGATTGAACTCCTATTTTCATAGGAGGCAAATGAACAGATGGTCACCTAATGTTAAGTGATCACCGCCGTCCATAAACACTAGCAACACGTAGGGAGTCGTAAGTGCGTCGCCAATCTATGTTTGATGGACAGGGAAGGGAGGGAGAGAGAGAGGGGATGGGGAGAGACCCCTGTCTGTGTGACATAGACATTCTACAAAACAGCTGGAAAGATTTTGATTAAAAAAAATTTACTGTTCAGGTGGATTTAAGAATGGTTTAGATTTATAATTGGGTAGATTCATGGTAAGTAGTAATTTTGTCAAGCATGTGATTGCTAATCTTAAGACATTCAACGGACTTTGATTACAAAGACTCTCTTACCTGCATCTAAATCTTTTTGAAATAACCACGACTTTCACTCTGACTTGTATATAGCTATATAAGGACTAACAAATCTTGGTGACTTAACATTACGCTCATGCAACACGTCAAAGGACGTGAGTACTGAAACGTATCAAATTGCGTTCAGCCCTCTCTCTGTTTCTTTTACCAATTCCAAACGATACTTTCGCGAAAACCAAAACTATACTAAAAAACTATATTACATTCCAAGATCCCGCCAAAAACTCCTATAATATACTCAATGGAACTTCCTGACTACATTGGCCATAATCCAAGACAATAGCTGTAATGTATTAGATTTATTGATTGCTTAATCAGTATCGCGTTGAAATTAATCGAGTGTAGTGCAAACTCTACCAATCGACGATAATAATATATAGGTACGATTCTTATAATTTCAATAAATATTAGAAAATAAAGTCCTCCGCTACGTCTGTCTGTTTGTTCGCGATAAATTCAAAAAATACTCAACAGTTTTTCATGCGGCTTTTGCCAGTAGATTAAGTGATTTGTGAGGAAGTTTTAGGCATATAATTTGTCAAGGTTTTTTTTAATTATCAGGGCAGGAGAACGTTCTCCTATATGTATATATATATAAAACAGAGTGGGTTTACTTCTCAATAACGTCTGAAGCGATTTTTATGATTTTTTGTATTTGTCTCTACCCCGAATAGCAGAGTAACGATAAAAACAGCAGAAAAATTCGCGAAGAATTATGATGAAAATTCATTTTCTCATACTTTTTGTAAGGGAAGGCATTTTGATTATATCTCGAGAATCCACGTCGACTAACAGTGCACGCATTGTTGTGTTTCGTTCGGTCAGTTAGAGTACCGGAGGCCCACCTCCCAGCCTCCCCCTTCCTTCTCCTCTCTACTGCCCCCCATCCCCAAACACAGGTTGATAACGTACTTGCGACTCCCCTGGTGTTGCTAGTGTCTATGGACGGTGTTAATCACTTAACATTAGGTGACCCACCAGTTCTTTTGCCTCCTATGATATAAAATAACAGCATTTATTAATTCTGAGGAGGTATCAAGTTCATCAAGCCTGTTAGTTGATAATAAATTACAATGTTGTAGGTTATGGGGATTTTGGAATGACATGTAGTGGTTTATATATTTTATTCAGTCTTGTGTTATTTGACTCTATGGTTTGTAAATATTGTTGGTGTTTTACGTAATGTAGTTCGGTTATTGTGCACAAGTAAGTTGTATGAGAAATAATACGCCGAAGCATGGATTCTGACTTGCCACAAAAACTCCCTGGGGATTTCTAACAACATTGCCACCATTTTGTTGGTTTATTGAAATTATAGCAAGGAACTTTTTAAACTATCTACTCGAGAATGGCAATAATAATCTGGAAGATTAGTTAAAAAAAAAGCGTTAATAATAAAATTATAAAGTGTTGCAACAAAATTTTTATTAAAACGTAAAAACTGTTATTCATTATCCAGTTATTTAATTATTTACAGTTTTGTATCGTATTATAGTCTGTAATAAAGATACGATGATTGAAGCGAAAATTCCTTTTTCGTGTCGAAGTGCTATCTCTTTTAAGCCTATTTATTGTTGCATAATGCTTACTCGTTCTCGCGATGTGATAATACTGTCCGAAATTTCTTTTTTTTTTTATATATACTAAAATCGGGTAACAGATAATTAATCTAATATAGAGAAATCTCGTGTCACGATGTTAGTTGTTCAAAATCCTCCGAAACGGCTGGACCGATTTTTATGAAATGTGTTATGTATTTGGTTGGTATGAGAATAAGTCGTAAGGTATATTCCATACCTCTAGGTAATTAGGGTGTAGCTGTCCAGAATTTATTTTCAATTTTTTTAATCGTCAACTAAAAATACCTATACACCCAAATGTTTATCCGATTTTTTTACCGCGTTTTTAGAATTTTCCATGAACTATATCCAAACAATTTAGTGGTCGTTCGTATTACAAACAAAATGAAGTTATTGATGTTGCTGAATAACAGATGGGGCTACGTCCGCCACATCGACATTTCTTCCACACATGCATAACTTGTTCACTAAACCAACTAGGTATGTGTTTGAGTAACTCTCTGAATTGTTTGGTTGACAATTGGAAGCGGTGGGAATCACTGTAACCGGGTTCTAAGGGTATTTAGGATTTTTAGAGTGTGGAAAAACACTTGGAACCGGTAGTTAACCGATTTCACGCTGACGAAATTAGGGTTTAGCTAGTGACAATATAATAATGTATACATAATCTGTTATTCATTACATAGATAAAATCTATCGGAAATTGTTTCCGTCATGCCGACCAGCAAGCTTTTCATCTTGACGTACTAGATCATTCCATGTATTTGGTCGGATACAGACAACCTACCGCATGGTTACTGAGCGCGACACGCCTAAAAATGTAATTTCTCTTTCCAGGAACCATACAAAGTCGTCATAGTAAAACAACCGAAACCTAAAATCGCACCAGATTTCAAGCCAGAGGTAAATTAGCATGAACCGTTCCTATGGGTAAATAATTATATGTTGGTATATGTATATTTATAAGCGACATAAAAGTTGTTACGCGTATACAAATGGTCAGTCGCTCGCTAGCCGCGTCACGGAGCGGTCGGCAAAAAGGATTTGGACGCAAACTTTTAACGCTTAATTTAGTGTTGTATAAACATGCGACTGCTCTCTAGCATCTTAGCACCTTTTATATATTTTACATATAAATTTATATTCCTATATGTCTAAAAAGATATTAAAAGCTTGTCGATAGCCCAGGTCTAAAAAAATCCCTTACAACCAATTAATTATATAATTTATTTCTTCCAAAATACCTCATGTTTGAATTGTAATGTATATAATAAATATATTTGTATTTTATGTTTATTTATTCCCATTCGAAATCCCTTGAACGGAAGTTAGTATAGATTGTGGAATGATTATTACTGATCAATTATAGGGAGTGTTAACCTGTTTATTAATTTATTTTGGAATTTGGTATCCTAACTCTACCCTCCCAATACATTCTTGATAATATAATGTATAATGTCCGCAAAAACTTTGGAAAGCTGGATTTTGTAAAAGACCGGCATGGAAACTATGGCAAACTGGTCGTCCCATGTTTCAAACTTAATAAAACCAGTAACAGTTTATTAGGTAATAGTGTTAGGTTTTACAATAAAGTCCTAAAGCATATTACTGATTTGCCGGACTGTAAACGAGTGCCATATCTAGCAGGTTTTGATGTCAAAAAGCCATTATAGAGTGGATGAATATGTGAACGATGGTGATGTCTGTTGAAAGCTGATAGTTCATGGTCACATTTAAGATATAAAATCACAATATCAAAACAAATACTAATAAACAACACAGAGGAGTGTGTTCTATGACTTTCAAAAATATAAACACAATCTTAATAAGCCTAAGTGTAATGACCGGTGTCGAAAGCCACAAAGGGCAACCCGAAATTAATAATATTCCGTAATAAACCGGACAATAAACTTTTTGTTTGTTCCTGCTGTTCCCACGCTCACTTTCTAGTAAAAGTGAGAACACGCGATAGTCATCAACATAGACGCGTAGAGGATTGTGTATAATTTTTGTATTTTTCTAGATAATTCGGTCAAATATTAAGTACCTATTTTTTAAATTGATTTAGAACGAGAATCGAGTACAGAGTATTCTCTATAAACATTGCATTTGTCTAAACTATCAGCCTGTATATTATACAACAAAATCCTCTGCCACGTCTGTCGGTGTATTCGCAATAAACTCAAAACTAATGAACGGATTTCCATGCAGATTTATTTAATAGATAAAGTGCTTCACAAAGAAGGTTTAGGTGTATAATTTGTCAAGACTTTGTGTACATTGGTATAACGATAATTGTTGGAAGGGTCGGAAGAAATCAAGAGGCCTGGGAGCTTTTCTTGTGAAGGCTGCCTAACCCCTTTGAGATATAACAAAATAATTGAGACAGTAACAGACGAAGTTGCGGGTGTCAGCTAGTATACGTTAAAATATAAACCAGATCGAGATTTTTAACCGGTTGCTCTCGCTAGTTGTTTGTCTGAACCGGTGGTGGTTTTGATGTGTCCTAAAGGCATTCTTAGGTACTAAATTGAATGAAGTATTTTTGATTTTGATCTATTTTAATCAAGTCACCAACTGCTGCTTCTCTTGGATGCATTGTTCTGATGCCGCGCTATAAAAGTTTATTGAAATTAAAGATACTATGTAAGAAAAAAAGTGTGTGTGTATTTATGTACACGCGTTAGAAGTTATACTTCTTTGGCGTAACAAGATAAAAATCTTTTCAAAAATGTTATCCTTCGCCTTATTCTACGTTTGTAGAAAAAACAACACTAACAATTAACTAATTAATTAACTATTGCATTGTAATAGTTATCTAAGTTCATTTGTTTTTATTTAAGTTTATATAGTGGATAACTTATAATATAATGTCTTGATTTAGATTGTTTACCATGTAGCGCATGCTGTGGCAGTTTTTAAAGACCAATGTGCCTATAGATTGTTTACACATATCGTTAATTCTTGTGTGGTACATTGTTCACTAGCTGTCTTTTAATAAATAAATAAATAAACAATAGAAAAAAAGTATTTAATACATTGAAAGTTTTAATACAAAGAAATTCAAACAACAAATACAAAGAATCAAAATGTTGACTATGGCTAACATCTGGGTGTCGGTTTTCCGTGACGGCATCGTAAAAATTTACGCTCATAATTTTTTCCTAATGCGCCAAAAAAAGTATAAATTTAAAATAATTACACATAACGACTGTTTATTTACGCGTCACTTTAAATCTATCCTAATGTTATAAAGCTGAAGATTTCGTTTACTAGAACTTGCTAATCTCAGGAACTAGATATCCGATCTGAAAAAAATTGTCAGTGTTATATAGCTCATTTATCGAGGAAGAATATAGTATATATCATCACGCTAAGATCAATAGGAGCGGAGCAACTTACAATTTTGTGGGTGATAGAGCGACGCTGAAGCTATTACTTGCTTCAGCATGAATGGGTCGGTTCGCCCGGGGTACTACCACCCGACCCACAGAAGCACCGACGTGAAGTAACAGTGTTTGCATTGTTGCGTTTCGTTCGGTCAGTGAGAGCGCACGAGGATCACCTTCCTTCTCCTCTCCTCCTTTCCTTTCCCCTGTCACGGTGGTGGTGTAGTTGTGTTGCTGTCTATTGATGGTGGGAGTTTAGAAAATTATCCGATACGAAATATATATAAGAGTTGTTGAGGTATGTATGCTTGGTACACATATATGTTCCAACAACTCATATATGTATGAATAGTTAGCTTAGGTCAGCTCAGTTAAGTCGCGAATTGCACGTATCAAGCAACAGCCCAAACTGAGGTGTGCCTTGCACCCTTGATCTAGTTGTCAAATAAGATCGGCTGATTACCGTAAGCACTCGCTTTAGTAGTCCGGTGAAGCTGTTAAGACCTTGCTGGGTCAATAGCGTAGCCAGATCGAGAAAAAAAAACTTTACCTCTTTATAATATTAGTATAGATGCACTCGAAATATATACTAGAGAGAGAAAGATTCGTTGAAATCTATAGTACACTACTGCCGCGGTCGTCTCGCACTGTCTTTATTTTGCAACGAAACGGACGACATCAATCACATTGCTCTGAACGAATTAAGTAACGCCACCGCAACTTAAGTTGATCAAGTGCAATATAACACAATATACACCCGGATCATGTGATTGATACATTGCGGTGTATACTAATAGGTGGACTATTTTTTTTTCTTAATATTTCCGTTTCGCTTCGACTAGGTTATGTTAAACTAGCGAAACAAAGCGCGAGCCGGTCGTGGCAATAGTCGGCGAGTACATTGCGGTGCCGTTAATACGTAAGTACTGGAATAAAAGAGCCGCATGCAGTCCGCGAGCCGCGGTTTTCCATCCACTGTACTAGATTCTGTAGGTGGTAGAGCCCCGCTGAAGCTATTTTTGGTTTCAGCATGAATGGGTCGGCTCCTCCGGGGTAGTACCACCCCTCTCACAGGTAACCGACGTGAAATAACAGTGCTTGCATTGTTGTGTCAGAAAGCCGGAGGCCCACGTCCCTTCTTCTTTCCTGTTTTCCTTTTCCTTCCCCTCCCCCTTCCCATATACAGGCTGGCAACGCACTTGCGACGTCCCTAAAGTTGCTAGTGTCTATGGACGGTGGTGATCACTTAACATCACGTGACCCACCAGTTCGTTTGCATCCTTTGATATAAAAAAAAACCAGTAGATTGGTTACCAAAAATAAAATATAAAAAAAGTGTACGCAATTAAAGTAAATTTTTTATTTATTTATTTATCATTAACTTTAACACTTACATTGTTACTAAGATTTACATTGTTACATTTACATTTATTTATTGGAACTTAGAACTTTAAATAATCTGCAGAATATGATAAATGATCGATATCAGCTGCATTAGTTATCCTGTGTCGCAGCCAATATCGCCCAGTTCCAGAGTAACATATTTCGTTCCTCAAATAAATAATGTGTGTACACACAATGTATGTGAAGTGTCATATACAGAAGAAGATATTATTAAATATTTTTGATTTCGTCAATAAACAGTTTATAAACAAATCAATCAACTATTTTTTAAAGAAATAATATTACAATCAATAATACTAAAAATCATACAATAAAATTCATTATGCATATATGGGTGCGCGACCGTGCTGCCATTTGGTTTCAATATAAGTAAGTAACAAATTAAATCGAAGCTTCTTTATCTGTCGTGACATATAACAGCTCATTCGGAACTTAAATAACTCAGGAAATATAATTAGCAACTCTTTGATATAAAGTAAATAAAATATAGAATAGTACGAACTGATTACTAAGTAACGAATTAAATTAGTTATGATTTAATAGAGGTTTTGGTTATGTTAAATTATTATCTAACCGGATGGTACAGAAACTTGACGCCATATTGCCGTAACGGACTTCCGTTGCATTGTCGTCCAGTTATCTCCTAGTCGGGCCTAAAGAAGTTTTATTAAAAAAAAACAATCCAATGCCTAACGTCGGGCTAATTGTCGCCTTAACGTAACAAATATACTCACGTCCATGATTCATTGCCCTTACTGTTCCAGGATTTCGACACAGGACCTCTACCGTGGGAAGAGAGAGCAGAAGAAGAGGCATCACTTCCACCAGTAACTCCAGAGGAACCTATCCTAATTCCTGAAGAACCACCACAGTTCCTAGAAGCTGTCGATCCACTACCGGAGACTGAAATTCCTGATTTAGAAGACACTGGTACGGCAGACATTATTCTTTATTCCCATTATTCTATACTACTATTATAAAGCTGAAGACTTTATTTACTTGAACGCGCTAATCTCTGGAACTATCTATATATTAATACGTGAAGCAAAATCTTTGTACCCCTTTTTAAGCGATCTCCGTATACGTATGAACTTGAAATTTGGCATAGTAAAAATTTATATGGCGGAGAAGTGCAGAAAGCTGTTTATTTTATATAAAATGCATTAGAAGTACATTAAATTAATTAAAACATGCACTTCTCACACTACTGCTTGAATTTTACACAACATATACACACATGTAAATATAAAAGACATTTTGACAGCCGTCAATAACGACTTAAAAAAAGGTTATTTTCAAAAGCTAATGGTAGTATTAAAACATCTTTGTCTTGGATTCATCATTTGATTGTATTGTGCATCCATTACTTTTCCAAACGATGATACTGGGCATATCACTATTTCTCATAATGAACAGACCACATTTAATTCAATATCACTTAGAAATACCACCCACCCATGGTGTCGTGTAAAATTAATTGAAAATTGTATCATGGGTTGCGATAATTTCTTTATTTTCGTAAAATCATGTTAAAATTGTATGTTAAAATTTGAGAGCCACGTGATTTTTGTTTCAAATTTATAATTAATTTCAATATGTATTTACACGTACATTTTGTAAAATGTTTATATAATTAAAGATCGTGGCAAATGGAAAATAACCGAGTAGCCATGATGAAAACCTTTGATTATAGAAGTATGCCCTTTGACAAAAGAACCCTAATAAAGGTCAAACTTTAAAAAAATCTATTAACTATGGTCGAATGTCGACCACTGGGCGCCCACTAGTTTATACTAATACTGTCAGGTTTTATTAAGGTCCCAAAGCACGAGACCGATTTGTCGGATAATGAGTTCAAGCATCATGTAAAAACGGGCTTTAATGTCTGAAGGCTATTTATTATAGGGTAAATCAATGTGTCAACTAAAAACAAACGAATGTATGTATATTGAAAAGATAAACCAGATCGAGTGTTGTTGCCGGTTCTTCTCGATGAGTGGTTTGTTTGAACCGGTGGTACCTTTGACTTTCATAAGCAATTTGATTTTCGGTAACATGGCAATTTCAGAAATGGGAATCAAAAATTTCAAATTGATAGCTCAGTTGATAGCGTATTTAGACATCGTATCAATTGTGGGTTCTAATCGTTACTAACTTCGAGCTTTCAGTGATGAAAAACATAAGAAAACTATAGCAGTGGCATAGCATATTAGGACTTTTCTTAAATCCCGTCTAGATTTTGTTAGGTGGTAGAGGCACGCTGAAGTTCTAACTGGTTTCAGCATAAATATGTCAGCTCGCCCCCGGTACTACCACCCTACACACAGAAACACCCACGTCAACTAACAGTGCACGCATTGTAGCGTTTCTTTTGGTCAGTGAGAGCGCTAAGAGACCTATCTTCCCCTTCCTCCTCCCACTTCCCCACCAACAAAAGGAATCATCGGCACATGAAGTATCGACATTTGTTTGTAAATTTTCGTTACCTGATCATATATGTTGTAAAATTCGTGGCATCTTTCTTGGCATGATCATTCACTTTATGATAGACTAATATCTCGCCAAAAATTCTACAGAGAAAATCAGCGTTGTTATCCAATAAAGGCAAAGGCATACGTATCATACAGCCATTATTTTCGTAGGTGGTAGAGCCCCGCTGAAGCTATTTTTGGTTTCAGCATGAATGGGTCGGCTCCTCCGGGGTAGTACCAACCCTCTCACAGATAACCGACGTGAAATAACAGTGCTTGCATTGTTGTGTTTCGTTCGGTCAGTGAGAGAGCCGGAGGCCCACTTCCCTTCCTCTTTCCTCCCCCTTTTCCCATATACAGGCTGGCAACGCACTTGCGATGTCCCTGATGTCGCTAGTGTCTATGGACGGTGGTGATCACTTAACATCACGTGACCCACCAGTTCGTTTGCCTCCTATGATATAAAAAAAAATATATATATAGCTCTTTTAAAACAGTAATAACTTTCTCCATGAGTTTTTGGCGAAATTTTAGTCTATCATGTAGTGGATGTTATATTTCATTCATAATCTTGTGTTATTTGACTCTATATTTTGTAAATTTGGTGGTGTTTTACGTAATATAGTTAGTTTATTGTGCATAAGTGAAGTGAATGGAAAATAATACCACGGAGCATGAAATTCTGAGATGCCACAAAACTCCCTAGAAGATTCTAACAAGGGAACCACCATCTTGTTAGAATATTAAAATAATCACACGACGCTTGTAATATTTTTAACTACATGACAATGGCAGTAATAATCTGAAAGATTGGTTGCCAAAAATAAAGATAAAAAAATACTTTCTCCATTTCTAGGTATACCGTTGCCGGTGATACCGGTACAAGAACAACCAGTTCCTCTACCGGTGATACAGCTCGAAGAACAATCAGTTTTAGTTGTAGAAGAATCTAGAACACCTGGAGACGTCGTAGAAGAAGTTCAAACGGCTACTCCTGTTGTAAAGGAATCAGAAACAATGGTTGCGGAAACGGAAGATAGACTTGCCGAAGAGTTAGTTAGAAGTGTTCAGAGCATGGTCGGTAAGTAAATTTTCTATAAACATATCAAAAATTTAACGTGATTTTTATGAGAAAATGTTTCACTAGTGTCTAGGAATAAGTAATGAAATACATCTCAATAAATTTTAGAAATGTATGTCTGTCTGTCTATCACGCATCACTAGTGGTAGAACCACGCTGAAGCTATTATTGGCTTCAGCATGAATGGGTTGCCTCGCCTGGGGTACTACCACCCGACCCATAGAAACAGCCACGTGAAGTAACAGTGCTTGCATTGTTGCGTTTCGTTCAGTCAGTGAGAGCGCCGGAGGCCCACTTCCCTTCCTGTTTCCTTCTTTCCCTTTCCTTCCCCTCCCCCTCTCCCATATACAGGCCGCCAACGCACTTGCGACTTTCCTGATGTCGCTAGTGTCTATGGACGGTGGTGATCACTTAACATCACGTGACCCACCAGTTCGTTTGCGTCCTTTGATATAAAAAAAAATCACAGCTAAAATACTGCTTTATGACAAAACCTTTATAAAAAATTATAAAGCATATCCTCGAGTAAAGTTTAGTATTGGTTTCATTAAAATCGGTTCACTCTATCAAAAGTTATTATTTTAATGGCGACGCGACTTAAGTACGAGAGAAAAGTAATTATAAGTAAATAGACTTAATATATTGAGATGATTTTATTAGTCACTGGTTTTGTAAATTAGTTTCCACGCAGACGGAGTCGCGCGCACAGCTAGTATTTAATTATTAAACGTAAACACGATTAAAAGTACGAGGCAGTTCCTGTCAGACAGTAAACATGAGCGTGACGGTTCACTTTCAAACTTCATATCAATAAAATCAAGCCAATAGAAATCAGTGTAGACAGTTGTTTACTAGTAATTTTTTAATCGCGTCTCCACTTCCCGAGACTACCGCCTACAGACAAACTCACAAACGTTATTTAATATTATTATAGATATTTGTATCATCGAAGTAGCATTTAATCTTGGTTTCGTTAATTCAATTTATTCCATCAAAATTAATTGTAATGTTAATGCCGACGCGACTTAAGTAAAGAGTAAAAACTAAAAAAAGTCACAGACAGCCGCTATATTAAATATCAAATTAAACTATTCACACTTCTTTACACTATCTACTTTAGTAGTTCGCGTGGCCGGCCCTCATGTCTCATTCCCGCACATCAGCACCGTCGCGCTTTCTCGGTAGCATCTTTGGCCGAGATCATCCGGGTGATCACAAAGATGCTGCTATCGCGATATTCAGTCATGCTCCTTTACACAAAATGGTGGAAAGGTTTACTTTATTTTCCTTATTAGAACTGAATCGAGTAGTTTATTTCGTTTCATTCTGATTTACATGTTGTGTTTTTGAACCATAGAATTTTTTATTGCATAATTCAAAATGAATACATGTACGGTTAGCTTAGAATAGTTTAGCTAGGTCACATCGGGTTATTCTTCGGTAACAGCCCAAACCGAGGTGTGCCGTGCACCCTTGAGCATGTTAGATGAATAAAATCGACTGAGTGCCTTAAGCGCTCGCCTTAGTAGTCCGGTGAAGCTATAAAGACCTAGTAAGGCCAATAGCGTAGTCATTTCAAAAAAAAAACTTTTGTAGAACTGAAACAGTGACACTGGCTAATTAAAATACGACGTCAAAGGATTTATATGACCCCTAAAGAAAGGCTATTATTTTTAACCTGTGTGAATTTTGCAGATCCGAATGCGAGTTTAGAACAGCAACTCGTGCAGATGAAAGCCCAGTTAGCAGCTTTAGCGAAGCTGCCAGGAGTTATCCAGCAAACACTTGAGCTCGTCTCCAAGCAGCTCGAAGGACTTAGTACTCAGGTAAATTTGTTAAGAAACGTATAAGATTTGTGCATTGATTGATTTATTGATTTTTTTTATATGTTAAAAGGTTTCCTTCGTCTATCGCATGTCGCGTAACAGCCGGCGAGCAGCCTTAGATTAGCAGTAAAGCGAAATACGCTCAGAATGAATCAGTAATTTAAATAGATATTATGTTCAGATGTTAACATGTGTCTATCACTGAATGATTGTATTTATTACTAGCCTCTGCCCGCGACTTCGTTCGCGTTCTGAAAAGGAAAAAAACATCCCGATTTTAAAACATTTTTCATCTGTGCTCCGCTCCTATTGGTCTTAGCGTGATGATATATAGCTTATAACCATTCTCGATGAATGAGCTATATAACACCGAAAGAATTATTCAAATCGGACCAGTAATTCCTGAGATTACCCCCTACAACGTCACAAACTCACAAACTTTACCTCTTTATAATATTAGTATAGATGTACTACCCTCTGCCCGAGACTTCGTTCGCGTGGAATAGTTACTTTGACCTAACGCTAACACGCTGTGGAAGCTCTAAAGAGGAAAATTAAACGATTTTGAAACATTCTTCATTGGTGCTCAGCTCCTATTGGTCTTAGCGTGATGATATATTCTTAACCGCTTTCTCAGGGCCTAAACTGAATAAATTATTATTGAATTTCAAGTTGATTCTATATTTTCAGGCCATAAGTCAAGTAAAAACGAATTATGAATATCAATCAAATACCGAAAGCTTAGAAGGGAAGAACGTTGAAGGTAAGTTCCAATTTTTTCCATGACGTGACAAAAAAATCGTGTTGAAATCAAAGCGTAATAGTTCTTAATAGTTAACTCAATTAAGGCTTAGTAATCAGCATGTACGAGCAATGCATTGATCGAGTTAAGAAAGAAAAAAATACTTTATTGTCGAAACAACTATACAATTACATAAAATTTAAGAAACAAATTAGACAAAAAAAATTTAATACATTTGAAAACCCATTCAACAAATATGTGCAGTACAGCAGTACTGTAGCGCTGTTTTTGCATGGGAGCCCAAACAATGATAAACAGATGTCCAGTCCGTCATATTTATGTCATAATACAAAATTAAAAGAAAAAACATACAACACAGAGACATAATACGGCACAGATGATCACATTAAATAGGTATAGCTTCTATAACTACAAATACTACAACACACACACACACGCACACACACGCACACACAAGAATCGCATTTTTTTTTCATTTATTCTCTTTTGCATATTACAATTCACATATATTGTATGTATTCACATACTATATCTATTTGAGGAATAAAATATGTTACTCTGGAACTGGGCGATATTGGCTGCGACACAGGATAACTAATGCAGCTGATATCGGTCATTTATCATATTCTGCAAATTGTTATCTTAATTTCCAATAAATTAAATGTAAATAGAAAGA
Source organism: Antheraea mylitta (assembly GCA_014332785.1). Taxonomy (NCBI): domain Eukaryota; kingdom Metazoa; phylum Arthropoda; class Insecta; order Lepidoptera; family Saturniidae; genus Antheraea; species Antheraea mylitta. Next base: position 5,005,873 of record JACEII010000043.1, read on the forward strand.
AATAAATGTAAATGTAAATTCAAGACTAAATATAAATCTAGAAAAACGATACACACCAATAAACACATTAAAATAACACATTGAACATATAAAATAATAGTATTAAAACAAATAATAATAAACAACCAAGAAAACCTAACTTAAAGTTTATTCTAAGACTTTCAAACGTTAAGCTGCGTGAAAAGTAGGTTCTAACGCGGTGAAATTAAATCATAGTGATAAGGTTTTATATATGAAACAGCTATAGGCACGGGTAAACCTAATTGTTGACGTAGCGACGCGATGCCATGCCCAAGCAACTGTACGCATTCTTTCTTGCCGCACTAACCTCGCATACTTATAGTGTAATTTGAGAATCGTTCGATTCGAACAATCACAATGTTTCACATCTGTCAGGCGTCCTGTGATGGTTCAATTTTTTCTAAGTACACTTGGCTAGCTACCACCTTCAAGTTGTATATCTATCAGCAAGCATTTGTTGGTGTGTTTCGGAACACGCACTTGAGAGCCAGTTCCCTCTAAGTTTATCGTGTTAACCCTCTTACCTCATCGTCGTTTAAGATCAGATAAGATTATACACAAATTATGCAAGCCTATAAAGTACTAACTTATGCCTGCGACTTCGTCCGCGTGGAATAGTTACCGTTTACTCAACGCACGTAAGGGAAGCTTTCAATAGAAAAAAAAACTTTTCTAAAACATTCTTCATTGACCCTAACGTGATAATATATAGCCTATACAGCCTTCCTCGATAAATGATCTATCTGACACTGAAAGAATTTTTCAAATCGGACCAGTAAGTAGTTCCTGAGATTAGCGCGTTCACAAGCTATTTAGCTTTATAATGTTAGTATACTCGTATATATAAAAGAGGCCTACTCATCTCCTATGTTCCTTTGTATTGTGTATTACTGTGAAAGAATCTGTTACCAACAAAAAAAAAAATTAACATTCATAAAAAATCATAATGGAAAAAAAACCATAAATAAATTTAACACCACAAAAAAAAAATCCTTCAGAAAATACATTATCCACTGTTACAGAGATTAAAACTGAAATTACAAACGGATTTCAAAGTGTAGATGAGAACACGTCTAAAGTTGAAGCTCTGCCGAATATAAATATAGAGGAATTCAAAGAGAATGGAACTGGTGGGAATGAGGAAGAGGTAATCGCACCGGAGGTTGTAATTCAAGAAGCGATAGAGAAAATGAAGAGAGAAGAGGAAGCGAGAGCGGAAGAAGAAATGAGAAGTGAAAAGCAGAAGAAGGTTAGTCTCAATTTTTGATCACTTAAATTTAGTTTCTTTCCTGATTTTAATGACACCATATTTTTTGTTTACACATGTCTATAACGTTTACAAAGAGGAAAGATTTGGTTTTTTGTTGGTTAAACTAAGAAATTACTTGACCAAATTTTAATAATTTGCCTTTAAAATTACATGATCAGTGATTAGCATAAGTTGTGATGCAAATTAAAATTGATAGTCTAATGTTTTGTTGGATGGAATATCAACCCGATGTCCACAGGTTCGAACCCCGGGATGTACCAATGAATTTTAAGGGATTTGCGTAAATTTATTTATACGCAACAATATGAAATGACTATGAAGGAAAATTAAGGAAATCCAAACCTGAGAAATGTTGTTGTAGTCCCACCATATGTGGGGACAATATACCAGGTGAAAGGTTAGACACTCGCAATATTCTAGGATATGATACTTCATGGTCACATTTAACATATAAAATAATAATATCAAAACAAATAGTAATAGATAACCAAGAAAACTTAACTTAAAGTATGCTCTAAGACTTTTAGAAGTATACCTACAAATATATAAATAAAATAATAAACCTATATGTAATGACCGATGCCAAAAGCAATAAGCGTCCTGGAGTCAATAACTTTCGATAATAAAACAGGTGGTAAACTATTTTGTTTTGTTTCTGACGTTCCCAAGTTCCCTCCCTAATGAAAGTGACGGCTATGGACACTGTGCTTTAGCATAGACGCGTAGAGGATTGTGTATAATTTCTGTATTTTTCTAGATAATTAATTAAATTTTAAGCACTTATTTGTTAATTTATATAGAACGAGAATCGAGTGTAGAGTGTCGTCCATAAATATTGCTACTGTCTAAACAATCACCTGGTAGAACTGTTCGGTTTCTCAGAGTTTGAAATCGCTAATACGTTGTGTGCTGCCGCGGGTGATTATACCTATACTTTCCTTCGGAAAGAGGCATATAGCCCTGCAATGGATATGAAGTGCGAGTAAATACGCAAGCTAACATTAAGATAATGAATTAGAATTCATTGTCATTTCATCACATAAGTAGAGCTGCGGGAATTTAATTAGTTGTCAAAGGAGGTATAAAATAAAACAAACATTTAGAAAACACCTTACTACCATTCTTCATGATCAAATACTTGAGATGCTATTCATTGGGGTCCTAATTACGTAGGAGGTTTACGGGGGAGGTGGTCAAGCCAAATCTCACTAAATGTCACGTGGGAGGGAGAAAGAGTTTCAGAAAGAAAAACGTAATGTTTTTGTTGCAAAAATGAATATAAAAATGTTTAAAAACAATATTGATTTAAAGTAAAACATGTCTCTAAACTAGAATAAGCCGAAATACGATACAATTCTTCTATATTTTAAAATCTAGGACCTGGACGATCGAGCCTAACTCGATTCTTTAAAAAAACATTTCTAAATTAAAAAAGAATACTGTTAGGTTCACGTCACAAGCTTAGCATTTCTATCAAAAAATATATATATATTTAAAAAAATATCTCTTTTGCTGTCACTCGGATTTGAACTGGGGTTAGACGGATTTTCGAAACAGCCGATTTCCATCTGAGCTATTTTTGTTCTGACAGCGGTGTCGAAATTTACCTTTATATTTCTAGCTATATTTTTTCATTGTCTGAAAACTTAGATAAAATAGTTTTCGAGTAATTAAATCTAGCTAGATCGATTTATCGTCTCCGAAACCACCTACATACTAAGTTTCACGGAAATCGCTGACGCCGTTTCCGAGATCCTGAATATATAACAATATAGAATTATACAAGAATTGCTCGTTTAAAGGTATACACGAATAGATATAAAGCCATTTATTTTTAATATATTGGTTGTGAGATTGAGTGAGATCTGGCTGGGCCCCTTCCTACATTTGAAAACTTCACATAATTAATGGACACCACCTTAGTAAAAAATTTAGAAGAACTATCGTATATAACTGAATTAATTCACTGGACACTCAATGGCGCTTCAAACAAGTACAAAAAGACAACGTGACTATTTTTTTGTTTTATTGTAGCACGGCAAAGTGACAGCACTATGCCTGATGGTAAGCACAGTACAATCCAAAAATAATAGCGACCACCGATTGACACACTGTCCATCGCCGGTCGCCACTATCATGCCGGTCTGTAAAAAGCTGGATATGCACAGGCTGATCCCGAAACGCGACCCGTAGAAGCGAATCACTATTACGGACTTTTTCGCCATATACATGGTAGTTGCGACCCAGTCGGGCTCTAAAACCCTACCACCCCGCTATCGCCATTGCTTCGTTCGTTATTCAGCAGGGTGCACCACGTGCAGGTGAGGTTGGCTTGGGTGTCTCAAATCTTATGATGTTATTCGACACCCCTTACACCCCAAAACCCCCGCGACTATTTTTATAGAACGATTTATGTTAAAAATTGAACCCATTGACCAACTACCCATCATTGCTTCGACTCAAATATTGCCACAGAAATCTGATTAAAAAAAACAATGCGTGGTACACATGTGGAAGAAGTGAGACTTAGTCGGCTTGTATGTAAAATGTAATATTCAGAAACATAATTATTGAAATATGTTTTAATAGTTTTGATTGAAATGTATATACCGACGGACATTTTCATACTAATTAAAATACATATTTGGAAATATTTGCGAATGGATTTGTTAGTTTTCTTTTAAATATTTTGATTAATGGGAGAAATATCGTTCATATAAATCTATCTTTAACTAGACTAGTGGACGCCCAGTGGTCGACATTCGACCATAGTTAATTGATTAAAAAATCAACTTTAAACTTTATTAGAGTTCTTTTGTCAAATGTTATACTTCTATAATTAAAGGTTTTCATCATGGCTATTCATTTATTTGCCATTTGCCATGATCTTTATTATATAATCATTAAAAAAATCTATGTGTAAATGAAAATGAAAATTAATCATAAATTTGAAACAAAAACCACGTGGTAAAGCTCAAATTTTAACGAAACATAAGTTTACGAAAATAGAGAAATTTGTTGCCATGACACAATTTCAATTAATTTTACACGACACCATGGGGTGGTATTTCTGGGTGATATTGAATTAAATGTAGTCTGTTCATTATGAGAAATAGTGATATGCCCAGTATCATCGTTTGGAAAAGTAATGGATGCAAAATACAATCAAATGGTGAATCCAAGACAAAGACGTTTTAATACTACCATTAGCTTTTGAAAATAAATTCTTTTTTGTTAATAGATGAGGTTGAATTGCAATATTGTAACCGCAGAGGTCTAAGTCATGGATTATTTTTATGAACAAAATTCTTATTTTGATTATAGAAAGTATTATTTGGCTCATTTTTTTATTAAACCATCATTTGAAGTGAGTTCACCATAAAAATAATAAACATTACAATAATAGTTATATGTTATAATATCATTGTTAAATGTAGGATGAAAAATGGTAATTAGAACGTAAGAGTTAAAAAATACGTATAGTCGAGCATAGCAACCTCCTTCACAACCTTTTTTGAAGTTCGTAATTATTGACGGCTGTCGAAATGTCTTTTTTATTTACATGTGTGTATATGTTGTGTAAAATCCAAGTAGTAGTGTGAGTAGTGCATATTTTAATTAATTTAATCTACTTCTAATGCATTTCATATAAAACAAACAGTTTTCTGCACTTCTCCGCCATATAAATTTTAACTATGCCAAATTTCAAGTTCACCCGTCGACGGGAAATAGGTTAAAAAGGGGTACAAAAATTTTGCTTCACGTATTAATATATAGATAAAATTAATTTTATAAAAAATTGGAGCATTTAGGGTTTTCAGATCACATATATTACGATATTTAGTATTTAATGTAATTACAAAAATGCATCAATAAATTCATATGTCTAATAGCGTTTATAAGATAGTGAAAACTCTATAATTATTTAAAAATCTTCATCAGTAAATATGTATTTTAATGCTCCGTAACATACGCAGCAGTTATCGGCAACCAAATAACACGCACACTGTTCGGAAAAACATAGGGAAAGATATATTAGACAAGCATTAAAATTCTCTAACGAAAACGTTACTATCTGTTAGACAATAAGCATTTTCAATCTTTTTAGTTTATATGCAACAGATATCATAAAATAATTTAAAAAAAATAATTAAAAAACGACGTTAAGTTTTAATTTTAATTTGGTAGGTGGTAATGCCATGTTGAAGGTATTACTGGTTTCAGCATGAATGGGTCGGCGCGCCCCCGTTACTACCATCCGACCCACAGAAACACCGAGGTGTAGTAACAGTGCTTTCATTGTTGCGTTTAGTTCTGTCATTGAGAGCACTGGACGCCCACGACCATCTTCCATTCCCCTTTACTCCCCCTCCCGCCCATTCCCCTCTCTTACGCTTCCATTCCTCTGTCCCTTCCTCGTCCCCAACACTTCAATCCTTTTCAAAAAGTATATAATAAAAACAAAACTATTCAGGAATTCACCCAGCGTGAGAGTGAACCTAGGCAGCTGACTCAACGTCCCGCTAGTAGGGTCGGGAAACCAAAGCCCTTATTTGGCCCTCTCAATCCTGAGGACCGTCCTCTAATCCTCCCGGGAGGTAGGAAATGGAGATGCCCTGAAGATGCCAACGAAGATCAGATAATCGCTGAGCTGATGAAAGCGAATGCTGAAGTCATTCAAGGGAAAGCTATTGGGTTGGTACTACTATTTTATACCATAGTAGTTTATCATCCATGGTAGATATCATAGCGACACGTTATAATGGCCGTTTTGACACATATCGATAGTGACGAAAAATATTTAGTTTGTCATAAATGGTAGATATAATAGCGGTACGCCATTATGGCCGTTTTGACAGAACTATAGTGACGTAAAATGTCAACTGTCGAAAAATAAACGAATGCTGCTTTGGTTTGCATTAAGCTTAGACGCGAGTTTGCTACCGATCATAGTTGTACTAGCCAGCGATTCTATATATACAATCATATGTGGGATATAAAAATACACTTCATCGAATTTTGTGAGATATAAATTCCGAGTTGTGTTGTAAGTATGTATAGTAAAAATTATAATCCATTAAGTATCTTGACAAAGGTGCTGTTTTTTTGTTAGTAAAACCTGAAATTATTTGCTCACGAGATCATATAGTATAGTTAGAATTAGAGATTATAGGATTAGGGATTATATTGTAGAAGATATATAGTTAGATATAATATAATTAAGAAACCAGTTTACTAAATTAAATTTGTATCCCAAAATTATACATTAGATAAATTTTAGGACTAACTGTGCGTCGTTATCGACCAAATAGGACAAGAATTTGCTACTTTGAACATAGTTATTCATTTATACGAAATGTCATAAGCCGACAACTGTCAAAACGGCCATCATAGCGTGGCGCTATAATAGTTTACATATATACTATGGAGTTTTGAAGAAAGAAGTATATCATCTTCATCTAAGGAAGTGTCGTTCAAAATATATAGAATAACGGAGTCATTGTCATAACGGCTAATGCCTTTTTTTTCTCGAAATTACTACGCTATTGACGCATCAAGGTCTTAACAGCTTCACCGCACTATTAAGGCGAGCGCTTAAGGCACTCAGCCGATTTTATTATGGCAACCAGCTCAAGGGTGCACGGTACACCTCGGCTTGGCTGTTGCCTGTTGCATGCAAAATCGCGACCTATCTTAGCTAGTCTAGCTAACTATTCATATATGTATGAGTTGTTGAACCGTATATGTGTATCAAGCATACACGCCTCAACAACTCTTCCATATATTTATTATCGGAAAATTGAGAGTTTTTAGTTTGATAAGGGAAAAAAAAGTAAACCCTTCCACTTTCATGTGTAAGCGTGTACGTGTGTGGGGGTGATCGTGTAGTGTTGTAGCGGAGATGTATATTTGTGTGTCACCGTATCGCGCAAGCAACGCACTCAAGGGCTCCCTACCGAGGGATCGAACCTAGGCTTGAGCCGCTGCCGTGGGAGGCCTAATTGGGTGCCGTGGGAGGCCTAATCGGATTAACGCCTAATGCCGTTTTACTGTTGCTGTACTGTAGGTAGAGCATTATTGCCGGGAGGCAGAATTCTGAGTAATTAAAAGTTGTATGAATGCTCGTAAAAACAAAATTATCAAAGAAATATATCCTGTGTCTTTTTTATCATTGGTATGTAAATCTTATTCTTATATCTATAGTAAGAATATATATATATATTTCGAAATGAAAACGCTGTTGACCTGGAAAGGTCTTCACAGCTTCACCGAACTACTGAAGCGAGCGCTGAAGGCACTCAGCCGATTTGGTATGTTTGGGCGACTAACTCGAGGGCGCACGGCACACCTCGGCTTGGTCCTTCGCCTGTTTTGTGCAAAAATCGCGACCTATCTGAGCTAACCTAAGCTAAGCTATCTACATATGCGTATATGAGTTATTGAAACATGCATGTGTACCAAGCATGCGTGCCTCAACAACTCCTATATGTATTTTGTGTCGGATAAATTCCTCAAGTCTATATAGTAAGAATGTAAATATAGCGAGTCTGTACTTTTTAGATGTCTGTGAAAAAAATTGCTGCTGGTGTCTTTTTAGATATGCCTGTCTGAAGATTTAGTCATTGTTTCATTAAAATCGCTCCACTCTTTCAAAAGTTATTGCAATTTGATTAGTACAGGAAACGAAAGACTGGTTTTTGGATTAAATTTCACGCGGAGGAAGTCGCGGGCACAGGTAGTAAATAATATTACGTGAGTGCACTGAAGGTTTTTTGTAAGAACCTCGGTGTAGAAGAGAAAGATTGACTTATGCTCGCGAGCCGCGATTTGCCGGCCACTGGCCACTGACGTAGTGTAATAAGCATTTATACCAAACGGAATAAAGATTTTATAACTATTACGTAAGCAGAATTTAAGTCAGTATTATCTAGTCCCTCCCCTCCAGCAAAAGTAAGCTCCCCCTTTGTCAGCAAAAATAAACAAGCCTCCCCCTCCATTGCTTAAGTATTGGCATATTATTTACAAAATCTCTTAGAAATTTCATTACCCGTTCTTCAAAAAGTAATGAAGAGTAAATAAGTAAATATTAATGTCTTACTAGTGTAATGTCACTGTATTATGCCCCCCCCCCCTTAGTGCTTACGTAATATTCAAACAGACTCGTACTCTAGAAGTTACAATGTTAAACTGTTTCAATAGGAATTTTAACATTTGATTCATAATGTCCATTTTTGTAGGATCGAAAGCGAACAACGTTCATACGATAAAAGGTTTGTCGTTCATTTGTCAAATTAAAGGCATGGTACATAGAGACCTCGAAGAAGTTTTCGACCGCTCTGAATGCGCAGAGCAAAAATGTAGGTATAAACTATTGGTCCCGGCAGACGTTATCTTGCCGTGATAATAAAAAAAATCCTAAAAATTAACTGCAGCACCACGTACCAGGTCCGATTGTGAATCTAAATGATCCTAAATGCATTTGAACACACACAAAAAGATCTCCAAAATCTGATACGCGGTTTTGGAAGAGTTCAGTCACATACACACGAACACAAAAGAATTATATATAAAGATTTATAACATTGAGACAACTTAAAGATATATAAAAGTCAGTTTTAGACTCATATACTAGATATTATTAATTTGTTTTATATTAAACTCTTGCCCACATGTCGCGCAAGCTCGAGTTTAGAGCTATATTCAGAACGGTCAAAAACTTTGACAAACACTACCCGCTATTGTATCATTATTAGATATCTATATTGTTAAATGTTTGTGCTAATATTATAATACGTAATAAAGTGGTCCTTGTTTGTTTGTTTGCTAGAACACGTTATATGGTATTACTTTTATCAATAAAAAAAAAATTGTATTTTAACCGCCGCTCGCCCTGGCCAGCAAAAAAATTATTATAATAGGAAATGAATGTCACAATTTGTGGTATGTTCGGAAAAGTTTAGATACCTACTGTCACAATTTTTTATCTCAAACTATGAAAAAAGGCTTGAGCTAGTTGTCAAAATTAAATCTGCTGTGTGTCTTAAGCGCTCGTCTTAGTATTCCGGTGAAGCTGTTAAGGCCTTGCTAGGCCAATAGCGTAGTCAGTTTTTTAAAAGAGTTTTTTAGTCTTTGGTTCGTAATATCGGTTTACTCTACCAAAAGCTATTGTAATTTTAATGACGACGCGACTTAAGTACGAGAGAGAAGTAGATAAGTAAATGGACTTAATACATTCAGATAACTTTATTAATCACAGCTTACATATGTTTCTACAAATAGTATCTAATATAATAAAGCTTAAATAAAAAAAAAAGAAAAATGTCACTTTGTATGGTTAATATTTTTGACTTCTTTGGTTGAAGAAATTTGTAAAGTTAAGGCAATGATGGTTAGTGGTTATTTGTTAGGAAACAGTTTCTATCTACTCGGGTTTGATTTTTGAACTTCAGTCTTCGATTAAAAAAAATTGGTTGTCTCTAAAATCGGTTTACGAACGATAATATTACGTGATAACGTCATTAGAAAATATTGATGAAAAATTGCATATGTTTATGAATTGAATCGAATTGTTAATGTGGAACATTTATAGAAGCACCCTAAATTAATTTTGGTTTGGCGACGTGACGACGCAAAACACACTATTAACGAAGTACTCAAAACACTGTATAGATTCAAATTGTTTTGTAGGTCACTCGTTGTACTAGTACGTAAGTAGCACGCGCCGACGAGATAACGACATTTGATAAATGCCGCCAAAAAACCGCGCTTGCGCCTAGTTGATTTTTTTTATTTTGTATTTAATAAAAATGAGTAATAAAATAAATAAACAGACATTATATTATAGAACAAATTTGTAATGCTTTATCTTTTCATTATGCCATAGCGGATTCCTGTCGTAATCTATTCTTTTAGGCTCATAACTTATACAAAACAATTTGGATATTTCACATCTGCTAGGCGTCCCGTGACGGTTCAATTTTTTCTATAGATAGATGCGTCTCAAGCCGAGTGCTTAGGCTGATCACGCCTCTCTATCGCTTATTCCGCGCTCACGCTTGCACGCACGGCTCAGGCGGAAGGTAACAATGAGTCATGCTTGATCGAGCATGCAATTATAAGACGTTGTCACCTCAAAAGAAATTAATGAAAGCATGAAATGGTAGTAAGGTATTTTATAAATCAATCTTGAGTAACCGCCGCTGTCAATCTGCAAATATGCGCAACACCAAAGCTATGTTCTACCAACGGCACTTAAATTTTATTAAACTCAATTTTTTTTGCGCAAAGACACCATCCCTATTATATAATTTAAAGATTCGACACACCCTGGTTTTCAAAGTGTCTTATTAGTAGACTACTGTACATAGACTATACCCTTCTAAACTGTATTTTACATTCACAAATTAGTTTTAAAGTACCTCGTTACGTTTGTTTTTTTTTCTCTCTCTATACTTACACCGCGTGACCACAGATCGAAATCTGGAACAACACTTGGCCGTGGGGTGATAGCAAATATATCTATAGGAAGAGTGGGTATGTTTGTACCAATATTCTTAATACTGAGTTTGAGTTGTCCCAACCTTCCAGTCAAAACCCAGATTTATCTTTTTAAGCATTGAAGGAAATTTGCCAACCTAACTTTTTGTAATACTTCTAGCATTTTGCATGGAAAACTATCCAATATTAATCTATAATTGTTATTCCCGTTTTCCATTTGTCAGCATAAGTAAGCAGACTCTTAACCGCCTTAATAAAAGTAATGGGTGTGTTCTTACGACTACACAATAGAAGTGAATTTTTTTAATAATTTATTAACTAACTATACGCACAATACACTCGAAATACTACATTGATCATATACAAGATAAACAATAATCTCCTTTCTTATTATATTACGCAACAATAGTAATAATTGGTACGATGCACTCGTCAGACAGTAAACGTGACGAGCGTGACGGTTCATTCTCATTCAGTCTGTGCCAAATATTCTAACCGCTATAAATGTAGCTGCGTAGAACATAAATTTAGGTATACATATGGCATTGAGACAAGGATAAATAGATGCCCATTTTAGATTCCTATAACAATTTAACTTGGTTTTGTATTAAACTTTTGACAGTATTAAACTCAAACTCGATCTAACAGCTATATTCAGAGCAAAGAAAAAGATTTACGAGAACAGCTATACTTATCCTCTGTTTTTAACAAACTATTTACTTCCCTGCGTTTTAGTCTTAATTACTTATAATTTTATGTGTTTTTTTTTTTATATTACATAATTTATGTTGTGGACTCTGTACTACCTCTTAGTATATAGTATCTTATCTATGGTACTACCAATCACAAAACTTTCTCCGCTGTTAATCTGTAGCTGTCAAATTCTAAAGTCTTTTTCTTTTCTAAATTAAGAATAGAACTTTCATTACATTATAATATTTAAAATGAGAACATTAAAAAGTTTCGACGCAAATGTGATTTATAAAGAATTATAACAATCTATCGCAAAAAAAATTAAACAAATTAATAAATGTACACATAACATTATAGTATGGAGTGTAGAGGCAAGGAGAATCAACTCTATGTATGGAAAAGAGGTCCGTCAGAATGTGTTAAAGAAATGTGGCGCTACAGTAGCAACAGGATTTATTATTGTTTAATTATTTCAAGAAGTTTTTATAAAAGTAAACAGTTAAATAGCTCAAAAAGTATTATTTAGAGTCCATAACAATTTCTATCACACTCCACGTTTTAGGTTATATTAACAAGATTAATTCGGAATATTCATAATCTTTGTCTATTCCTAGCGCCATTTTGGAGGGTCTTGGAACTATTATTTAATGCTTTGAGCTGGACACTTTATCAACATGTTCCCCATATGAGATAGATCACCACTCCTTTACCGTCCATACATTATACATTCAATAAAAGATATACAACAATTAAGTACAATCGATTATTAATCGATTTAAATAATAAAGTCCGCTTCGTTGAATTAAATTGTTAAATTACAGAATCAATTTCATGAAATATGAGGTGCCCCCAGTGTCTCTTGAACACTTGAAGAATTCTGAGGTGTATAAAGTCGTACACAATATGGATGAGACACCGCTGAAGCAAGTTGAGTTACTCGGCCCGGTTATTGCTGAAGCAGATTATAGAAAGGTTTGTATGTCTGTCCCATAACATATGCATATATACGATAATCATCACAATAGAAAAAACGTCTAAATTTAACTTAACCTCTCAATTGTGTGCTTCCTAAGATGAAATATCTGTTTCAAATAGACATGGTAATCTGAAATCGATTAATTAAAAAGTTGAACTATAAACTTTTTTTTTTTTTAATGACTACGCTATTGACCCAGCAAGGTCTTAACAGCTTCACCGGACTACTAAGGCGTGCGCTTAAGACACTCAGCCGATTTTATTTTGGCAACCATCTCAAGAGTGCACGGCACACCTCGGCTTGGCTGTTGCCTGTTGCATGCAAATCGCGACCTACCTTAGCTAACCTAGCTAACTATTCATATATGTATGAGTTGTTGAAACGTATATGTGTACCAACCATATCATCATCATCATCATCTCAGCCTATAGTCGTCCACTGCTGGACAAAGGCCTCACCACACGTTCTCCACAGCGTACGGCTCTGTGTCGCCTGTAACCAACGGCTCCCCGCGACCTTTATAATGTCATCGGTCCATCTGGTGGGGAGCCGTCCCACGCTGCGCTTTCCGGTGCGTGGTCGCCACTCTAGGACTTTTTTGCCCCATCGCTCATCAGTCCTTCGAGCTATGTGCCCTGCCCAATTCCACTTCAGCTGTGATATTTGGTGAGCTATGTCGGCAACTTTAGTTCTCCTACGGATCTCCTCATTTCTGATTTGATCACGTAGAGAAACCCCGAACATTGCTCTTTACATCGCTCGTTGGATGATATTGAGCTTTCTTATGAGACCCAAAGTTAGCGGCCACGTCTCAGTGCCGTAAGTCATCACTGGCAACACGCATTGGTTGAAGACTTTAGTCTTCAAGCACTGGGGTATTAAGGAAGAAAAAACAGTTCTGAGTTTCCCAAACGCTGCCCAACCAAGTTGGATTCGGCGATTTACCTCTTTCTCGAAGTTGGACCTACCAAGTCGAATAGTTTGTCCTAGGTATATGTACTCGTTAACAACTTCAAGTGTAGAATTCCCAATAATTATTGGGGTGGACACTACGTGGCTCATTAATGTGGTGGATTTGCCATACTCGCCACGCTTGGCAAGCGGGTTGGCGAGCGCAGTAGTTAGTTAAGAGATCGCTGCTGCCCGACACTCTTACCGGAGAGTAGATGGATTAGTGAATGAGGTAAGGTTATGGTGGTTGTTGAGAGGAATGGTTTGTGGTGGATAGGGATTGTTCAAGGGAGGATACTACTACCTCGGATGGAACTGAAGGAGGCAGTAGTAGCTAGGGAAGCCGGGGACGCGTACCCGTATATCCTGGACTCAGTTTCCGGAGAGGCGACTGAGAAGAATACCCCTGACTACCAACCATATACGCCTCAACAATTCCTCCATATATTTATTTATTAAAATTGAGAGTTCTTCAGTTCGATAAGAGAAAAAAAAGTAAATCCTTCCACTTTCATGTGTAAGCGTGTAGGCGTGCACGTGTGTGGGGGTGATCGTGTAGTGTTGTAGCGGTGATGTATATTTGTGTGTCACCGTATCGCGCAAGCATCGCACTCAAGGGCTCCCTACCAAGGGATCGAACCTAGGCTTGAGCCGCTGCCGTGAGAGGCCTAATCGGGTGTGCGGGAGCAAAATTAACCCCCAGACCACGGCGGCGTGATCTGTGGTTACGCAGGCGTGGGCGTGAACACGCTCTGTTTCGAGGGACAGGCTGGTACAGATAGTTCGCTGACATGATTGAATCAGGAGGGTCGGTAAAAATGTGTCGCGAACGTCTTTTATAACGCGCAGCGTTAGGTACGGGTTTGAACTATCAACTATTTTTAATCGATATTAAGCAATGATCAGTTCAGATCAGATCTGATTCAAACCGATATCCCTTAGGGTAAAGATCATTCCCGACTATGGGTATAAGTTATAGTTTTTTTATTTTTGCAGAGATGTCGTTCGAGGACTCCGAATATAATCGAGCAACACAACGTTCACCCACCTCAGTTTCAACCATAGATAATATTTTGTTGTGCTTTGTCATTTTTATACAATAATTTTATGTTCCTACTGTAGTTAGTTTTTTGTAAATAAATAATTTGTTTACAAGTTTTTTTATTATTTTTGTCTTGGATATCTTTATATGTAATTCTTCTGTCCGTGTGTATGTAAATGAACTCCACCTAAACAGCTGGACAGATTTTGATGAATTAGTTTGTGTGTTCAGGTGGATTCAAGAATGTTCTAGATTCAAAATTGGACTCGGTAGGTGGTGTTGTGGTTGAATTTTAGGGTTTTTTTATTTTTACCATGGCAGGACAACGACCGACGGGCCTGCTAGTATCTAACACATTTATTGAATATGGATATGTCACTATTGGTGGTCTAAAATCATTTAACAGAACCCCAGAATTGGTCGATAAGGTATTCAAACATTTCTTAAGAGTGATTTGTCACAGACAAGGTTTTATTATAACGCCATGCTATTATATTCCATTGTTATTAAGTTTATATCAAATTTAACACCAGCCTACTCGTAATCACAGTAGTTAATCTATATACATACTTTTTTTTTCGAAATGACTACGCTATTGACCCAGCAAGATCTTAAAAGCTTCACCGGACTACGCAATATACATATAAATAGATGTTGTTGTATGTGAAATCGATAATCTCGAAAATATTTCAACCTATGGCGGTAACAATTTGAAAATATCATTTTTAATGCACCACAACTATTCATTACAACAAATAATACAAAACGTACGCAAAGTTGTAGGCGCAACTAATATAGTCACGAATATGTAAAGGGTATTGTTTTTTGTCACAATTTAGAGTATTATGTATTACAATTTGTATTGGTACAGAAATTAGTGTACTGCGTAAATACATTCAAAGCAGTCACAAAAATAAGCTCGACTAATAAAACCAACTTGAGATTTTAGTTTTATAATATTATTTTATAATGATTATATATCTGTTTTATATTTATAGCCTATTCAGATTCGGAACTTCAGATATTCTGATTATATTATGTAATCAATATTAGGCGATATACGATTATCAAGCTATTTATAAAATATTTTTAAAAGTATGCGTATTATTTGTTTTTACGGATATTTGTTGTTATGAATAAATAGCAGACTTTATGATTATAGTCGCTCCGTTATACTCAAAAAAACATCAACAACAGGAATCAATTGTCTAAACCACGTACCTGGAGTTTTTGGCGGGATTTTAGTCTGTCATGTAGTGTGTTTTATTTTCATAATCTTATGTTATTTGACTCTATATTTTGTAAATTTGGTGGTGTTTTACGTAATATAGTTAGTTTATTGTGTATAAGTGAAGTGAATGGGAAATAATACCACGGAGTATGAAATTCTAAGATGCCACAAAAACTCTCGGGAAGGTTTAAGGGATTCCATCCATTCCATCTTGCTAGAATATTAACTCACACGACGCTTGTAATATTGTTGACTACGCGACAATGGCAATAACAATCTGAAAGATCGATTGCTAAAAATGAAGTTTAAAAAAAACACATGCTGTCATTTTTGACAGCCCTCTTAGTACAGTTTCACTTATCAAAATATCAAGCATAAGAAAGAGAAGTACTGTAATATTTTATACAGGTGTGACAAAGATATACTGTACTTATTGAGAATGTTTACATTTAAAAATATTGATTGCTGCGCCGTACATTTTATCGTTTCTAGAAGAATACTACATAAATTAAATATACCTAATATAAAAATAAATATTTATTAGTTATTTTAGACTTCATCGAGTGTTTTCTTAGATTATGTTGACATCGAAAGTAAGTATTTATAGTAAATATTTATCGAAAAATAAAGTATGGAAAATATGTTCAAGGTTCACCATATTATTTTTTATTTAAAACTAATTAGTCATTTTGATAAGGAAATTGTTTATTCAACCTTGAATATACCTTAGGCTTTTAGGGTTGTAATTAAATTTGTAATTTTTATTCATATCCTTTTATATATAAATATCTTGGACATTGGCAACTGTAAAGCTGAAAGGAATTAAAGTTGTAGAATTTATTATTATTAATTTAATATTTTAAAAAATGTGTGTGAAGTTATACTTCTTTGGCGTAGCAAGATAACATTTTTTTCAAAAATTTTATCTTTCGCCTTATTTTACGTTTGTAGAAAAAACGACACTAAGAATAGAAAAAAGTATTTAATACACTGAAATTTTAATACAAAGAAATACAACCAATAAATGCAAAGAAATAAAATGTTGACTATAGCTAACTTCAGGGTGTCGGTCTTTCGTAACGGTGTATGCATGCATCGTAAAATTTTCTCTCATCATTTTTCCCTAATGCGCCAAATAAAATATAACTCCAAAAATTCAACAATATAAAGCTTATTTGTTTAATTTTTAGCAAACAGTCTTCTAAGGGTTTACTATCATTAAGGAGTAGGTAATAATAGTAGGTTGATCCATCAGGCTGTGAACTCTCCGGAGCAGAACATTGCAGATAATAACCTAAAGATGGCCATAAAGGACCGAAGTGAAACTGCCATAAAGGCAATAATGTCCTTAAAAAATCCATCCTAAGATTTATTATAAATAAATTTAATGTATAATTCAAATTTAACAGTAAAGTAAAACCTATTACAAATCATAAGCCTGTATCCATAAACTGAAAGTTAAATTCATTTGTTTCAAAGGTATAATTATTCATTTAATTACCACAAAACTGAGTAAATGTGAACACAAAAATGTAGTAACATAATTGACTAATATTTTTTTACAGCTAGAAGTACTGGTGGATTTTGGTCCTAAGCCAGATCAACAAACATTGGATCGAACTTTAAATCAACTTACATCTCACAAAGATGTTAAAAGTGTAAGAAACTTTGTTTATTTATACATCTATACTTCTATACTCATATTATAAAGAGGTAAAATTTGTGACGTTGTGTGAAGTTGTAACGTTGTAGGGGGTAATCTCAGGAACTACTGGTCTGATTTGAATAATTGTTTCAGTGTTATATAGCTCATTCATCGAGAATGGTTATATATCATCACGCTAAAATCAATAGGAGCGGAACACAGATAGAAAATGTTTCAAGATTGGGTGTTAGTGTTAGTGTATCTAAAGTTGCGGGCAGAGGCTAGTAAAATATAAGGTATTGAAAAAAATGGTGGTGTTATCCCTCGACAGGTGTGGGCCCTTTAAGAGGCCCTCACTGCCGTCTGAGGCGTCAAATATGGTAGACCCCTCAAAGAGGGAGTGGATGGGCGGGGTTCATACCTGCGGACATTGAAATAATATTCCACCAGTTAAACCACTAGGTCACCACGATTTTTTTAAATATTATAAACTATTAATAACATCTTACTTAATCCTCAAAAAAATAACTCCTATCCCTACTTCAAGGGACTACCAGATATTGGTTTTCAAAGCAACTTGAGTAACTAAACTATATAAATGGCTGTCAAGTTATATATTGGTTTCAGCCTGAATGGGTCGGCTCGTCCGGGGTAGCACCACCCTCTCACAGAAAACCGACGTGAAGTAACAGTGTTTACATTATTGCGTTTCGCTCGGTCAGTGAGAGCGCCGGAGACCCATCTCCCCTCCCCTCCCCTCTCCTCTTCCTTCCCCTCCGCCTTTCTCTCCATACCCCCAAACACAGGTTGGCAACGCACTTGCAACTCCTCTGGGGTTACTAGTGTCTATGGACGGCGGTGATCGCTTAACAACAGGTGACCCGCATGTTCATTTGCCTCCTATATGACATTAAAAAAAAGTTTTTTTTAATTCACCTTAGTGATTTTTTTTCTAAGATGATAAACACCCTAAACCTAGAGATGGACCTGCCTATCAAGTGCAATTGCTGGAACACCAATTGGTGACTGATTTTCGAAATGAGTGTAGTAGCTAGTGGATGGTGGGCTTAGAAGAAGCCCTACTGCTATGATTCCATCATGATTATTTCCTTCGTTAAAAGCTCTGATTCTGTTGCTTGACTTTGTCAATTTACACAGTGTCTGGACATTTTTTTGTGTCATAGGAGGCAAAGGAACCAATACCCACCTGATGTTAAGTGATCACCACCGTCACCAATAACACCAGGGGAGTCGCAAGTGCGTTGCCAGCCTGTTTTTGAGATAGGAGAGGGAGGTGGGCCTCCGGCGCTCTCATTGACCGAATGAAACGCAACATGTAAGTACAGTTACTTCATGTCGGTGTTTCTGTATGTCGGGTCCTAGTACCCTGGGCAAGCCGACCCATTCACACTGGAATTAGTAATAGATTCAGAGTGACTCTACCATCTACCAAGTCATTTGTCTAACTTGTCAAGTTTTAGGAGTTGTTAAAGCACGCTTGCTTGGTACACATGCTTGTTTCAATAAGTCATATACGTATATCTAAATAGCTTAGGTTAGCTCAGATAGGTCGTGATTTTTGCACAAAACGGGCGACAGCCTAAGCCGAGGTGTGTCGTGCTGCCTTGAGTTAGTCACCCAAACATCCCAAATCGCCTGAGTAGTTCGGTGAAGCTGTAAAGACCTTCCCGGGTCAAAAGTGTTTTTATTTCGAAAAAAAAAAGAAAAATATCAAGTTTTGGAAACAATGGCTCTCAATCCCAAAGCCATATCTGCTCTGTGAAAACTTGAAAAGTTGAAAACAAATACAAGCTTGTCGTATAGTTTTAAACTTTTAAATACTCATAGGCAACATATAAAGATGGGGCTATATTCGTGGAAACAACTTTACCAAGTACCTCACTGTTGGATATGGTGACAAAGATTTCAGGCCTGAGAGCGGTACTACAAGGATTTGGTGGTAAGTTGTCCTAATTACTGATCTTATAAAGACTTCTAACCACATATTCTGATACATTACTAAACAATAATTAATGTATATAAGTAGAAATCAATTGGAGGATGTTTGTAAATGAATCACATCATAAAATCTGCAACTATTAGACTAATTTTTGATGTGAAACATCTATAGGCGCACCCTAAACCTGATTTTGGCGTGGCGACGCTAAACACGAATATAGCACTATTAATGAAATACCCAAAAACATTTGCAACCCTATCCGTATAAAAATAAGATTCAAACTGCTTTGTTTTTTTTTTTCGAAATGACTACACTATTGACCCAGCAAGGTCTTGACTGCTTCACCGGACTAAGGCGAGCGCTTAAGGCACTCAGCCGATTTTATTTTCGCAACCAGCTCAAGGATGCACGGCACACCTTGGCTTGGCTGTTGCCTGTTGCATGCAAAATCGCGACCTATCTTAGCTAACCTAGCTAACTATTCATGTATGTATGAGTTGTTGAAACGTATATGTGTACCAAGCATACACGCCTCAACAACTCCTTTATATTTTTTATCGGAAAATTGAGAGTTTTTCAGTTCGATAACGGAAAAAAAAGTAAAACCTTCCACTTTCATGTGTAAGCGTGTAGGCGTGCACGTGTGTGGGGGTGATCGTGAAGTGTTTTAGCGGTGATGTATATTTGTGTGTCACCGTATCGCGCAAGCAACGCACTCAAGAGCTCCCTACCGAGGGATCGAACCTAGGCTTGAGCTGCTACCGTGGGAGGCCTAATCGGGTAAAATGCTTTGTCAGCCACTCATTCTACTAGGGATACGCGGCTCGCGCCAATGACCTAGCGCCCCTTGGTAAATACCGCCAAACACACCGCGCCTAGGCTTAGTTGAATTTTGATGTATTTAATAAAGATGGATAATAAAATCTTATAAAATTAATAAATTTACTTTTTCATTATTCCACAGCTGATTCGTGACGTAATCTGTTCTTTTATGTATATAACTTTCAAAAAACAATTTCGATGTTTCACATCTGCCAGGTGTCCCGTGGTGGCTCAATTTTTTTACTTTAGGTTCCACTCGGACGAAGTCGCAGGCACGGCTAGAATATTTATAAAAGAGTTATCTCTCTGCAGGTAACATTATACAGTTAGTTTAAATTCCAGACACTCAATCAGCAGTCGCTATGGTATCCAGCCAGTCATGCTGTAACACCAGTGTACTCGGTGTCATCAGATTTCAGCAGTCGGATGAAGGAGTCCTGGTTGTGGACGGTAGCATAGACGGGCTCTCATCAGGTCTTCACGGATTGCACGTCCATGATGCTGGTGATTTAAGTCAGGTACGTAGATTTATTTTAACTCGTATCATATGATATGTTTTGACTAAATTCTTAAGAAGTAAATGCTTACCACTTTGCTGTGAAAAGTTATAAAACGAATACCTGCGATCAATCTTCATATATACCAGGTGATTGTTTAAAGGGTCACATCCTTCAATCATTTGGTAGTTCATGGTCACATTTAACATATAAACTAATAATGTCAAAACAAATACTAATAAACGACAAAGAGAACCCTAGTTAAAGTTTGTTGTAAGTCTTCAAAAGTATGGGTACAAATTTAAGTTAATAGATTAGGTTGAATGACCGACAAAACCTGCGAGTGGCGTTCCTGAGTTTAAAATCATCGATATAAAATGGACAATACCCTTTTGTTTGTTCAAACTTTCAAATTTTCATTTGTTAGTTTGTTGGCTTCATTTTCACTTCAATTTTACTACACCCGACGGTCATTGATACTGTACTTTTACAGGATTGACTATAACTTTTGTATTTTCTAGATAATATTTAGTATCTATTTTTTTAATTGATTTAGAATGGGTATCGAGTACTGAGTATTCTGTAAAAATATTGCTAACGAGTAACCAGTCACCCAGTATATAATTATTTTGTCAGTGTGTATGTGACTAAACTCCTCCTAAACAGCTAGACATATTTTGGTGAAATAATTTGTGTGTGTTCAGATGGATTCAAGAATGATTAAGATTCACAACTGAATCATATTCCAGATCTGTCAACGTCTGTCAGGCCCGCTAGTATAAAAGGAATACAAATTTACCAAAATATTGTTGATAGACAAAAGAAACCTAACAACGCCATCTAGTGATAATCAAACTAGTAAATGTTCCACTGTGAGCCTAATAACTTTTCGCAACAGTTTTGACTTACCATCCATTGCAATCTATTATGGTTATAAAATTAGACCACAATAATACTTGATAACCCACAATGGTAGGACTACAGACAGCAAAATGCTGATTATAAGAATACAGTCGGTTTTTTCCCACGGCAACGGCTCAAGCCTAGGTTCGATCCCTCGGTAGGGAGCCCTTGAGTGCGTTGCTTGTGCGATACGGTGACACACAAATATACATCACCGCTACAACACTACACGATCACTCCCACACACGTGCACGCTTACACGCTTACACGTGAAAGTGGAAGGGTTTACTTTTTTTCCATTATCGAACTGAAAAACTCTCAATTTTCCGATAATAAATATATGGACAAAACTCATACATATATGAATAGTTAGCTAGGTTAACTAAGATAGATCGCGATTTTGCATGCAACAGGCAACAGCCAAGCCGAGGTGTGCCGTGCACCCTTGAGATGGTTGCCAAGATAAAATCGGCTGAGTGCCTTGAGCGCTCGCCTTAGTAATCCGGTGAAGCTCTTAAGACCTTGCTGGGTTATTCTCGACAATACATCTGCAAAGGACTGAATCAAATTGTATCCGGACTCATTCGCAGGGCTGCAAATCTATAGGCGACCATTACAACCCCACCGGGAGTTCACACGGAGGACCTGATGATCCCAAGGACATGAGGCACGCTGGTGACCTTGGGAATATAGTCGCTGATGAGAATGGACGTGCTACCTTCCGGATACTGGATAATGTACTGAAGGTAACAAGCTTACTATTTTCTTACCCTTATTCTAACTAAGTAGTGTCGCCAGAACATGTTTTCTTCTTTCTCTTTTTCCTATCAGATGTTATCTCAGTATTCACCTTTTTTTTACTTTATTTTTGGCAATAAACTTTCAGGTTATTACTGCCATTATCGCGTAGTCAATAATATTACCAACGTTGTGTGAGTCAATAATATTGACTCAATATTCTAACACGATGGTGGATCCCTTGTTAGAACATTTCAGGGAGTTTTTGTGGCATCTCAGAATTCATGCTCTTCCACCATCTTGTTGGAACATTGAAATTATCAGAAGAAACTTATGAAATTATTATCTACTCGAAAATGGCAGTACTAATCTAGGAGACAGGTTGTCAAAAATAAAAGCTTAAAGGAAGATTTATAGCTGTTTTTTTTTGTCTCGTGTAGGTGTGGGATATAGTAGGCCGTTCTGTCGCTGTTACAGAGAGGGGAGATGATTTAGGTAAAGGGAGTTCACCTGCTTCAAAAATCAACGGAAACAGCGGCTCACCGTAAGTGGAAATATTTTTTAAACCAATCAGGATACTTTAGGACGGTTTCATTATTCATTCAATTCGAATGAAACTTTTAAGCTCCCGTAACGGTAATCACTGTCGACAGATCTCGACGTTTCGACAGACAAATTTTATTGTGCTCAGAGTGGTATATTCCGGTATAAAGGTTATTATTACCCCAACAAGAAATTCGAGTTACTATAACATAGATTTATTAAAAAAATAAAAATAATAAAGGAAAATGTGTTAACAATTAGCTGTAACTAGTTAAGTATAGTAATAATGACAAGATTTGCTTACTTTAATATTGAATTTAAACTGCACTAGAGTTAAAATAATGCCTAAGTAAAGATGCAAACCACGAGTCTGCAGGGAAAAATAACTTTGTAAGAAAAAAATTGTATACATTTATAAGTAAACTGTAATTTATGAGCGGTTGCCACTGTCAGAACATTAGGATTTTGCGACGGTCGTTGCCGTCACGCGATCTCATAAGCATATTTTCTTACTTTAGATTGTATTTAATCATTTTTAAATCAAGATATTTATAAAACTGTATTTTTCTTACAAAAGTCAGCCTTATAACTGACTGAAATTTCTTCCAGACGACCTTTGAGTAATGTTATTCCTAGGAATGACTTAATGTATGAGAAACATTATATACAAATATCTATAATATTATTAAAGTTTTTTTTAACTTTATTTTTGACAAAAACTCTTTCAGATTATTACTGCCATTGTCACGTAGTCAATAATATTACAAGCGTCGTGCGATCATTTTAATATCAAGCGTCGTGTGAATCAATATTCTAACAAGATAATGGATCCCTTGTTAGAACCTTCCAGGGAGTTTTTGTGTCTTCTCAGACTTTCATGTTCCGTATTATTATTTTCTATTCACTTCATTTATACACAATAAACTAACTATATTACGTAAAACACCCCCAAATTTACACAATATAGAGTCGAATAACACAAGATTATGAATAAAATATAAAATCTACTACTACAGATAGAGTTTGTGAGCTTGTTTGTTTGTCTATAGGTGGTATCTCCGGAATACAGACACAATTAAATAAACAATTATACTTCGTTCGCGTGGAATAGATACATACACTAACACCAACACTAACCCGCAGCAATTCTCAAAAGGAAAAACATCCCGATTTTGAAACATTTTTCATCTCTGCTCCGCTCCTATTAATCTTAGCGTGATGGTATATAGCCTATAACCATTCTCGATGAATGAGCTATATAACATTGAAATAATCATTCAAATCGGACTAGTAGTTCCTGAGATTACCCCCTACAATGTCACAAACTCACAAACTATACCTCTTTATAATACTAGTATAGATAATAATTATAAATCATTATTATGAACGATTTTCTAATTTTTCACTTCTATCGTGCGGTATTAAAGACACCCACTTTCTTTTCTTTTTTTAATATTTTTGATGGCTATATACGATTATTTATTATTTCGCAGTATCGCATGCGGTGTGATAGCACGTTCTGCAGGCGTTTTCCAGAATCCGAAGCGAATATGCGCGTGCGACGGTGTAGTTGTATGGGACGAACGGGATAGGCCGTTAGCGGGCGCCGGACGCAGGGGCGAGGGTGATGGCAAGTGTTGCGGGAAAGAGAAGAAAGATGCCAAGCAGTGTTGCAAGGTCTAGTTCAGTGTTGCCAGTGGGAAAAATTTAAAGTTTTTGTAAACGGACGATTAATTTATTATTTTATTGTTTAATAAATTTTGTTTAAAAAAACGTCTTTATGGTATTTTTGGTTAATGGAAAATAAAATCTTGTAACCTATGTCTTTTTTTATTAATTTGGCATCGGAGTAATGTGATTATATTAACATATAATCTCTAATTATAAGGTATTAAAAAGAAATTAAATATCGATTTTACAAAAACAGACTACTAAGCAATAGACGGAATTGTTACTATGAGTATTGATATTGTGGTGGGTTTTTTTAATTCGATTTCTTAGTTATTTTTTTTTTTTAATCCAAATTACTAAAATACACAAGTTAGTGTTTCTATACAGGTTTAACTAGAAATTTCTTACGAAATCAACTAACTCATACTTAACTGATTTTTAATACCAATATACACTCCCAGTTTTACGCCCTTAGGGATTGAATTACCAAAAATCCTTAACGTTCACCTACAGCATATATGGGACCCAAATTCTTAACGTCACCCAAATCACATTACCGATTTGCCGGATAGTGAGTTCAAGTAGACATTAAGCGGGTTTTAATGCGTAAAGGTTAACGAATATTCACTCTTTAATTAAAAAAAAAGCTGGGTCTGGATCAATATTTGAACGTATGTGACGTCTGGAAATGGCGCCCCTCTCTGTGCATTCACTAAAAACAAATTAACAATTTATGTTTTGTAAAGATATATAACATAAAGAGATAAACCAGATTTCTTCCTATTTTTTTTTATGTTATAGGAGGCAAATGAACAGACGGGTCACCTGATGTTAAGTGATCACCGCCGTCCATAGACACTTGCAACATCAATGCAGTCGCAAGTGCGTTGCCAACCTGTGTTGGGGTGGGAGGAAGGCTTAAGAGAGAGAAGAGGTGGGCCTCCAGCGCTCTCACTGACCGAACGAAACGCAACAATTCAAGCTCTGTTACTTCACGTCGGTTTTCTCGTAGTCCGGTGAAGTTGTAAAGGCATTGCAAAGCCAATAGCGTAGAAAGTTCGATAAAAAAAAAATAAGTCGGTGTTTCTGTGTCGGGTGGTACTACCCCGGACGAGCCGACGCATTCCTGCTGAAACCATTTATAGCTTCAGTTCTTCTTGATGATTGGGTTGTTTATCCAAACCAGTTTTTTGACGTTCTTAAAAGCCTTCTCACGCCCTAAGTTGAATAAAGTATATTTTGATTTTGAAATGTACAACTTTCAGATCTAATTTATATTAAAAGACGATTTACCACCAGCCATGGAAGTTTTATTAAAATGTCTTCCTTCGTCGAAAGTTCTTACCATAGGATTCGAATCTATGTCTATAGGTGTAAATATAGACACTGAGCCATTATTATTTAATTCCAGGTACGGCTAGGATTGAGAAAATTTGATCGATTCTAAAAAATGGAAAGAAATAAAAGAATGACTGTTGAAACCAATAATTTATTTATTCTTGTTAATTACATTTACACAATAAAAGCGACTAGCATACAGAAAAATGTTTTGACCATACATACAATAGACATTTACTTCAACTGACAGGATATTAGTCAGAAATACAAAAACAAAAGGTCTATTATTAACGTAAATAAAAATGAATTTACATAAAAAATATTATATTATGAAATGTGTTTCCGAGGAATTCTGAAATAATTAGCAAAAAAAATACAATTATTATCATTTTTTAATTGGTATAAATAACAAAATAATCATTTACCGGCTTAATAGACATTTTGTAGGTGGTAGAGCCCCGCTGAAGCTATTTTTGGTTTCAGCATGAATGGATCGGCTCCTCCGGGGTAGTACCACCCCTCTCACAGATAACCGACGTGAAATAACAGTACTTGCATTGTTGTGTTTCGTTCGGTCAGTGAGAGAGCCGGAGGCCCATGTCCCCTCCTCTTTCCTTCTTTCCCTTTCCTTCCCCTTCCCCCATATACAGGCTGGCAACGCACTTGCGACGTCCCTGATGTCGCTAGTGTCTATGGACGGTGGTAATCACTTAACATCACGTGACCCACCAGTTCGTTTGCCACCTTTGATATAAAAAAAAAATGTGTCCAGTAATGTCGAGACATTAAAAAAAACTGCTTATTGGCCGACATCTGGCGGATGAGCGTTACGGAAGATTTACCATAGACGCCATCCGCCCGGTCCTGTCGGCCTGGGTAAATAGGGGCTGGGGCTCCCTGACGTACCGTCTGGTGCAGGTGCTGACCGAGCACGTATATTAATATACGACCAAAAACAAAACAAGTCTGCATATAGCGGTTGCTTTTGGTTTTGTTTAGGTTTTTGTAATAAAAATAAGAATTTGGGTGACATTTTTATATTAATGTCTCTTTTTGTAGAATTAATCCTTAATTAAAGGCTACATAAAGTAAATATTCAAGAATGAATTACATTTTTTTTGTTTTTCTGACCAACTCCAAAGTTACGCATAGACAATATTGTACCTGTACGTGGTTGAACACATTAATTAGCATAGAATAGTTTATATTTTTTTGTGATTATTATTTTTAGAAAAAAGGTTTCAAAAGTCTCACGTCGTATAGATAAAAATAGGACGATGTATAAGTTTTTACGTCGATTATTCATATTTATTATTATAGATGATAATTATTCCATAGAACTTATTTTAAACAGAACTAAGGACTTAAATGCAATGTTCACATGTTTATATAACAGTTACTAAATTTATGCGATAAATTAACTACTCTTTTCTTGAGAAAAACAAAGCGTACAACTCAGTACGTGAGGCACAAGTGAAACCTCTTCAGTTTTAAACTTATTAGATCTCTTTGAAAAAATGTAGATATTATTCAAAATAATATAACTGCTTAGTATAGACACAATTAAACAATAATACACCTTGGTTCCTTCTAACAGGGTCTTTCATTTTGCCCCCGCGTATATTCGTTTTATTCTATTTCTCTCTCCCTCGCTCTCGAGTTAAATACCTATTTCTATCCCTTTTTCTCTTACACACATTGCAATAAAAATTGCATTTCTATTCTGCTGTTATTACGTCCAGATAACCTTCACTTCGTAGTCCGGTGAAGCTGTTAAGACCTTGCTGGGTCAATAGCGTAGTCAATTGGAAAAAAAAAAAAAACAGAAAATGAATCGAATGATTTTTATTTTACTAACTTGACACTGGCAAAATTCGTATCTACTAGATGCCATTACTAAAAAGTTGATGACATGTTTTATTGACAATTGAATTTTTATCTTTTTCTCAAACTGACTAGGCTATTGACCTAGCAAGGTCCTTAACAATTTCACCGGATTACTAGGGCGAGCGCTTGCGGCACTCAGCCGATTTTATTTGACAACTAGTTCAAGGGTGCACGGCACACCTCGGCTAGGGTTGTTGCTTGATACGTGCAATTCACGACCTATCTGAATTGACCTAGGCTAACTATTCATATATATATGAGTTGTTGGAACATATATGTGTATCAAGCATACATACCTCAACAACTCTTATAAATCAATCCTGACTGCCAGTCGGTTGGCGGAATCAAGCAAAATTCTCTTCATCGGAGATATCTACATCTGCAACTACCCTACATCGACCGGGAAAACTTATTTCGGATGGCATATACCAGACCAACAGCTAAAGCCGGTATTGACAAACAGCTCACTTGCATTTACAGGAACCTGATGGATGTAGCCTATGCACTGAGTAAAGTATACGACGGTATATATTCACAGAAACCGATAGTAAGATCTCTGAGCATCAGGGGCTATCAGGGCGAACAAATACCTTCACACACTCCCGATAATCTCTTCCTGGTACACACACAGGAGGAGAAAAAAGCCCTGATAAAAAAGGGCTACGGGGTAGGGGAAGGATCGCGCGTTCTGATAGTCCATGAATCCCAGGGACTGACCTTAAAATCGGTGGTGATCCTGCAAACAAAGAGCAGAAGGGTACAAATCCACGATAGCTTTTCACATGCTATAGTGGCAATATCTAGGCACACCGACACCTGTGTCTACTGTACCGACGTGACTGACGACGCGATAATTAGGTTCATTCGTCGGGCCGTGGACGCTCCGGCACGGGATATCGTGGAATAAAACCTAAAAATGGCCATAAAGAATGGAAATGCAAGTGCTATAAAAACAATAACGTCATTAAACCAAAAATGGTTAATAATAATTGAACAGCTAATATTTAATAAATTACTAATAAAAAAAAATACGCTCACGGATACGATTTTTATGTATACAAAATACTACATGTAAGCAAAAAAATGTGCGAACCAAGAGTCTGCAGAATAGAATAAAAAAAAAACTTATATATATTTCGTATCAGATAATTTTCTAAACTATTTCAGTTCGATAAAGTAAAGAAACAAAACCCTTCCATATTCATTTGTAAGCGTGTATGCATGCACGTGTGTGGAGGTTATATGTGTAGTTTATGTTTATGTTTAACAGATAATGAAATGCATATTAGTTGTTTATATCACGGTTGTTTGTGTGAGGAATATGAATTGCTCTTTCACACCTATTGTTAAGTTGTATAATGCTTGCTTGTTTCCACTTTGTGATAAATCATTATGAATGAATACTTTGTTCCTCTTTTGAGTTTGTACACTGGTGAGTTTAATACCACAAGCATTTTCTTCCAGCTAACTAAAGGTATTGTTAACATGATCATTACTGTAGATAGTGCAAATACACGAGAAGCAATTGAGAAATTATGTTAATAAACTAAAAAATATATTAATAAAATTAACTTAATATTGAAGTATGACAAAAAATACATAACTAGTGAACTAAATAGTTACAATGAATACATGTTTGCGTGGAATATATACTTTGGACTAACACGCAGCGAAAGCTCTCAAGAGGAAAAAAATTCTGATTTTTAAACATTCTTCATTGGTGCTCCGCTCCTATTGGTCTTAACGTGATGATAATTCTAGATTACTTATAACCATTCTCGATAAATGAGCTATATAACACTGAAAGAATTATCCAAATCGGACCAGTAGTTTTTTTTTACTTTACTCCCTACAACGTCACAAACTCACAAAATTTACTCTTTATTACATTATTCTAGATTTTAGATATATACAGACCTAAGTATAGACATACATAAGTTGTTTTAATGATGCAATTACAAAGGGAAAATATCTAGAATATCTCTAAAATAAGAATCAACGAGTGAATGTCAATAAAGTTTTAACCAAAGTTACATGTTGATTTTAAAAGTAGGAATTTTAACTCAAGTATTGTTGTAAGTAACTAATGATATTCTTACTAAAAATCAGCAGATATGTCATAAGCGCTTTGACAAAGCTGAAACCTGGCTAATTAGCTTATTTTTAACGAATGCCCCGTCACATCGTCCGTATACCAGGTGACTGTTTAAAGTTTAACACCCTTGCATCTTTTGGTCACATTTAACATTTTTTTTTCTCAAACTGACTACGCTATTGACCCAGCAAGGTCTTAACAGCTTCACCGGGCTACTAAACATTTTTTTTTTATATCATAGGAGGCAAACGAACAGATGGGTCACCTGATGTTAGGTGTTCACCACCGTCCATAGACACTTGCAACAACCAAGGGAGTCACAAGTGCGTTGCCAGCCTGTGTTTGGGAGGAGGGCGGGGGGGACAGGAGGGGAAGGAGAGGGTACGTGGGTCTCCGGCTCTCTCACTGACCGAACGAAACGCAACAATGCGAGCACTGTTACTTCACGTCGGTTTTCTGAGAGAGGGTGGTGCTTCCCCGGACGAACCGACCCATTCGTGCTGAAAACAATAATAGCTTCAGCTTGGCTCTACCACTATAAGAATAATCATATAAAAACAAATATTAATAAACGACAAAGAGAACCTTAGTTAAGGTTTGTTTTAAAACTTTTAAAAGTATGGGAAAGATAATTTTAATCGTAAAAAAAATCGTAAAAATCACATCTAGGTTTAATGATCAACAATAAAGAATCGCTTTTCAAGGTTAATCATTACATAACTGCTTATCGTGGGAATGCCATACGGTCGAACAAAGCGAAGCGGGACGCGAGTGGGACTGCGCGGCACGGTGTGATTCTTTTTTTTTTTTTTATTGATGCACGACAAAGTGACTGCACTGTACCTGATGGTAAGCATAGTACAATCCAAAAACAGTGGCGACCACCGAGAGACGGATCATCCATCGTCGGTCGCCGCTGTCATGCCTGCCATAATGACGACTGGATGCACAGGCTGATCCCAAAACGCGACGCGCAAAAGCGAGTCACTATGACGGGCTTTTTCGCCATGTACATGGTGGTTGCGACCCAGTCGGGCTGTTAAACCCTACCACCCCGCAAAAATTCATTGCTTTCCTTATTATTACACCAATTCGCTTTTGCATAAATCATCTGATGTTGAGTGTATATCAGTTTCGTTTTCCCTCTAGATAATTAGGTCAATTATTAGAGAACTATTTTTATAACTGTTTTAGAACGAGAATCGAGTAATGACTGTCCTGTAAAAATATTGCTGGCGACTACCCAATCGTGCTTTACAAGCAGTATATAACTATTTGTTTTTCACCACCAATATTGTTTTTCACTACCACATTGTATCCAAGACAGCGGTGTTACATTATTACTTTAGATTTCTCTCCTAATCGCCCCATTTTTTTGTAAAAATATCATGTAGGTAACGTATCTACATCTCTTTAGTCATTATTACTAACCGAAAAATTTCCAGAAGTTTCTAAATTCTCAAAAAGTAAATTAATCGCTTTCTAATCCGTATTTATATTGAAACAAATTTTTTAATAATTTTCATCAACGATTTATATGAATTAAGTTATTAAAAATACTAAGTATTCCTAATCAACAGCTTGACAAACCAATAATCACATATATTTGGTTCATTGCGATATGAAATATTACGATATTTTGTACGAGTGTGCGAATAGTGTTGAAATCGAAACAAATACTGATATTCAATTCGAATTTCGACAGCTGATTAGGCCTCCCACGGCAGCTGCTCAAGCCTAGGTTCGATCCCTCGGTAGGGATCCCTTGAATGCGTTGCTTGCGCGATACGGTGACACACAAATATACATCACTACACGATCACCCCCACACATGTGCACGACTACACGCTTACACATGAAAGTGGAAGGGTTTATTTTTTCCCTTATCGAACTGAAAAAACTCTCAATTTTCCGATAACAAATATATGAAGGAGTTGTTGAGGCGTGTATGCTTGGTACACATATACGTTTCAACAACTCATACATATATGAATAGTTAGCTAGGTTAGCTAAGATAGGTCGCGATTTTGCATGCAACAGGCAACAGCCAGGCCGAGATGTGCCGTGCACCCTTAAGCTGGTTACCAATATAAAATCGGCTGAGTGCCTTAATCGCTCGCCTTAGTAGTCCGGTGAAGCTATTAAGACCTTGCTGGGTGAATAGCGTAGTTATTTCGAAAAAGAAAAACGATTCGAATATTCGTTTCATTCGAATAATTAGAAAAATTAGAATAATTCGAATTATTGGAATATTTTTGAAATAAGGAAGAATGTAGAAAGTAAATAAATAAAAATACAAAAAAAGTAGTAAAAAAAATTAAAAAAATAAATTCTGGATGAGGACACCCTAATCCCCTAGAGGTATAAAATATACTTTACGACCTATTCTCATAAGGTCTATCAAATATACATTTAAACTTTCACAAATACGGTCCAACCGTTTCGGAGGATTTCAAACACAAACAACGTTACACGAGATTTTTATATATTAGATTTTAACGTTGTTTTGTTTGTTGTTACTCCCACACTTGCGTGTTTCGAGTTATCATTGAAATGGCAAAGGTGTGCGAACGTTATTCAGTGCCTTTGTTGGAATTAATTTTGAGGTTAGTTTTTAGCGCGACAAGTAGCCGAGGCTTCGTCCATAGGTATGGGGCTAGGGGCTAGAATTAAATTATCGCGCAAGACCGAACCTACAGCTGTGCCCAGAGCGGACAAGAAGTTTGACTAGAACTTTACACTACGGTTTGTCATATGTATACACCTAAACTTCGTGCTTTACAATGGTAAATTAATACTGTTTACTTATTATTGTATTAAATAATTCCCAACTATCCCCAGATTTTCCATTGCACGTGCGTTATTTTTGTCTCTAATTTTGTGTCTATGGTTCACGCAGAACTAATTTATACAGCAGTTAAAATACTTAAAAATTTTCAAATAAAAACAAAAGTAAATTACACAATTTAATTTTAAAACTTTGTACGCATAAAAAAATAAAAGCTTTGTTTATCACCCATTTTCAATGAATTCTATGTCATACAAGAATTCGTTGATTTACTTGTAAAGCCGTATAACCTATAAAAGATAATACATAGTACATATAGAAGGCGAGTATTCTCAATAAAATTGAATATTCTATTGATTAAAATGGGCTGTTGAATCGATTCATGAAAAAATCGAGATCTAAAGGATCGATTATTCAATAATCAATCTCTTAAAGTTCTTTTTGATTGATACATATTGTATTATTTTATTTGTATCTAAATAAAAAAAATCGAATCAAGATTTTATTCAGTCAGAGATAGATTTGATGTATAAATCTACTAAAATTAATTATTCAATTAATCGTTCTCAGATCGCCATTCTATACTGAAATATGTACACGAAATGAGTGTTTTTTTTTTGCTTTGGACAAAGTCAATGCAATAATATTACGAAAAAAATACGTTTTTTTTGGCAGCCAACTTTCCAGATTATTACTGCCATTGTCAAGGAGGGGATGATGTTACAAGTTTCATAGGATAATGTCAATGTTCAAACAAGATGGCGATCCTCTTGTTAAAACTTTCCAGAGAGTTTTTGTGGCATTTCAGAATTCATGTTCTGTGGTATTATTTCCGATCAACTTCACTTGTGTACAATAACTGAACTATATTACGTAAAACACCACCAATATTACAATATATAGAGTCGAATAACACAAGATTATAAATATAATATAAAAGCCACAGCATGACATAATAGAATCCACCAAAAACTCCCTACATTCTTTTTCCAATACTAAAACAAAATACATTCTCTTACAAAAATAATACGTGTTGTACGTAACAACGAATACATATATCTATCTCCCTTACTCTTCACTAGAATTATAATAGTGCGAACAGTGCCACCAATGACTACTACATTATAATCTCCGTGAGATCGAATACTTCGTAATAATCAAAGTTGCTGTTCGAAACCACAAATCTGGTAAAACACATAGAAATCATTGAAACATTATTTTTAAGCCTATTAATGTAAAACTAGAATGAAGTCACCACTTAAGCTACTAATTACGTGATTTCAAGGGTTCTGTATCAATGATAGTCGTGACCATAGATAAGATACTATATACTAAGAGTCGTGACCCTTATTTAGTATATCACTGCGTGCGAGCAACCAGGGTTCCCAATTTAAGGGTTTTTTCCACAAATTTAAGAGGTAAATAAGACGGATGTGATTTTTTGGGGTCTTTATATTGTCAAGTACATTATATTAGCAATCTCAGCAAATTTTCTGAAATTATTGATATTAAAAATTATTATGAAAAAAATGTTTAGGTATGTAGACATTGAAAAAAAAATTTTTTTTTAATATTCAAGTACTAATTTATAAAAAAAAACTGTACACTTCTAAACGTATGTCAACGTCAGTTTAATAATTATTTATTTTAACTTTATAGTGATTTTCAAGTAACTGTGACAATTTTAGAACGTTCTAGGTTTAGCTTCAAAGGTAAATATTTTTCAAATTTGGCAACTTTGCTAGTAGTCGCTTCCTCATTCAGTTGAAACGCAAATATCAACAGGGTCGCACGTATGCCTCGGACTAATGCCTTTGAAACTATAGAAAGTATCCTATACTCTGTCTGCAATTGTCACGAGCTTGGTAAGTCCTTTTAAAGAAAAACCACACATTCTAAATCTCAGTGCTGAACAAGGAAAGGCTGTGACATAAGAATAAAGACATCGGTGTGCATACCCATCAATTTATATTAAATTGGTCAAGTTATTTGGAGAGAATTGATTATTGCACGAGGAGAAGAGGCCTGGACACGGGCACATGCATCTTCCCCCGTCAATTCACCAGGGGAGGGTTTCAATCCCTATTCATTCCTATATATATCCTAATTAATTCTTATTAATACCAGCCCTGAAGTCGGGGCCCTATTAAGAGACCAAAACCTACTGGGTCATGTAGAACTATTGCATATGCAGTTCACTCCCCAACCAGCTAAAGTGTACGAGATGAACACAGAGGAAACTCAGACAGAATAAATCTGGCATGCCCATATATACAGTCCAACAGGGTAGATATCTAAGAAAATTCCCACTTGAGAAAAATAAAGCTTTAGTAAAGGCCTGGAGAAGACGCAATGCCAGTCAGAAGTCCCTGCTCCTGGGCCCAAAAGGTGTAAAGACGCACTATGGGGATTTAGTTCTTGCATGCTATCGGGGACGGTGGGTACCCGTAAGGATTTCACCATGTAAAAAAAAGTCTGACCGAATGGTGGCAGCGAGAAAGTAGGCGAAATACGCGCAAACCAATAGCGAGGTGAGTCGATTATATAACAAAACTTTTGGAAAAATCCTGGACAAGATTAGTACATAGGCTTGGCAGGGTTTATGCCATACAGTAGATTGAAAAGAGCTCTCCTTGTTGATGATCAACCTTCTTGTTGATGTTGATGCCCAATCAATCAAATCAATCTTTTAGCCTCAGGATTTTTTTACGAAACTTGAAGAGACTCCATAATATCCCGATCCTTATTCTCGAAAGTCATTCCAGAAACATCAAATTTGCATATTTTTATATTAGTAACATGAATTATTGAAACCATTAGGGTAATACACCATAGCTCTCTAAGTAGATAACTTAGTCCATACTGTAGTCTCTTACTCCCTAACTCTCATAAAAAGTCCCGTATAAGGGTCCCTTGAAATCGTGTAGTATGAGTGATATTTTTTTAAATTCCCTTTAATACTTTAGTATTTATCCTCAATCGACGTTGGACTCCTTGTCGCATTCTTCGTTCTTGAAGGTCAGGTGGAAAGCCACGACCGGGATCGTTCCAAGCACCATGCATGACCCCATACCATAGAAGCACCAGGAGTAACCTCCAGTAACATCGCGGATCAAACCTATACACGATTTATGTCATCAGCCAAGAATATTATAAAAAATGTATTTACAGGTCAATAAATAATAAAAAAAAAAAAACATTGTTGTTATCATGTCAACAGAAACATCACGATGTTTAAATTAGAGTATATTTTCAGGCAATTAGAAATGGGATTGATATTAAAAAATGTGCTCACCAGCAGTCGGCGGCACCGACACCGCAGCCAAGCTCTGGAACATTCTAACCAAACCGTATGAGGAGGCGATACGAGCTGTTCCAAACGCGTCCGCCAACAGAACCGGCACCAGGAGGAACCAGCAGCCGAGGCACAGACCATACACTCCTGCGAACACCATCAACTCCTAATGGTCATTTGTCATCATATATTTTAAGCTTGACTGGCTACAACCCTTAAGATCAAGTTATCGCTAAGCCACGTGCTGACGTAATCGGGCAGTTGCACTTCTGAGCCAGTTTCCTTTATGACTATCCTGTTCACCATCTTAAACCACACCGTCACTTAACAACAGGTGAGATTGTGGTAACGCAAGCTCCCATAAAGTTTTCTTAAATATAGGTTGTTTGAAATTCAGTTTTAAACTTCTGTCCATTGCTAAATTTTTAAGCCCGGTCTGGTAATGGATTTCTATAAGTACTGTGTATTATCGATCTTCGAAAAGTTGAAGAAAAAAAAATTCAAACCATACAATATCTGTGGAACTCACCACATATAGATTACCTCGTCAGTTAAAACCATTTTCTTTGAAGAAGTTTTTGCCCAACAGCGGACTTTTACATTGTATCACAAGTGATTCAAAAGTAATTTAAGATCAAAATTAAAAACTATTTATTCAGTTTCGGCTTCAAAAAGACACTTATGAATGTCAAAAGTACCACCGGTTTGGACAAATAACCCGCTCATCGAGAACAATCGCCAAGAAACTCGATTGGGTACACTTTTTAACATATATATTTCCAATACATCGTACAATCATTTTTAGTGGATGCATAGAGAGGAGTCAATTCCAGACGTCACCATTGTTCATATACTGACCCAGTCTAAAATATCTTTTTGACACCAAAACCCGCTTGACATGTCACTTAAACTTACAATTCGGCAAATCGGTAACATGCTTTGGGACTTTATTGTAAAACCTAACACTATTGCCTAAAAAAAACTACTACTGACTTTGCTAAGTCTGAAACATGAAGCGACCAGTTTGTTACAGTTTCTAGTATTTAGATTATACCAATCTTTTACTAAATGCAGTTGTTTGAACTACCTGAAGCTACAGCCAACGCCCACCAGGAAGTCAGACTTGGTAGTGACAAGACCGCCAATCCGGCCAATAATATACTGTAAAATAATTTTAAACAAATTGAATACAGTGTATAAACTCATTAGCAGCCTGTAAGAGACCCATTGCAAGGTGATAGGCCTCATCGGCGATTTGTCCGCCTTTTGCCACCACCATAGCGAGACCTGAGAGGATGGGCAGGGGTCCGGCTAACGAGGGCCATCTTCCTCAGGACTTACAGCTGGGGCAGCATGATAACAGCAATGTACGATCTTTGCCGCCCCAACGAAAGCGGCAGACGGTACACCGAGGGATTTTAGTACGTACTAGTCGGACACAACCCACTCTCTCCCTCGGTGCATTTAAAACGTAACCTTTTTAAAGCAAGTATTCAATACGTATTTAACTTTTTTATAATAATACCGGATATGTTTTTGGCGATATTTTTAGTCTGTGATATAATAGTTTTTAATATTTATTCATTATCGTTAGTTATTTGACTCTATATTTGTAATGTTGGTGGCATTTTACGTAATATACTTTAGTTCATGTGCACAAGTGAAGTGGATTGGAAATAATACCACGGAGTATGAATTCTAAGATGCCACAAAAACTCCCTAGAAAGTTCTAACAAAGGAGCCACCATCTTGTTAAAACATTGGAACTATCACAAGGGACTTGTAATATTATTATCTACACGACAATGGCAGTAATAATCCAGAATAATGGCTGATAAAAAAATTATATAATTGAAACCAATAACAGATATGGATCAAGTGTCTTACAAATTATCTATACTAATATTATAAAGAGGTAAAGTTTCTGACGTTGTAGGGGGTAATCTCAGGAACTACTGATCCGATTTGAAAAATTCTTTCAATGTTATATAGCTCATTTATTGAGGATGGATATAGGCTATATATCATAAAGCTAAGACCAATAGGAACGGAGCACCAATGAAGAATGTTTAAAAATCGGGGTCTTTTTACCTCGTAAGAGCTTACGCTCTATGTTAACGTTAGCCCAAAGTGTCTATTTCACGCGAACGAAGTCACGGGCAGAGACTAGTATAGTATAAAATTAATCGAAGTCAATACCTCAGGATATAAGCTTTCCGCCTGCAAAATAGGTGAAGGTCACACAACCAGCCAAGTCCGAGTCTACCGCAGAGGTCCAGAACTGCACTTATCGCCACCAGTCGACCTGGAATCAGCCATAATTCATGGACTTTAGCATTAGCTAACCGTATAAGCTATTGCGTAGGTTTTTCGAAAAACTATTGGATGTAGCGTATTACGTTTTGTAGATGGTAGAGCCACTCTAAAGCTATAACTAGTTTTAGCATAAATGGGTCGGCTCGTCCGGGGCAGTACCACCCTCTCACAGAAAACCGACGTGAAGTAACGTTGCTTGTATTGTTGCGTTTCGTTCAGTCAGTGAGAGCGCCGGAGGCCAACCTCCCCTTCGCACTTTCCCACCAACACAGGTCGGTAACGCACTTGCGACTCTGGTGTTGCTGGTGTATATGGACGGTGGTAATCACTTAATATCGGATGACCCACCAGAAAAAAAATCGGGTTTATAATCTATTTATTTATTCATCTTAATTTTATTAATAATCTTAATTTAATAATTGGAATATGGGAAAGACAAGATCCAAATATAAATTTTAAGTTAAATCTACGAATTAAATTACGGAATGCATCTACATATCTATACTAATATTATAAAGAGGTAAAGTTTGTGAGTTTGTGACGCTGTGGGGGGTAATCTCAGGAACTACTGGCCCTATTTGGAAAATTCTTTCATCGTTATATAGCTCATTCATCGAGAATGGTTATAAGCTATATATCATCACGCTAAGACTAATAAGAGCGGAGCACAGATGAAAAATGTTTCAAAATCGGGATGTTTTTCCTTTTGAGAACGTGAACATACATATAAAAAGAATGTAATTTTAGATTTTTGTGGATAAAATTGTTCCAGATGTCTAGGAATAACTAATAGAATACATTTCAATCATTTTTAGAAATGTCTGTCTGTTTGTATGAACACGCATCACTGATAAAGTACTTTGTTTACGATAAAGCAAATCCTCGAGTACCATTTAGTCTTTATTTCGTTAAATTCGGTTCACTCTATCAAAAGTTATTATAATTCTAATGGCGACGCGACTTTAGTAAGAGAGAAAAGTAGATAAGTAAATCGACTTAATACATGCAAATGATTTTATTACTTACTCTTTTTTTCTCATTAACTTCCCCGCGGACGGAGTCGGGAGTTCAGCTAGTTATTTTTTTTTTGTCTGTTCTATTCTGCAGACTCTTGGTCCGCACCTTTTTTTTTGCTTACATGTAATATTTTGTATACGTAAAAATCGTATCCGTGAGCATATATATATATATATATATA